>CM062921.1:143167309-143477309 GCA_031878705.1 Tapirus indicus
AGACAGACTAGAAACTTGTGTATTATTACACAGCTGCAGTAATTGATCTATTTCTTCTCTCTAAAATGTCAACTCTGCCCATTTAAACTCTGACTTAACAATCTCTGCCATACAAGGGTATTTCATCGTCTATTATCCCATTGCAGCTTTATAATGGATCATACTCGGCGTGTGTGTATATTTACATGTCCGATACAACTAAGCACGGTCCTGTGTAATACTGTGGCTTGCTTTATTATTTACAGTAAGGACACTTTAAATACACAAACAATATCTAGAAACATAGACACCATCACAAGTCGTATGGATGCAAATATTAAAAGGGAATAGTTTAATGTTATTACTACACATCACCTTACACTGTTAGTTATCATTTCACATTGTGTTTTTCTTTCCAGTTTCACTGGCTGCTCCCACGACAGAGACCGTGATGTGCCCTCATGGGAAGGGCACCTCTTTGTTAGGAAGATAAGAATAATATGACATGCCAGGGAGCTTGCTACGGCCACGTCTGGTAGACCAGTTGGCTAGCGGGAGAGCCTTAGATGGGGGCGTAGCTTTGGTGGGTTCAGCTTTCTCATTGCAGTGTGGAGGTACTGATACCAGACTCCCCATGTGTAGCTGTAGCCGGGATCTTTGTAACAGCACCCGGGATGCAGTAAGGGCTGAGCAAATGGGAGCCATGATGGGCAGGCTTATATTCTCCATAGCACAGAGTGGAGGTCGTACATATTCATAGTTTGACTACTTTAAAGGCAGGACGGTGGTCCTTCATTCTAGTACTCATCACCTGTGCTTCTAGTGGATGTTTAGGTAATTTATGGAGATCCACATGATACTATGGCCACTAATCATTGTCATACTAATAGTGGTTGGCAAGTGCCAGGCACTGTGCTCGCTGTGTTGACAGTGTCTTTGACCTAAGCTTGGCTTGGATATAATGCTGCTGTCCCGCTGTGGTGACTCAGCGGGGAGTGCAGTTGAGCAAGGCTCCAGGCCTACGAGCTGCCAAGCTCCCGAGCCCACACGCTTGGTTGATATTCTGCAACTCAGTTCTGCATGAGATGGACAGTTTGATTCGGGCTGCAGCTGGGAGGCAAGTTACTTACTTGGGGCGAGCTACTTAATCTCTCTGTCCCTCACTTTGTTTATCTTCAAAATGGGATAATAACATTTGCCAGGTATGTTGTTGAGAGGATTAAGTGAACTCAAATGCACAGCGACATTTTACCAGCATATTGTAGGTGCTAGATAAATATTAATTCTTCTAAGTAGTAATAATACTGTTGTTAGTAATTAAATCTTGTAATGTCTGTCCCAAAAGATTTCTGTTAATATGCAGATAGAAGGAAACATAAGATAGGGAGATAGAGTGGTCACTGAAGCCTGGGTTCACGTTCCCTCAGCCAGTCAGCACCGAGGTTTCTGCTCAGATTGAAGGGGCAGTGACGACCAGAAGCTGGGGAGACTTGGGAATCAAAGCTTTGCTGTGGCTAACTTGAGAACTGCTGTAAGACGTTGGTCCCAGATAGGAAGCCGAGCTGAGGCCCAAGATGTGTTTAGTTTACTTTCTATAAATTAAGTAAAAACTTAGAAGGAATGTCCAGTTTTTGAATGATTGTTTCCTCCATGATCTGACATTGAGCATTAATGTGCCCTGGGCTGCCCTACTCTGGCACTGCCGTCCATAAGGCATCCAGGAGGGGTCTCTTAGGAACTGGGGTTTGTTCCGACAGTGTTTGAGGGCAGAGCCGAGGTGCTGAGTAAACACTGAGCCTTTTCTGTTGCTAAGCTAGGTTTCTAAACCGTTTGACAGCTGAGGACAGGATGTATTTTTGACTTAGAATTTGGAAAATTGGGACTGTGACAACAAAAATTAAAATATGACACAACCTCCTCCATGGATCATCACCATATTCTACTTCAGTAACTCATTCGGCATTCACGCTCCCTGTTGTGTCAAAATATGCTTTTAGAAACACTTAATTTTGTATAATATTGACAATTAGACTGTAAGTGTCAATGAGAATGGTGTGTTTTAAATTAACATGCCATATAACCAGCTTGTTATACAATATTTGAACAGGTTCATATGTAAGTACTTATTGGTCAAATTTCATGTTACAATGCACGCTTTCAATGAAATTGGATATTCCCTACTGAAAAATGATGGCTGGATTTTTATAGTTAACTATTTAATAAAAATGTTGCCTGTTCCAATAATCAATACGGAATCTTCTCATGTGGTAGCATGTAAATCATGTGGGAGAGAAGAGATTTTATTCTCTTCACTTTCAGACGTGGGATAAACGCTGAGCAGCCAGAAGATGAGCACTCTACACATGTCACTGTGAAATAAAACATACAATATTGTTTGGCCTAATTATGCAAAAATCTACTTTATAATTCATATCAAGATGGAAAAGAATGTTTTCAACCAATTCAGGAGGAACTTGTTGAATAAAAGGATACCAGAATAAACAACAAATTGCCAAAGAAAATTGGGTATGTTTTTGGAAAGGGCTGTGCAAACATCTAGTTGAATTTGTGGGATTAGAAAAACAACAGTGACTGTGAGGAGTTTCCAAGGGCTGGGTTTACAGTGGTCCTTCTTGAGCCTTGGCCACGCTTGTTCTGGGAAATTAGGGCCCATGTGTCTCTGAATTGCAGTCCCACAAAGACGGATCCCTGATCCAGAGACTTGTTCCCAGAAAGAGGACATGCGTACACCTCATTCACATTTCCAAGTCACATGGATAAGGTAATGGTTGGTACAATTACCCCTTTCACCATATCTCAATCATCCATTTAATTGTTTTATGACCCTTCGGATCACTGATACCCAGTGATCAGTACAATACGAGAATCAGGATTAATTTAAATTCATTTAAATGAGGAAAAAATACTTCACCCGACACCTTTTTTCCCTCAAGGTAGTAAAAACGCATACACACAAACATACGTAAAATATCCACACGTGGGTTTTTCCTCTGGTATTCAAAGGAGATGACCATGAATATATAACTGGCCTACAGTTTTCTGTAAAAAAGTGTAGATATCACACTTTTCAATTAACCCTGTTTTCATCTTTAATTCTAAAACAATATTTTTATAGTTTCCATTTATAGGAATCCATGATCTTCTGAAGTGAGCATGAAAGGTTTTTTTTCAGAAGGGGCTTTCTCCCGATATTAGTGCTGTCGCTAATGTCTCCATTCTGTATATGTCTTACGGGTAAAAATATGTAGGTGAAGATACCCATCTGGCGTTTTATTTGTCTTTCCTTTGCAATAGAGTAAAATTATTTTGTTTCCAAACCTACATTGCCTGCCTCATGTCTAGTCTCTCAAACTCTTGGTTAGGAAATTGGCAAACAAAATCTGATTCACACTGAGGTTGAGGTACCTCAAGCAATAGTGGCCATTTCTGACAGTCGATGTGGATGTCATGATGTTAGAAACCGTCTTTGTGGTCCAGCGACAGACACCAGCAAATCTCCTCCTGAAGGCTGGGTTCGTTACTGCAGAATCTATCCTCCAGTTGCTTACCTTTCACAGTAATGCTAACAGCCCTTGGTTTTCAAGGCCCTATGTTCCCGCTGGAAATGCTACGGCCACAGACACCTGCAACAAAAAAGGGCTTAGAGAGTAGAGTCAGCTCTGCAGCCTTGTCTCACAGTATGTTTAAGGTTAACGGAAGTGAGAAATGCATACAATTAAACTTGCCAAGGCCCGGAAACATAATTAAGGAACACTCCTTGAGAACCTCTCATTAAAGATCGTCTTTTAATTGCTATCTTGCTAGAAGAGACCAGAATGAATGAGGTTGTCACAATTTCCCAGTCAATCTTGTAATGTTCCATTTTTGTAGTGGCTGTAGAAACGTTCTGAGTTGAATTCAAGAGACTGCCTCCTGTCCTGTCACAGGATGGTCTTGTTTGCCCCTGTCCTCCAGCACGTGCAGTCCCCAGACCTGCCCTCTCCTCACCCCAGCACCATTGTGCTCTTGCTACCTCACCGTACCCACATCATGGAAACTTATCACCAAGGATTACATGGCTTCTATTATAATTTCCTTCTTTGGCTTTGTCTGTGTCAATTCGAGGTTTAGAATGAAGTTGGTTACAGCTAGGGATTGAGTATCCCCAGCACTGGCATCATTGTTGTGTCTCACAAGCACGGATTGTTTTATGCAAATGGCAGATTTGAACATTTGTTGTTAGTGCCGTCAAACAATTCTGACTTCCAGTGACACTGTGGACAGCAGAGTGGAACCCTGCCCAATCTTTTTGTGCCATCCGCCATCCTCTCATGTTCCAGCACTATACCAGACAATGCTCTGCTGCTATTCACAGGGTTTCCATGGACAACATTTTCGGAAGTGAGTGGCCAGGTCCTTCTTCCTAGTCTGTCTAGTCTGGAAGCTTGGCTGAAACCTGTCCACCACGGGTGACCCTGCTCATATTTGAAATCCCGATGGCAGAGCTTTCAGCATCACAGCAACATGCAGCCACCACAGTATGATAACTGACAGATGGGTGGTCTGGTTCCGGGACACAAACCCCTGGCTGTGGCAATGAAAGCACCGAATCTAGACCACTAGACCACCAGGGCTGACTAGATTTGAATGTAGTTTTGTCTAATTCTCAAAGTCTGTGCTCTAGTCTAGCAGTCAGCAAACCATAGCCCACAGGCCAAATTCGCCCCACTGCTTGTTTCTTTAAGGCCCTGGAGCTGAGAAGGCTTTTTAAATTTTTTAATTGGTTGAACAAAAAAAATCAAAAGAAGCACATTTTATGACATGTGAAAATTATATGAAATTCAATTTTAGTGTCCAAAAGTAAAGTTTTATTGGAGCACAGCAACACCTGTTCATTGATGTATTAACTATGATGGCTTCTGTGCTACAAATGCAGAGCAGGGTAGTCGTGTCAGTGATCATATGGCCTGTGAAGCCTCAAATATTTACTAACTGGTCCTTTATAGAACAAGCTTGCTGCCCCCTGATCGAGCACATCTGGGGTCATGGACGTGAACACTTACACAGGCGGGTGAAGGATCAGTGCAGTCCGGAGGGGCGTGGCGGGGACAGCTGTGATCTGGGTGGCCCAGCTCGGTCTGCTCCAGCTGATCGTCACCATGCGGGAAGGTTGGCTCCATGGCTGGATCTGCCAAGTTTTTAGGACAAGACTACAAGTGTAATTTCTGTGTGATTTTTTTTTAATTTTCATTTTGATTGATGTCTTAATAGTTTATAACATTGTGGGGTTTTAGCTGTAATTATTATTATTTTGGTGAGGAAGATTAGCTCTGAGGTAACCTCTGTTGCCAATCCTCCTCTTTTTGCTGAGGAAGAGTGGCCCTGGGCTAACATCCGTGCCCATCTCCCTCTACTTTATATGTGGGACACCTGCCACGGCATGGCTTGACGAGCGGTGCGTAGGTCCGTGCCTGGGATCTGAACCTGTGAACCCTGGGCCACTGAAGAGGAGCATGCAAACTTAACCACTCTGCCACCAGGCTGCCCCCTTTGTGTGATTTTTTTCAAAAAATTTGAACACTCTGTAGGGGAAACCAAATGTATGTATGGGTCATGTATATGCATGGGCTGCTGAATTGTGAACTCTGCCCCCACCAGCTGTGGGCAGAACTGGACTGAGTAATACACGAGGCATCCATTCCGGGTGACTGGCACTTTTTAATGCTCGAAAAGCAGAATTGAAGTCTGAAAACAGAGAGAGAACTCTGTCTCCTCACAGCTCCCTCCAGGTGTGCAATGCATTTTTGTATTTTTCACTGAAAAAGTTCAACCTGGTGTTTTCAAACTATTAATCAATTCAGACTGATTTTCAGAAATGTCATTGATGTAGGTAAATTATTAGTATGACTATCAAGTTACTGTCTAAACCATTTAACTAAAGTAAAGATCATTCTTGTCATAAAGAGTAATATCCCTTTCAATTGGACATCACAGAATGTTAAATTCAAAAGGGGAATTACAATATCAATGTTTCTATAATATATTTATGTATATATTTAGTTAGCACTCAGTAAATAGTTGATGTATAAATGAGTATTCAATGAATATAAATGAATCTATAGGTACACATACAAACAAATCTTTCTCTCTCACTATCTATATATCTGTCTCTATGTATATATTCTTTATATGCTTTCTCTCTCTTCCATAGGTATATATCTATATCTATATCTACATCTATATCTATCTATATCTATATCTATATCTATATCTATATCTATATCTATATGGAAGAGAGAGAGAATGCAAACCAGAATCACATTAAATGTTTGGAGCTCTGCTTTCAACTGGATGTTCATAGAGAGATTTCCACCTACTCCACCATCCCAGAGGTGATTATGACATGCCTATATGGTGCCAGGTCTGTGCTGGGAATTGCTGATTTATCCAGTGAAACGATCATATTACAGGAACATATCAGAGTAAAAAGTGCAGCCCGTCACTGGGAACTTCCCCTGGCTGGGCCTGGCCCCTTGGTCCCTGCCTCACTGTGGGGCCTGAACTGCAGTGAGCATTCAGTCAACATTATTATCCAGTATTATTTACCACAGGAGTATGAAGTGGAGGGTCTAAGAGATGCTGTGGGTTCTGTCGTGCATGTTGAGTGGGTTGGTATCATTCACTGAAACAGGGACAATAGAGTGAGGCAGAAATATTTTTGGAGAGAGAGACAAGGTATATTTTGTTGTGAAATGTCTGGCGTGAGCTGTAATGGGGGCAACCAAGTAGAAGTTATCAAGTAGGAAGGTGTTTACAAGCATCTGGTCAGCAGCAGAAAGATATGGGCCAGAGCAGATAGCTGACTGTCAGCAGGTGAAGGTGAGTGCTGAAGTCAGGAAGTGGTTGAGGTGCCTGGGGTCATAGGGCCAGAAGGCAGAGGCTCGGGGTGGACTCTGGACATCTGCATTTAAGACAGGGTCAAGGAGGAGTTGTTGGCAAAGGCATGAAAAAAAAAAACCAGGGCAGAGCAATGCAATAGCAACAAGGAAGGAGGCAGCCACAAAAAGGCAATGGCAAATACCTGTTTAGTGTATAACCTGAGAAATGGCAGTTTCCTGGGAATCAAGAGGACAGCAGTTGGATCTTTAGGAGAAGAAACAAATACAGTAAAAGAGATCTATTTTTCCCTGAAGTTTGGCAGTGAAGGAGAGGAGGAATACTGTGCAGAGTTCCAAATAGGGTGTGCGTGTGCGCACGCACGCATGCATATACACACAGATAGGCACTCGTTCAACGTTTAGTTGGTGAAGAAGTTGGGAAGGGTGTGTCCCCACATATCATTTGCTTTGACAATACCTGCATGCTCTCAGATATGAGGGACCACCATGGATGCAGAAGGCCAATGGCAGAGCAATCCATGAAGAACATGTTTTCTATAGACATTGCTCCAGTCCTGCTTCTGTGTCGAGCAGGCCCTACTAACTGAAAGAGTACAGACCACTTTGGTCCATGGATCTCCTATCAGTCAGACAAACATGTTAGAATAAAGGGTATTCAAAGTTTCTTACAGTTCCTTGACTTTATATTTTACTGTTGAGAATCAGTTCCCAATACCTATGCATTAATTGAACACACACAATATTTTTCAGGTTGAGCACATTGTGGCGGTTCCATGGCAATCCCAGTGGGCAACCAAGTGGAGAATAGATTCATCCTTTCCAGCATTTCTGCTGTTTCTGCAGCTCCCGTGCCAGGAACGACAGAACTCCCGTGGCCTCGCTGCCAGGGGGATGGCCTGACCCAGATCCCTGGTGATGGCCAGCCTGGATTCCTTCTTTCTCACTCTGCTCTGGCACTTAATCTTTGCATTTTACTTCAGGCAACTCATCTTTTGCATTTTGCTTCAATGATTCCACTTAAACAGCACAAAACCTTTAGAGAAAGAAAGACAACATCTTGTTCTTGTTTTCAAAGTTAAGCCTACCAGCATCCCAAGGACTGATTCTATTTTTGTTTCCCTAGAACATGATAGGAGGCAGAGACATAAGAAAACACAAAACCCCACACTTACATCTCTCTCTGTGTGTACACAGGGTGTGTGTGTGTGTATGTGTGTGCAACGAATGTTAACTTTGGAAACTTTTCAAACTTTTGTTTAGAGATGAGGACATATAAAGCAGATGTTTCTGTATTTCCTGACAGAGTCCTTGTGTGTTTTAATGAGGGCTGCCTGTCAAGCATGAGTTACATTATTTGACAGTTGGTTCTGAGATTTCATCTTGATTTTTCTGAAGCAACTCAGATCATATTACCCTTAACATGAAATCAAAGTATCCCAAACATCCAACATATCAGCGTTTTAAAGTTTTCAGTAATCTCTGAGTATCTCAAGTTCCCCTAACCCAAAACAATGGACAGCATCATTTAAAGGAATTCCCACTGATGTAGAGTCCTTAGCTATCCTGTCATTGTAATGCCAATCTACTTGTCCTTTCTTTTTTGGCATATGCCCAAAGCTCCCTAGGGCATTGACCCATCCTTTTCCAAGCTTAAAAACACTATTTCTATGAACTGCAGCCCAAAGAAATGACCTGTGTCAGTCATTCCTTGAGGGCTGGCCTTTAATTCCCCCTCCCACTGACCACCAAGTGGCTGGCACCAGTTCCCAGCCCTGCCTGAGTTTTACCCTGGGCTCTGTTGGAATATGTTCTTCTTACCTTCTAAACTGATTCTCTTGGATCATGGATATATTTTAAAATTGACTTCGTTGACTTACAATTTACAAACAATAAAATGCACACATATGAAGTGTATATTTTAGTGAGGATTGAAAATGTATACACCAGTGAAATCACCACCTCATTCATGATGTGGAAAATTTCTATCATTCCAAAAGATCCTGCAGTCCCGTTTCCAGTCAATCCCCACCCTTCAGCCCAAGCCCAAAGCAACCACTGATTGGCTTTCTGTCACTACAGATCAAATTATTCTTTCCCTGCACTTTGTATAAGTGGAATCTTACTTTTGTGCCTGACACCGTTTGCTTGGAATAGGGCTCAGCTATTCATGCATGTTGTGTGTGCATCAGTAATTTCTTCCTTTTAAATGCTGAGTAGTTCCCCTTTGGGTGGAAGTAGCACAATATTGATTCAACTGTTGATGGATCTTGGAGTTGTTTCAGTTTTTGGCAATTACTATCAAAGTCACCATGAACATGTGTGTACAAGACTTTGGGTAAATTCCTAGGAGCAGAATTGCTGGATCTCATGGTGAGTGAGTGTTTAGCTTTGTAAGAAACTACCAAACTGTTTTACAAAGTAATTGTACCACTTCACACTCCTACCAGCTATGTAGCTGCTCCAGTCTATTAAAACGTTAGATTGTCAGCCTTTTCTAATTTTAGTCATTCTTAATGGTGTGCCATGTTATCTCACTGTGGCTTAAAATTGCATTTTCTAATGACTAATAATATTGAGCATCTTTTCCTATGCATATTGGCCATTTTTATCTCTTCTTTGATGAGTGGTTATTCAATCTCTAGCCCCCACCTTTTAATAAAATTGGGTTGCATGTATTCTTGAGTTGTAAATGTTTTTATCTATTCTGTATAGAAGTCACTTGTCACATAGATATATTTTAGAGATTTCCCCTCAGCTCTTGACTTGCCTTTTAATTTTTTTAGTGATATCTTTCAAAGAACAGAAGTTTTAATTTTGATGAATTTTACCTTTTTTTTACTTTTTAAGTGCTTTATTTTAAAATAAATTTAGATTTACAGAAAAGTTGCAAAGATAGTATGGAGAATTGTCACACACCACACAGCCAGTCTTCCCTGTCTTATGGTTCCCCACATTTACGTTAGCATGGTACATTTGTCATCATTAATAAATTAATGTTGGTACAATATTATAAATAAACTCTCTACTTAATTCAGTTTTTCTTAGTTTCTTGCTTCTTCTGTCCCAGGATCCCATCCACGATACCACATTACATTTAGTCATCATGCCTCCTTAGGCTACTCTTAGCAGTGATGGTTTCTCAGACTTTCCTTGTTTTTGATGACTGACTGCTTTGAGGAGTGCTGGTCAGGTATTTTGTAGATTGTCCCTCAATTGGGATTTGTCTGATGTTTTACTTATGAGTAGACTGTGGTTATGAGTTTTGAGAAGATCACAGATATAAAGTGCCATTCAAAGAAGTCCACTTTATCATTTAGTTTTCTTTTAGGTTTTATACTTTTTGTGTCCTAAGAACTTTTTGAACATGAGGTAAAAAAAAAAATTCTCATACATTTTTGTGTAGAAATGTAGGTTTTATATTTGGGTCTGTAAAGGATTTTGAAATAATGTTGTGTGTGGTGTGAGCAAAGTGTCATGGTTCTTTTTGTTAGTAATATGGATGTCCTGTGTTTGCAACACCACTTCTCCGAAAGAATATCCTTTTTCCATTGAATCACCTTGGAGCATTTATTAAACAATTATTTGACATGTACACATTGGTCTGTTGTTGAACTCTCTGTTCAGTTCAATTCATCTATAAGTCTGTGCTGATGCCAATAACATACTGTCTCAATTTCTGTAACTTTATGGTAAGTCATAGAAGCAAGTAAGATAAGTACTTAAACTCTGTTGTGCTTTTTGCAAAATTGTTTTGGCTATGCCAGATCCTTTGCACTTCCACATACATTTTAGAATCAGATTATAAATTTCTACAAAAATCATCTGCTGGGAATTTTTTGGATTGTGTTAAATCTATACTTCCCTTTTAGGAGAAATGACATATCATGGCCAGAGAGTGTACCTTGTGTGATTTCAATATTTAAAAATTTTTGGAGACTCATTCTATGGCTCAGCATGTGATCTAGCTTGGTGAATGTCCCTTTGAAAATATTTTATTTCTCTTTCATTTTGAAAGTTATTTTTGCTGGCTTTCAAATTCTACATGGGCAATTTTGCACGTTAAGTATCCTGTTCCATTGTTTCCTGGCTTGAGTAGCTTCCCAGGAAAAGTCTAATAGTTACTGTTTTTATTCTATACTTAGTGCATCTTTTTACTCTGCTTAATTTCAAGATTTTCTCTTTATGTTAGGCTTTTGTATATTACATCATGACTTGTCTTATTGTGGCTTCCTATGTGTTTTTTCTGCTTGTGAGTCATTCCTCTCCTTGGAGGGTCTTCTTTGGACAGGAATGCATACCCTAAATGAGCAGCAAGGACTCTCCACTTCGTTCATAGGGAGTTATTTGTTGCTCTTTGCTGCACGTGAAGTTCATCCTACACATTTTATTCATGTCTTAGTATTCAGTGCAGCTCAAGAGAAGCCCAGTGCAGACTTCTGTGTTCTGTTTTCTTCTGTGTAATGAGGGATCCCCTTTATACTTTGTGGCCCAATTGTTCCTCTATCTATAAAGCTGATACAATAATAGGTATCATCTCATTTGCTCTACCTTTTCCCCAAGGATTATAGTTCTGAGTTCTCATTGTCCAACATCCAAAGAGTAGTTTTCCCTATATTTTGGTTCATTGTCCAGTTATTTAAGTCAAGTATGTGAGGGTCTTGCAGGCTGCACATAACCAGGTTGCTTGCTAAAATAAAACTATCAACACTATTCATAGGCTTTAAATATGACTAAAAATTTCATAATATAATGTTCAAAGTGTCCAGGATACAATGCAAAGTTATTTGGCATAAAAAGAGCAGAAAATTCAACTCTCATATGAAAAGACATTCAACAGATGCAACACCAAGATGATACAGATGTTGGGATTATCTGACAAAGAGTTTAAAGCAACAATTATAAGCATACTCCAACAAACAATCATGATTACTTTTGGAATAAGTGAGAAAATGGAGAATCTGAACAAAGAAATGGAAGCTATAAAGAAGAACCAAATTGAAATTTTATCACTGAAAAATGTAGTAACAGAAACTTAAAAGAGAATAATTCAATGAAAAAAAAAACTGTGACTCAGCCTCCTATGGAACAATAACCAGAGCATTAGCATTTATGCCATCAGAGTCCCAGAGAAGAAGAGAAAGAGTTCGTTGTTTAAAAAAAATTTTGAAAAATATTAGCTGAAAACTTTCCCAATTTAGTGAAAGTTATAAATCTATAGACTGAAGAAGCTTAATGACTTCCTAACAGGATAAATCCAAATAAACCCATTCTAAGACACATCATAATAAAAATGCTGAAAACTGAAGATAAAAAAAATTTAAGCACCAGTGAAATTGATACATTAGCTATAAGGGCATGATTAAAAGACTGGAATGATGAAAACAGAAGGAAGAGGTAGAACACTTCTAAAGTGCGGAAGGAAAACAACTGTCAACTATAAATTCCATATCCAGAGAAAATATCCTTCAGCAATGAAGGCTAAATAAAGACATTTTCAGATGAAGGACCAATAAGAGAATTTATTGTCAAAAGACCTATTCTATGAGAATTACTAGAAATGTTTTCAACAGAAGGAGAAAGATACTTGAAAGAACATTTGAATACTAGGATGAAGGAAAAACAACAGAAATGGTAAATGAGTGAATATAATAGACCCTTCTCCTCTTAATATCTTTAAAATATGTTTGACATTTGAAAGGAAAATTTATAACATTTTCTGATGGAGTTTTCAATATATGTCAACATAATTTATAAGAAAACTATAATATAAAGGGATAAGATAGCCTATATGGTTGTAAGGTAAAATATTGATTCTAAATAGACTAGAAGTTAAATATGTATGTTATAATCCCTAGAAAAACACTAAAAATCACACACACACACACACGAATATATATATATATAGAGAGAGAGAGTCAAAATTGCAATGGATAAATTAAAATACAATACTGAAAATGTACAAATATTCCAACAAAGGCAGGAAAGGGGAAACTGAGGAGCAAAGATGCAAAGAACAAAGAGAAAACAAATAATAAAATGGTAGACCTAAATCCAAATATATCAATAATTATCTTAAATGTAAATGTTCCAAATATGCCAATAAAATAGATAGGGGTTTTCACAATGTATTAAAAATGACTCAACTACTTGCTGTCTATAACAAACTCACTTACAATATGATATTATAGGCAGTTTAAAGTAAAAGAATGGAAAAAGATATGCCATAAAAACATTAATTGAAATAAAGTTGGAGTTGCTATATTAATATTAGAAGAAGTAGACTTCAGAGCAAAGAAAATGACCAAGGCTAAAGGGAGACATTACAGAAAGATAAATGAATGCATTTGTTAGGAAGACATAACAATATTAAACGTGTATGCACCTAACAACAAGACACAAAACTGATAGAACTGAAAGGAGAAATCAACAATTATATATAGTTGGAGACACCAACATTCATCCATCTATAACAGACACAACATGTATACAGAAAATCAGCAAGATTGTAGAGGAACTGAATAGCACCATCAGCCTACTGGACCTAAACAACAGTGCAACCCAACAGCACCGTATGTATTCTTTTCAAGTGCACATGTAACATTTACCAAGATCGTACAATTCCCTAGTCATAAAACAAACCTTAACAAACTCAAGATAATTGAAATCATGCAAAATTTGGTTTTAGATCATAATAGAATTAAACTAGAAATCAATATGAGAAAGATAACAAGAAAATCTCTGAACACTTGGAAATTAATGAACACACTTCTAAATAATCCACAGGAAGAAGGGGAAGTGTCAAAGGACATTAGAAATATTTCAAATAAAAATGTGCCACATCAAATCTGTGGGATGTACTTGAAACACTACTTTGAGGGAAATTTATAGCATTAAATGTGTGTATGAGAAACTAACGAAGACTTCAAATCAGAGATCCATGCTTCTGCTTTAAAAAGCCAGAAAAAGAAGAGCAAAATAAACAGAAATCAACAAAGAACAGAAAATAATAGAAATAAGATAGAAATTCATGAAATTGAAAATGGAAAAATGATAGATAAAATGAAAAAACTGAAAGGGCTTCTTTGAAATGATCAATAAAATTGACAAACTTCTAGCTAGATTGAGAAAAAAGATACCAATTACCAACATCAAAAATGAAAGAGGTGATTACCTTACATATATTAAAAGGATACTAAGGGAACACTACAAACAACTCTACACTGAGAATGTCAACAACTTACCAAAAAGGGTCCAATTACTGAGAAAAATGAAAAAAGTGGCTTCATCAAAATTAAAAACTTTGCTTTCCAAAAGACAAGTTTAAGACAATGACATACAAAATACAGATTTAGAGGAAATATTTGTAAATCACATATCTGACAATGGACTTGTATCCAGAGTATATTGATATTTCAAAAATAAACAGTAAAAAAATTCCAATTAAAAATGGGAAAAATATTTTGGTCAGATTTTTCACCAGAGAGGAAGCAAATAAGCACATAAAAAGATGTTCAAGGGGTTGACCTGGTGGTGTAGTGGTTAAGTCTGGCACACTGCACTTGGTGGCCCAGGTTCACTGGTTTGGATCCCAGGTACAGACCTATGCCACTTATCAGCCATGCTGTGGTGGCATCCCACATACAAAATAGAGAAAGATTGGCAAAAGATGCTAGCTCGGGGAGAATCTTCCTCAGCAAAAAAAGAAAAAGAGGCATTCAATATCATTATCCATTAGGGAAATGCAAAATAAAACACACCTATTAACATGGATAGAATAAAAAACAGTGACAACACCAAGTGCTGGTGCAGATGTGGAGCAACCGGAACATACATTGCTGGTTGCAATGAAAAATGATACAGCCTCTCTGAGAACAATTTGGCAGTTTCTCATAAAGTTTACCAAGTATTTACCACAGGACTCAGAAACTCCACTGCTGGGTATCTATCCCAGAGAAATGAAAAGTTATTTCATAGAAACCTGTGCATAAATATATACAGCAACTTTCTTTGTAATAGCCAAACAGTGGAAGCATCCCAAGTGTCCTTCACCAGGTGAATGGATTAACAAGCTCTGGCACAGGCGCACCATGGAATACTACACAGCAATGAAGAGGAATGTGCTCCTGATTCACGCAACAACTTGAGTGAGTCTCAAAGACATCGTGCTGAGTGAAAGAAGCCAGTGTCAAGGGTATATACCGTGTGATCCCGTTTAAATTCACATGACATTCTCAAGCAGGCAAAACCATAATGACGGAGAATAGATCAGGGTGGCGAAGGGTCAGAGTGAAGGACAAAATGCAACTATTAAAGGAGAGAGAGCAGAAGGGAGTTTTTTGATGTGATGGAACTGTTCTGTATTGGGACTGTGATAACGTTTGCACAAAATAACACACATGTGCACCACTGCACACCAAAAAAGGCTATCTTACTGTATAATAATTCAAAAATTAAATTCAAGGAAAAACCCAAATGGTCAGTAATAGTGGAATAGCTATGTAGATGATGATAATGTCACTTACTAAAATATTAAAAGGACAGTCATAAAGATTGCGGCAACATGAAAAAGCAAATTTGTAATAGTATTAAGTGTGATGAGTTATACTACAAAATTGTCGGTTATATTTCATCACATAAAATTTTGATGTGGAAAAAATAACAGGAAATAGACAAAGTGATAAAAGATGTTCATTTTGCCAGGATTATGGATGATTTTCTCTCATGTTCTTTTTTCCAGAATTGTTATAATGATGGTATATAATTTTTACAATGTTAAAAATAATTTGGGAAATATAAATTATTAAATTTTGCTGTTATTGATAGAATACATATAAACCTCATATAGAAATGCATAAAGATATAAAGTGTGTCCTATATTTAAAAAATCATCAGCTATATATAGGCTGGCTTAAACTTCATTTTTCCTCTTGGGACGCGATTTTATAACTTTTTTCACATCACAGTGATTGAGTTAAGAATTTACCCAAGAAGTGCCTTTTATAGGAGTTACACTTGGGACAAAAATGAAGAATTTTGTACAAGGTGAGATAATGTGTCTGAATTAATAATTTTACAATGAGCACTTCTAATATTGTGAAATTAATAATATCAGGAGACACCGAAGTCTTTTCAAATCTAAGGGTTATGTAACATAAGCAAATCTGTTTTTTTTTCTTCAAATTAGATGGGAGGTGGAATAAAATTCCTACTTTATTCCATTGGACGTTTATTTCTTCTAGTAAAAGACGAAAGAGCATGGGTAGTTTAGAGTCAGGTTTCAATCATTTTTTAATCAATTCAGCTTATACAGTGCCTCAAAATGTCAATTATTCAAGAATTTCCCATTTTCAGGCTTTGGGAGACGATGCCATTAGTATTAGTATAAATGTACCTTGAGACCTCGGGGGCAGACCTGTGATTAAAACATCTTCTAAGCCACAAACCCAGCGGTGGCCACAGGGCTTTTTCTCTTGTTAGAGGAATAAATAATCCGGGCCAGGGTCGCTGAAGTCGTCTTTGGAGGGGTGCATGAATGTGCATGGACTCACATGTGTGTGCACATACACACACACGTGCACAAACACACGGGGCACATTATCATGAGCAACTGCACAGCCGCTTCTGTCACCCAGCGATCACAGACCCAGAGCTGGGGACTGAGACACAGGAATGAAATTAATTCAGATCAGCGGAATCAAAGAAAGCAGAGAAAAGCATCTGTTTGGGCTTGAGGCTAAGTCTATAAAAACAAAACCAAACCACAAACCAACCCATCAGCCCCCCAAGCCTGTAGTGAGCACCCTGAGGAGCCCCAGCGAAGGTCTGAGGGGGCACGGCCCGTCGACAGCCCTTTGCTGCGTCCAGCCCTCTCTGCTACGTCGGTCGTGCTGGGCTCTGTTTGACAGAGCGGCGTTGTGACCCATAATTGCAGCAGATCCGCAGCAGGTTTTGAGTCGCTTTTTGAGCCACGGTGCCCGAGCAGCCTCCATCTGCTGCAGCCTCCTGTGCCTCCCATGGGTGGGCCTGGCTAATTTTTCAGTCAATTAGCAGAGGGCTGCTTTTGTTCTGCCGGCTCACCCCCTGGGCTCTGCTTACACTCAGAGCTGGCGTTCAGATGGGGTGGATTTGGAGAAACATATTGTGTTGGTTTTTTCCATGACCTTGTGACACTGTTGGGCTAACGTTATCTCAATAATCTCAGCGATTTGCTAGAAAGCCGGCAGAGCTTCTCTGTCATTGTTGTGTCTGAGTGTGTGTGTTGGGGCGGGAAGGGGGAACCATGAATGAGCTGCTTTAAATAATCCACATAGTTTGTATTTTGTGACCCTATACGTCTCATCTCAAATTTATTTATTCATTTTTTAAATCAGTCACCTTACCTAGGACAAGGCAGGGGTTGAATTGATATAGAAACAGACTTATTGGGTAAAACGATTTATTCTGTTGAAGGCTGACAGAGCTGGTTTAGTTTCCTTCAGCCTTAGAGGGATTGCTGCTGCAGCCTTGGGATGTTCTGGACAAGAGGTGTCTCAGTCTATAAAATCCTCTTAGTCCACAGACCTTAGTCACCTCTTGACTCAGTTTCTCTGGCAAGACGGGAGGGAATGTGATGTTGGAAGGGGTGGGTTTGCCTAAGGGAGCTTGCAGGGTCCTGACCGCTGCTGAGAGGCGCCTCCTGTCTTGATCCCCCTCTCCCTCCTGCAGCATCAGATGGGGGGACCCCAACACACACCCCAGCTTCTCCTCCTGCCTTAGGAGGCGAGCTGCCCCACCAGACTCGCCCCTCACGCTCTCTCCATTATCCTTTCTCCTTGACAAGCTGGGAAGCACACCTAGTTCCCAGGTGGGATGCCTTTAGTAACCCAAGTCACCCCACAGGTCCAGACTCTGCAGAATTTTTATTTAGGGGTTTTTGCGTTGACCACGCATTTCCTGGTCCCTCCTGTGGCTATCACATACAGCCAGTCACAGGCTCTTTCTCTTAGGGTCTGTGACTCTAAATCATGCTTTGTTTCCGATTTTTCCTTCAAAGTAAAAATGGTCTTTCCTTTCTGTTATGATTAAAAATTGTGAAAGCACAACATACAGTACAGCTTTCCAGTTTTCAAAGGAAACATTTACAAAGAAAATCCAGTCCTACAGTCTGTCTCACTCCATCTCTGGAAGTACGTGGTTTCTCCACCACGAGGCACTGGTGGTAATTGCCCCGAATATCCTTTAATGAGAGCGGCTGGGATGACTGTGGGGTGCCTTGCTGAGAAATCTCCCAGAGATTAGAGATCCCCTCTGCCCATCACCCCCCTAAGTGTGAGCTTCCTGGAGGCCCGTTCCTCCCCGCCCCCTGCCCTGTTCACAACCCTTTTGAGATTTTTCCTGCAGGGCATCCAGCGAGCTCGCCTCCCCTCACCTTTCATCTGCCCAGCCTCTCAGCTATATCTTTCTATAGTTAATAAATGTACTTTTTCTCAGTGTTAAGCAATAAAATATTCACTGGGTCTAAGCCGGGGTTAACAGATTTCTGAAAATTTCATTGCGTGACAGCCTGTCCTGCATAATCCCCTCAGCTGTCTCATGTTCTGGGGCAGAAATGATCTTATGTGTCACTCTAATAGTCTAGAATTACACTTGTAGCCCTGTCCCCGGCATATGGGGCTGTGTATACCCCTAGGCCCAGCTCCCTCTCTTCCACGGCTTTTAAAATGATAACATTTGGCCAAGCCAGTTCCTGCAGAAAGTGCACTCTCCTTCCACAGTGGTGACAAAGGGGCCACCGGAGGCCTGCCCAGAGCGGCCAATCATGGGGCTCTTTCCCCGGTAATGAGAGGGGCTCCCTCTTCTTACTGAGGCCTGCTGCCCTGGGAGGCCGGGAGCAAGTCTCCACTTAATTATACAATCTTCATCTTAAGTGCCCTGTTCTCGGAGGGGCTTCAGCTGCACAGGCCTTCTCAGGGTCTCCCTCCCCCCGACCAAACATATTGATCCCCGGACAGTCAATGGGCCGGAGGACTTGGACAGATGATGCAGAAGAAGCAAGCGGCCTGGCCACACTGAGAGGGAGACAGGAGGGAGAGCGGTGGGGGTGCTCGGATGCTTCTCTCTGCCAAAAGCCATTTGTACTAATCGGGATAGTGGGACGGTGATAATAAAAATGGAGGGAGGGGAAGTAGACCCAGTACTACTAACGCACTCAATTAAGGGAAGAAAGGACACAGACTGTAGAGGAACAGAACCCAGGCCAGATCTGACAGTGTCTAGTCCTGCGAGAACTAAGGGGCGGCGGGCAGAGAGCTGTCCAGCACTTGTTTCTGGCCAGGGTGGTACACATTCTTGGAAGATGGAGAAACCTTTGTCACTGCAGCCCAGCCATCACAGTTTAGGACAAGGAGCGGTGGCAGCTGGCTGTGGGGCACTGAGCACTCTGTCCCTCTGCCTATCATCACACTTCAGGGCCTGCAGACATGTGCAATTCAATGTCTCCTCTTTGGAGGGTCGTCTCTGTGTTCCTGCCTAGGAAAGTCTGGGTCCTCCCCAAACTCGCCATTGGGTGTACCCTGTCCTTCCGAGTGAAGCCACGGTAACTGCGCCATTTGTCCCGACATATTAAGAAAGGCTGTAGTTGTTCACGACTCATAGCCCCAGAGTGGCCATGCACCAGGGGCATTTACTCTGGGTATTGCGAAAGACCCCCCCTCTGCAGTGACGATGTGCAGAACCAAGTGAAAGTTTCAGCCATTGGTCAGTGTCAGCGTGGCCCTTCTTTGCAAGAAATTGCCACATTTTGGGTTATTGCTCATGGAGTTGTCCTCTGTTCGTGGCATCTCTGGAGCCGTGGCGCAGTGCATTCCCATGGCGTGCGTTTTTCTCTGTCTTGTCCTTGGCTTGTTCTGCTTGTGGTGTTCCCGAGGATCCTCAGATAACATCAGCCTGGATGCAGGGCCCCCACGCACTGTGTCTGCGTCCACGGAGGGGTATGTCTTTCCGAGCATTGGTCTCAGGGCCCCGCCGGTGGGCCAGCTGCAGTGCAGGGCCTCTGTTGACGAGATGCTGTCTTGGAGTACTGTCCGGGGTGGTGTAAGGTGTATGAAGCCCATGCTGATGTTCGCTCAAGCTTCTGGACTCCAGGAAACAAAGACAAAGACAGAGACGTTAACAAAACCCAGCAAAATAAGGAGCAACAAAGTGCCGTGCCAGGACAGGACCACGACGTGGACAGCTCCTGGGCCAGCGTTCTGTGGCGGAGGTTGGGAGCTGTCCTCCGTGACTCTGTCAGCCTCAGATGGTGGAGGTGGTACATTTGAAATAGATTTTTTTTAATTGAAGTAAAATTCACATAACATAAAATGCACCACTTAAAAGTGTACAATTCAGTGGCCTTTCGTACATTCACAGTGAGGTATAACCAGAACCTATATTAAGTTCCAAAACATTTCCATCATCCCAAAATAAGAATCCACACCCATTAAGCAGTTTCAACTGATTTCTCCCTCCCCCAACCCTCTAGCAACATCTAATCTGCTTTCTGTTTCTACGGATTTGCTTATACAGGACATTTTATATAAATGGAATTGTACAATATGCGCCCTTTTCTGTCTGGCTACTTTCACTTTGTATCATGTTTTCAAAGTCCATCCATGTTGTAGCATGTATCAATACTTCATTCCTTTTTATGGCTATATAATATTCCATTGTGTGGCTACACCACATTTTGTTTACCCACTCATCAGTTGATAGACATTTGGATTCTTTCCACATTTTTGCTATTGTAAATAATGCTGCTATGAACATTTGTGTACAAATAGTTGTTTGAGTATCTGTTTTCAACTCTTTTGGGTGTGTACCAAGCAACTGAAGTCCTGGCTCATACTATAATTCTATGTTTAACTTTTTGGGGAACCTGGAATAGAATATTGAGACCCTCACACTGTGCCAGCTCCTATTAAGGCTAGACTTGCCCCAAGGATTCTCTTGATGCTTCCAGGTTGGTGAAATATCCTGTCCACTGGCACTGCCCACACACTGACTGAGCAATGGCTATTTGCTCTGTTGGGTATCAGCAGTATTTAGTTATGGGCTCTCTGGTTCACTCCAGGATTAAATTCGGTCACTGTAGTCCTAGAGGCCTAAGCAAACAAATGCTTGTGCAGTGGCACAATCCCCACTGGCCTCAGGATAACATTATAGAACGGTGTGACGAGGACATGGCCATGGGTGCACTATCTATGGTTTGGGCATCACTAGCAGATGGTGTGGCAGTGTCATGGGGACTGCAGGAACAGAACTCGTAGGAAACCCACAGCAAGGATACTTGTTCTTAAGGATATGACAGTTTAAAGTTGCCCTCAATCTGAATGGTCTTGAGTTTCAACCATTTGCACATAAAGCATGGTTGTTCACACCTTTGAAATAAAACTGAGGTTTGTGATCAATACTTTTTATTCTGTTTTAAATTTTGATACAGCTTGGAAGTCATGTTAATTTGCAAGGTTCTTTGGGATAGATGCTCAATCTAAATCCAGGGTTAAATTGGGCGTCCAAACCCATGCATTCTGTAGTCAGGAAGGAATGACAACTTACCAGCCATGTACCCAGTGGGACCCCGGCAGGCCCCAGAGTTCCTGCCTTGCTCTACCCGGCTGACATACGTTATTTGCACTAAGTTCTTTAAGTCATTTAAAAATTTCCCACAGAAATTTAGAGTCTAGAGTATTTTGTATTGTGGTTTATTTAGCTGATTTTTCTCCCTGATGAATAGAATTACACAATATTTATCATAAAAAGCACAACTCTAGCCAATGTAATTTCTCGTGCTGTGATTGGATTTTAACAGGTGCCTGTAAAATTCGAGCTTTCATTCTGAAGATTAAACTATGGTGCTCAGCCGACCTGTCGAATGAGACGTTGCTCCCACAGCCATGGAGCAAGCATGCTGTTTTAGGCTGTGCCCTGGTGCGAGCAAGGCCAGCATTTGTATGCATAAAAGGAAAGTGATGTGTTACATACAAGGTGTGACAATACTGTCACAAGGATGATTTCTAATCAACAAGCTAGACTTCCCACTTCCCAACACGTACCAGCCCCTTCTAGACGTTTCCTTAGGCAATTTCCGCCGTGCTCCAGAGTCGCTGCCATGAGTGCTCAAGAGTGTTTCCAGTTATCCTTTCCAAACTGCCTTACATCCCACAGCACGTCGTTTGGGCAAGCATTTGTCCTTAGAGGATTTTCTTGACCGGGGACAAAACTTTCTGATTTAAGATGGATGAAAGGGTAGTTTGAGCAATAGGATTGAAGAGGTGTGTGTGTGTGTGTGTGTGTGTGTGTGTGTGCGTGTGTGTGTGTGTGTGTGTATGTGTGTGTGTGTCTGAGGGTAAAAGAACCACTTATGAAATCACAGCACTGACTATTACCTAGCTCATCCATGGGCAGAATGATCCCAAACTGTCACTTGAGTGTCATCAGGATGTGGATGTCATTAGTCAGTGGAAGCACCCCAAGACGCTACACCCTCCATCCCCGTAGGGGGAGCCTGGCACAAAATAGGCAATCAACAAATACCTGCTGAGTGAATAAACGAATGAATGTTAACGAGCGAAATGCGTTTCAGAATAAAGTGTTAGATAACATCAGGATGTTATTTTTTAAAAGCTGTCTCCACTTTATGGCCAGATCTTGTACAACAATCAAAGTGCAGTTATGTGTAAAACTGGTCAGCCTCAGGCCATCTCGGTGACTAAGGCAGACTCAGTGATGAGCAGAATAATGGTAGGAAAATAAATAAATTGGTTGTTTTATGCAAATTTTGGGTTCAGTTTATAAGATAAGAAAATTAAACTAAAATATAGGGTTAGTTTGGGTTTTTCCCTTCATTTTTAGGAAATCTAAGAGAACAAAAGTCTACACGTCCTCCTTCTAGGATTTCTCAGCATTTGTGGTTAGACCACACACCATCTCCAACACACCAGGAATGTGTGCAGATCCACACGTGCACAGTACATCCCAGTGTGAAAGCCTATGTGTGGATATGCTACCTCTCTACAAAATCTCCCCATGCACATGAGTGCACACGGTGAGATTAACCGCAAAGTAATTGAAAATATGCTGCATAGAAGTGGACAGTCCAGCAATAAAGAGACACGGAGATTTACAAAATGGATGGAGTCCATCGATTAAGGACTGCCAGAATTATCACAGTCCTGTTGCAGAAAAATCATACTTTCATCATCATTTTTTTTAATCTGCTACTGTGGAACGATGATACAGAGGGTGCATGAAATTAGAAAGAGATGAAGACTGTAAAGATACTCCCTCTTTAACTCCTCCTTCCCTGTTGGTTTTATGAGAGATGATTTCAGTGTTTTATGGAGGTTATTTACCTAAAAATGTCAGGTGGAGACCTGGCCCTGCCGTGGGGACTGTTGTTTCAATACATATTCTCTTAGATTCCAACTGCAGAGCAGAAGAATCAAAATGCCGAGCAACACACAGGGCAAGTGGCTCTATGAGAGGGGGTGCGGTGCCTACATTTGTGAGTGTGGTGTGTGGATGTGTGCACGTGCGTGTAGCCCTGCATTTTAAAGTTACTCCTGACCCACAAGAGTGGAAATGAGGAACCATTCAGGAGTTGGCCTAGGACTGGGGGGGGGGGTGGGGAGATTCATAGTTTAGTCTGAGCATCAGTGGAGACCATTGCTGTGGACTGAATTGTGTCTCCCCCAAATTCATGTTGAAGCCCTAGCTCCCTGTGGAGATAGGGTCCTTAAGGAGGTGATGAAGTTTCAATAAGGGTGGAGTCCTGATCCTGTAGGCCTTGTGTCCTTATAAACTAGGATGAGATACCCAAGCTCGCTTTCTCTCCATCCATGTGAGGGCACAGCGAGGAGACGGCCATCTGAAAGCCAAGAAGAGAGGTCTCACGAGAAACCAAACCCTACCAGAACCTTGATCTTGGACTTTCCAGCCTCCAGAACTGTGCAAAAATAAATGTCTGTTGTTTAAGCCACCCACTTGGTAGTATTTTGTTACGGCAGCCCCGGCGGACTAAGACGCTCGGTCTTGGGGAAGGTATGACTGTCTCAGCAGCTGCTGCAGACAGACCTAGGTGTGCTTCCAGGAAGAACCAGCCTTCCCTGCAAAGGAACTTCCACCTGCACTTCGGAATCCGCCAGCTTCATTTGCATGAGTCTCTGAGGGCAACACGTTATGTACATACATGTTCCAGGTAGGACTCCAGTTTCCTGGACCTCCTTTGACAAGCAGGACCCAACATCTTGGCCTGTTCCCTTTTGATGTTAACATGGGACGATGTACCACCGAGGTCATTCTTGCTCTCCCTGCATCGCAAGCAGAGAGTTCCAGTCTGAGAAAGTGTGTGCATTTGTGTGAAGGCAAGGTGCAGTCTTTGGTGGGTATATGTGTAGCCCACGTGGCCGTGCTCCTGTGCAGGCCTCATGCGAAACCCTTTCCCTGCTATTTTAGTGTCGAGTGAATACATTCAACCATAATAAAAATGAAACACCATGGCACATGTCTCCTGGGTTTGAGGAGGCAGAATTATAGACCCCAAAGTTTCAATTCACAATAAGTGCATGGAAAACCCCTCAGAGATTAATCCCAGCCTGGCATCCTTATTTTAACAGACGATCTGTGGCAGAGCATAACTAAGCACATTGTCTCCTGTCCCAGTGAGTCAGTGAGGAAGAGAGACCCATGGGACCCTTCCACCCACCGGGCTGTGCACTCTCGGGCTACCCCAGCCCCTGCCCGACAACTCGCCTATAGCCCTTTCTTAACTAATATCCATCCACGGGCTCACAGACATCAGCTCTCTGAAATCAGAAAGTTGTGCCCTGAATTTATTCAAATTCTGATTAAACTGATTCTTTTTGCCACCAAGTGGTCAGTTCACACCCAAGAATGGACCTGGATGCCAAGCAACAACACTGAACTATGAGGACTAGTTTCGACAAAGCTCTGGGGGTCAGGATGCGAATGTCTCGTGGAAGTGGAAAGAACTCCTGGCTCAAGCGCGGCTATGACGTAAGAGGAGGCTCGGGTGTGGGAACGTGACCTGACGAGTGAGGAGTCTCGCCAGGCCAAAAAGAGAGGGCCAGCTAGGTCCTTGCTCAGGGCCGTACCAGGATGGAATCATTGCTAATCCGGCCGACAGGATGGGGAGCACAGAGAAACTTCTGGCAATTAACTGATAGACCAGGAAGTCTTGATTTAGGAAGTAAAAGGCACAGATGGTACCAAAGTTTCAAAATTTGCAAAAGAATGCCTCTAGTGAAATAAACAGGGAAATGAGGAGGATGAGCTCTCAGGAGGACCTGATGACAGGTTGGTTTTACTCTTCTTGAGGATGTGAGGACGGGGGACTCTCGATGAGAGGAAGGGAGATGACACACTGGCGGTGTTCAGATGAAAGACAGGAAGGAGATGTGGATAAGCACCTGTGACCACCTCACAGGGAGAGGTGAAATTGTAAGAATAAATAAGCAAAGTAATGTTGCAGGGATAAGTTATTTCCCACCAGGAAGCGTGATTCAGAAGCTTCATCCTTTTTCCAGGACACGGAGGCATTACCAAACAGGGAATGGTGAACTCTACTTCAGTGCTTATTCTGGGAAATAACGGCTCCCACTTTAGAAAATCTAATCACAAGACAGGTAGCAGCAGCTTCAGTCTAGTGATCACTTTGCTTAGGGTTCACACCATTTACTTTCCATGCACAATCACCTTTAATTCTAAAACAAACAAGCAGTTTCTATAATCATTCTCGTTTTACAGATGAGGAATCCGAGGCTCACAGAGGAAAAGTAATTGTTTTCAACATCATATGGGTAGTAAGAGAAGGAACTGAGCAAATCCAAACCAGTGTTTTCTCCAAAGAGTTCCTGTGAGATTGGACCCTTGCACAACGGGCTGACCTAAACTTCCAATGTCTGCGTCATTTGATAAAGTTCCATTTTCAGGAAGTCTTACATGTTTCTAGAAGAGGAACGAGGGGCAGTGGGGAATGAGAACGTGCCTCTCAAAAGCCACCAGCCCCACCAGCCCCGTTGTGAGCATTGTCACAGATGGGAAGGACCAGGGAGGCCACGGCAGAGAGCAATCTGGGGACAGGCGAGCAGTGAACTGGTTTCACTCTGAGTCACAGCTGAATGTTTTCTCAGCACACACACACACACACACACACACACACACAGAATTACCAATTGTAGTTCCCGGGAGCACGACCCAGTACAATCATTGTTTTTCACACTTAATAAATAGGAAACAACCTTCACATTTTTGTCCAGAAAAAAATATTAAAGATAAGAGCTGGCAATCTGGTCTTATAGAAAACTCTATGTATGATCATAATTAGTAATTAGGACAGAAAGAGGGAGTCAAAAGTGTCGGGGGTACAAAAGCCCCGTGTGGAAGTCTGTTGGCATATTTTCTCTCTGTTACACGGGGATGTGAAGGTGAAGGTGTGCTTGCACAATCACACAGTTTAGATTTGACTCAGCTCAGGTCACGCTATAGGAAGGCTGAGTGTGCTACTTGGATCCTAAGATCGTGAAGACATATGGAGCACATCTGACACTGTTATTTTGCTAGGTGATTTTGAGATTTCCAAGATTTAAGTGATAACGAAACAAACTTTTGTGGGAAATAAACTGGACAGATGATAGCAATGGAATGGTCTAAATGAAATACCCACTTACCATTATTATGGATACCACACACTAAAGATATTTTCCAAAAAACTCAAGGAAGTTGTCATTAGTCACTATGCCCTGCCTCATATTCCCAAATCCTGAGATCTGAAACCGTGAGGAGACCTTGATTGCAGGTAATGTTTTCTCTGAATCCAGATTCTTGTGGGTTTTAAAAAGATGAGACAATATGAAATAAGAGCCTGTGACAATAGATACTGACTCCTTGTTTTTCATTTTTAAAAAGAAAGCATAAGTCATTAGAACATGAAACTGTTCTTAGGATTAATAAATCATTGGAAATTGCTAATTAAGTTAATTGTTTACTATAGGAACATTTCAGAAGAATTTCATAAAATAGCTAACCCCTGGGCAATTTTGCACAGTCAAAATGACAATGAAATAAGGTTAAAAAGAAAAAAATAAGTCAATTATATTTGACATACACTTGAAAGCTGTACAGATCCTTTCCAAAGTGTTCAGAATAACCTGCCATTTCAGGCACACGGTAATTAAGGGGAAAACACAGTTGTAGTCTGTTCCCAGGTATGTAAATGTGAATTTTCACTGTATTTGTTCAGTTGTCCTATGAAGTAAAGGGACGGATGTGTCTAACAGCCGGAAAAAAAAAGATTATTGAAAAATAAAATGACTTTTGAAAAAGCTTTTCTAATTAAAAAACATCTACCCCTCAAATATACGGAAAATTTTAATGAACGGACCAGATCTACACTTCCACCTCGTGCGGATGGAGTGTCCGCAGTCTGCACCGTGGCGAGGCCGCCGTGACCTTGTGCGCTGAGACGGATGCAGGAGAGCCCTGCTCGGACTTGGACGGCGCTGCAATAAAGCAACAGACAGGAAGAAACGATGGAACGTGGACGGACACTTCAGAGACGCTGGAACGGTGGATCACAAGTGGACATCGGGAGGCACATGCAGAATACCGAGGGTCACGGTAAAGGACTTCTCGTAGGCGTGTACCAGCCGTCCGCGTGCATAGATCCGCCGGCTGTAGAACGCAGCCAGGTGACCGTCCACGTCAGGGCGTGTGGTGTGCTCCGCGACGGCCCCTCAGGGATCGCCGCCTCCCGTGGAGTCTACCGGCAGCCCCAGAGCTGAAGGCACATTCTGGCCAACAGGAAAGGAGGTTGTGAAGAGAGAAACTGGAAGGATAGCTAAGGGAGGCAGGAGACTGTACTTTGTTACCATATTTCCCCCTCTGATTTAAAAGAAATATATGACAGTTAGTTAGCTTTTGCATTTCTTTGTATCATCTATTTGAGTTTCATTGTTGAAAGTGGAAGTTTCCTGAAGGCGCTTAAACTAAGATTTTCTAAACTCTAAAATTCAGCCCATTGGGTGGATGGAGGGTGGGGACAGAGGCAGTGCTGGGGGCGAGGGTGTGTTTGGGGCTGGGTTATGGGAAGACTCTCACCTGCAAGTGAGAGGAAAGGCAGGGAAGTCTGAGATGTCCCCAAGACTAGTGGAGTACAGTGGGGTGTGGTCCCTAGGACAGTGGGGAGCTGGTTCTCTGTCCCCTGATTGGACCTCAATGGCAAGTGGCTTCTAGGGACCCCTGGGGAGCGTGAACCCTTGTAACCAGCATTCAAGTGCTGGCAAAGAGCTCCTGGCAAGCAGGTTAAGACAGGGAGAGCCAGCTGCCCTCAGAGGGCCATGTGGGCTGAGCAAAGACTGAAGTCCCTGTCACCACCAACGACCATATACTGGGAGGCCATTGGCATGTCCAAGTCCATCTAGATAATATAAATTCAGAAATACTTTTTTAATCCAAAAGTAACGTGTCAAAAAAATTTGAGTAAACTTATACACACACACACACACAAATATGCATGTGCACGCACACACATGCATATAAATAAATAATGTGTGTGCATGCAGTAAAATGCACACATCTTAACTGTACAACCCAATGGGTTTTATACAACATCCAGATCATAGCTAGAACTTTTCTAAGACCTCAGGAGAATTTCCATCTAATGAAACACTGTTACCCCCACCCGCCAGGAACCTCTATTCCGACTTTTATCACCCTTTTGAGCTTGTATAAGTGGACCCGGACAATGTGTACCCCCTTGTGTTTGTCTTTTAGTCACTGTCTGTTGTTTCTGTTAGTTCATTCTTTTTATATTTATTGTATAAATATCACAAAATGTATTTATTTACCATTGATGAACATTTGGTTGTTTCCGTGTTGGGTTGTTATAAATACACTTGGGCTGCGTGAGTATGGTGCTGTCAGACTTTGGTGCACATCCACACTGATTTCTCTTGGGCACATATGGAGGAGTGGGTTCTGTGGTGGGCGTATGCTTATCTTTGGTAGACACAGCCAAACCAAACTTCTGGTGCCAATTTACACTCCAGCCAAGAATGTACAAGAGTGCCAGATGCTCCCCATTCTCATGGACACTTGGTATCCTTGGTCCTAATTTTATTTTAGCCATTCTGGTGGGTTTATAATCTGTTAGTATCACATTGTGGTTTAATTTGCATATCATTGATATGTGATGACATTGAGCTTTTCATAGCTGATTTGTCATTTGAATATTCCCTTTTGTGAAGTGACTGTCCATGTCTTTTGCCAATTAAAAAAAATTGGTAGTTATTTTTGTTGATTTGCAAGTGTTTCAATATATTCTGGATAAGAATCTTTTGCTGTATTGTAAGTGCCTTATCCTGGTCTATGGCTTGTCTTTTCATTCTTCTTAACAGAGCGTTTGATGAACAAAAGTTCCTCATTTTAATGAGATACAAATGATCAGTATTTTATTTTAATATTTTTTCTGTGTGTCCTGTTTAAGAAGTCTTGGCCTACCCCAAGGACATGAAGACAATCTCATACATTTTCTTCATGAGATTTAATTATGTCACCCTTCACAATAGTTCTACGATTTTTTAAAAAAACTAACGTTCGTGTATTGCATGAGGAAGGGGCCAATGTTCATTTCTTCCCTTGTGGATACATGACAGCTTCAGCACTCGTGAGAAGAGCATCCTTCCCCAGTGACTTGCATCAGTGCCTTTTTCATAAACGAGGTGACGTGTGTGCGTGTGTCTGTTTCTGGACTCTCCATTCTGTGCTAGTGATTTACTTGTCTACCCCTGGACAGTATCTCCCTGTCTTGATTTCTGTAGCTTTATAGTGACTCCTCATCTCTGGTACCGTAAATTCATCAGCATTTTTGTTCTTTCAGGTGGCATTGTATTCTAGGTCCTTTACATTTCCATATAAATTTAAGATTCAGCTTGTCAATTTTCTTAAAAACACCTACTGAGGTTTTGACTGAGAGTGCATTGAATGTACGAATTTAATGATTTCAAGGAGACTTGATATCTGAAGACAATTGCGACTTCCAATCCAAGGTCATGGTTTTTCTCTCATTTATTTAAATTTCCTTTAATTTCTCAGCAATGTTTTATAGTTTATACATATAGAAGCCTTACACATACTTTGTTAAGTTTATTCCTAAATAATTGGTTATTTTGTTTATATTATATTCTTATTTTAATTTCCCTTGTTTGTTAGTTTATGAACATATAATTGGGTTTTGTATATGAACCTTGTATCCAGCAACCCTACTAAAAATCACCTACTAATGGCAAGAGTTTATTTGTAGACTTTTATATTTTCTACCTATAAAATCAAGCCATCCACAAAAGGGACAATTTTCCTTCTTCCTTTCCCATCTTTATACATTTTATTTTTATTTTCTTTCATTATTGATACGGCAGAGATCTCCAGCATAGAGTTGAATGTAAGGGTGGTAGTGGACATTCTTGTCTTTTTCCCAACTTCAGAGAAAAAGTGTTTAATAATTTACTCTTATGAATTGTGTTACCTGTTCATGTTTCACAGCTTCTTCTCATCAGGTGAGGAAGTGCCATCTATTCCAAATTTAGTGAGAGATTTTTATTTTATTTTATATTATGAATGGATGTGGAATTCTGTCTAATAGCTTTTTGCATATATTCAGTTGATCATGTTTTTTTGTTTTCCCCTTTTTGCTAACAATGTGAATTATATTGTTTGGTGTTCTGATGTTAAACCAACTTTGCGTTCTTGCAGTCAACTTCAGTTGGTCATAACGTATTCTTCTTTTTATATATCATTGAATTTATTTTGCTAATATTTTGTTTAACATTATTTTGTCTGTGCTTATAAGAGATACTCACATCTAATTTTCTTTTGCTGTAGTATCTTTGACAAGTTTTAATGTCAGGCTAATACTGGCCTCATAAAACAAGTTGCAAAGTGTTTCCTCTTTGTTTTTATTCTGAATTTGTATAAAAGTGACATTATTTTCTTCTTAAGTAAATGGAAGAATTCAACAGTGAGAACATCTGGGCCTGTAGTATTTTCTATGAGGACTTTATTATGTGGTCAACTTTTAAAAATTAGATGTAGGACTAATTTTTTCTTTTGATTTTGGTAAATTGTGTGTTTTTTAAGGAATTTGTTCATTTCCTCTAAGTTCTCAAATTTATTGGCATAAATTAGTTCATGATATCCTCTTATTATTACTATATATTTCTAATATCTAAGGGATCTGTAATGATATCTCCTTTTTTACCAATTATACTGCTAATTTGATTTTTCTCCTTTTAAAAAATATCTGTGCTCTTATGGGTTAGGATTTTATTAATCTTTTCAAAGAGTCATCTTTGAGCTTTGTTGATTTTCTCTTGTACATGCCAGTTTTCTATTTCCTTGACTTTGCTTGTATCTTCCATCTAATTATCAATATTATTCTAGATTGTTTACTTGGTAGCTTACATTGTTAATTTTATACATTTCTTTTTTTCTTATATATGCATGTGAAGCTATCAAATTCTCTCTAAGTACCAATTTAGCTCATCTAAAAGTTTTAATAATGTTGCACTTCCAATATATTTCAATTCAAAATGTTTTAAATTTTCTATTTTGACTTCTTCTTTGATCCATACATTATTCAGAAAAGTGTTGCTTAATTTCTAAATAGTTGTGAACTTCCTTGTTATAGTTTAGTTATTGATTTCTAGTATAGTTCCACTATTTTCAAATAGCATAACTGTATGATTTCAACCTTTGAAACATGTTGACCCTTGCTTTATGGCCCAGAACATGATCTGTTTGGGAAGACTTTCCATGTGCCCTTAATCTTACGTGAATTAGGCCAAAATGTTTTATTGGTTATTCAAATCTCTTTTGTACTGATTTTTTTTTGTTTCCTTGTTGTTTTGACTAATGAGGGAGGTGTATTAAAAACTCCAGTCAAAATAGTGTATTTGTCTCTTTCTTCTTTTACTTCTGTTACTCTTTGCATTAAAAAATTTGAAGTTATGCTTCAGAAAAGTAGGAATTTAAGATTGTGTCTTACTTTGGCCCAACCTATTATCATCTGGAAATGTGTCTATTTGTCTCTAGTAACACTTTGTTTCATGAAATCTCCTTTGTCTATTTTTAGTGGTACTGCATCCATTTATTTTGCTTAATATATGTAATATATCTTCTTCCATTCTTCAGTGTCAACATAACTGTGTTCTTATATTTAGAGTGCATTTTTTGTGAGCACACCTCAAATATATTGCAGGTTCAGTTCCAGACCACCACAATAAAGCAAATATCATAATAAAGGGAGTCACCTGAATTTTCTGGTTGCCCAGTGCATATAAAGTTATGTTTACACTATACTGTAGTCTGTTAAGTATGCAATGGCATTATGTCTGAAAAAAAATGTACATATCTTAATTAAAATATACTTTTTTGTAAAAAATGCTAACCATCATCTGAGCCTTCAGTGAGTCATAACCTTTTTGCTTCCGGAGAGTCTTGTAAAAAACTCAGTATCTGTGAAGTACACTAAAATGAGGTATGTCTATATATTGGCATCTTGTTTCTCTTTATTCAAACTGACAATATTTCTTTTCTTTTAAATAGGATTTATTTCGTGGTATTAAAAGTAATCATTGATATAATTGGGCCAAAATCTACCATCTCGTTATTTATTTCTAATTTTCCTGTTTGTTCCTTTATTCCTCTTTTGTTTTTTCTTCTGTTCAATTAAGCAAATATTTTTGCTGCATTTATTTTCTTCCATTATCTATTAAGTCACACAGTCTGTTATTATTTGTTTAGGGATTACCATAGAGATTTCAATATGCATCCCTGAGTTAGTTTTTGTTTTTATAACATCCTGAACGATATGAGGACCTGTCAACAGTTTCACTTCATTCACCCATGCCCTCTTTTTTCTACTCTTATTATGTACATTTTAACTTTGATGTGTATATCAACCACCCACAAAGTATTGTCATTTTTGTACTCAACATTCTTCTGTGTGTACCCACACATTTGTCCTTTCTAGTCCAATTTATTCCTTCAGCAGCACTATGCTTCCATCTAGAATCCTTTTTTTTTTTTTTTTTTTGGTCTGGAAGAACTTTCCTTTCTTTCTCCTTTTCTTTTTTAGTATTTATTAGAGTTTAGGTCTGCTGGCAATGAGTTTACTCAGTGTTTTCCTGTTAGCATTTTATTTTACCTTTTTCTCTAAATCGGCTTTATTGAGGACTAATTTAAATTCAATAAAATTCACCAATTTTAAGTGAAATAGAAACAGAGCTTTTCCATCATCCCCCTAAATTCCCTTGTGCCTTTCTTCAGGAAATCCTCTCCTTTTTCTCCCAGCACTTGACAACCATGCAAATACTTTTTGTCAGTATAGTTTTATCTGAAATTCCCAATAGTCTCGCTCCTTGAATATAAAGCATTTGAGATTCACTCATGTTGCTGTGTATTATAGTATTCTATTCTATTCTGTTTGTTACTGAGTAGTATTTCATCTATACCACAATTTGTTCATCTATCCACCAGTTAAGTAACATTTGAATTGCTTTCAATTCTAGATTATTATGAATAAAGTTGATGTGAACATTCGTGAATAAATTTTTTGTGGACACATGCTTTTATTTCTCTTGGATAAATACCTAGAAGTGGAATTGCTTGGTCATTGGATAGATGTTATAAAAAAGAGAAAAGTATTCTCCCGTATGGCTATACCATTTTATACCCCCTTCAGAAATTTATGAGAATTAGAGCTGCTTTCCATTCTTGCCAATTGTTGGTATTGTCAGTCTTTTAAATTTAGCCATTTAGCAAATGAAGGAGAGGTAACTCATTGGTTACTCAGTGGTTTTAACTGGCATTTACCTAATGACTTATGGTATTGAACATCTTTTCATGTGATTTTTAAAAATTTTTAATATCTTTTTTGATGGAGTACCTATTTAAAACTTTTGCCCTTTTAAAAATTAGATTCTTTTGGGGCCGACCTGGTAGTGTAGCAGTTAAGTTTGCATGCTCCACTTTGGCAGCCTGGGGTTTGCATGTTCGGATCCCAGGCGTGGACAGACTCACCGCTTGTCAAGCCGTGCTGTGGCGGCGTCCCATACAAAGTAGAGGAAGATGGGCACAGATGTTAGCCCAGGGCCAGTCTTCATCAGCAAAAAGAGGGGGATTGGCAACGGATGTTAGCTCAGAGCTAATCTTCTTCTTCTTCTTCAAAAAAGAAAATTAGGTTCTTTGTCTTATTATTACATAAGAGATTTTAAATGTGTTCTGAATACAAGTCCTTTATCAGATATATATTTTGAAAATTTTTTTCTAGTCTGTGGCTTTCCTTTTCATTTTCTTAATGATGCTTCTGTAAAAGCAAAATGTTTTAATTTTGATGAAGTCCACTTTATTGACTTTTTTCTTTACAGTTTGTTTCCCTAACCCAAAGTCATAAAAATTTTTTTCTAGGTTTTCCGCTAGAAATTTCATAGTTTAGCTCTCATATTTAGGTACGTTATTTATTTCTAATTAATTTTTGGAATCTTGTGAGGAGATAATATTTATTTTTTCCCACAACTTTATCCAGTTTTTCTAAGACCATCTGTTAAAGAGAATATCATTTCTCCATTGCATTACCTTAGGATTTTTGTCAAAAATTGTTGATCAGATATAATGTAGATATATTTCTGGAATCTTCATTATATGTCTCCCCATATCAATATTGCATTGCCTTAATTACTAACTTTAAAATAATGCCTGAAGTTATGTATTATAAGTTCTCCAAATTTGATCTTAATTTTCATTATTAACTTGGCTATTCTAGATTCTTTGCTTTCTACACAAATTTTAAAATCGGCTTGTTGATTTCTACAAAAGAGTTTGCTGGGATTTTTATTGAGATTACATTTAAACTATAGATCAACTTATCAAGGATGGATATATTAACAATATTGAGTGTTGCACTTATTTTGTTAAAATCTCCTTACATATGTCATATTTTTATGTTATTGTAAATGGCACTTTTAAAACTTTTAATTTCTAAATGTTTACTGCTTGTATATAAAAATACAACTGACTTTTAAATATTGACCTTTTATCCTAATACCTTGATAAACTCGCATATTAATTCTAGTAATATTTTTGTAAATTCCTTAGGATTTTTACAGACATGATTATAGTGACTGTGACTAAAGACAGTTTCTTCCTTTGCAATCTGTATGCCTTTGTTTCTTTTTCTTGCCTTATTGCACTGGCTAGAATCTCTAGTACAATACTTAATAAGATATGATGAGAACAAAGATTTTTGTCTTGTTTCACCAAAGGGTGAAAAAACATTGTCTTTCACCAAGAAGTATGATGTTTTTATAGGTTTTCATAGATGCCCTTTTTGGGGCTAAGTTAATTCTCTCCTATTTCTAGTTTGTTGAGAGTTTTGATCAGTAGGAGGAAATTCTCTTCTTTTTCTATTTTTTAATAAACTTCTTTTTTAAAAAAATCATAAAGGAGTACTGAATTTTATCAAATTCTTTTCTGCATCTATTGAGGTGATCATATGGTTTTTATTTTTTTTTTAGTCTGTTAATATAGTTAATTACATTAATGGATATTCAAAGGTTAAAATAATGTGACCTCCCTCCCTGCGATGAGCCCGACTTGGTTATGAAGTAATATCTTTTTTATATATTTCTGGAATCAATTAGCTAAACGTTTTGATAAGAAATTTGAGTAAAAGATGAAGGAGTTAGCTTATGGGGAGAAGCCATATTGTTTAAAAAGTTCATATCTGTGACAACCAGATCAACTTACTCTCAGCTCTGAGGGAACTTTGTAGAATTCACTCACGTTAACCGCATGTAAGTCGTGGCCCACTAGGATCTGCCTACGATGGACTGTGGTAGAAGATACTGCAGTTGATGAGATTGCTGGGAAGGCTCTCATGGCTTCGAGTTGAGAAAAACCTGAAATTTAGCTGATGGTACAAACATTTTCAAAGACTCACAAGTTAGTTGGTTTGAGTGTGGAGATTTCAAGGGTGAGATAATGTACAGGAAATGACTTGCATGATTGTAAGGATGATGAAGCTTCGACAGAAATAGGAGGTTCAGAAGCATGACTGCTTTTTCTGTGAAGGAAGGAATGTTGTGTTGGATGTGTCATGGGTTACCCACTTAGAGATGCTTGGTAGACAGACAGACACAAGGCTGGATGCAGGTAAAGGGTGAGATCTATAGATTGAGAGGTGCCCGCACATGTTGCGTTAGGAACTACAGGATTGAGTAAGACAGTATGGATTAGGCTAGAGATTCATAAATTGATATATGGTTCAGAGGAGCCCTGGGAGACTCACCAGCTTTGTCTTGGCCATAGTGGGCCATCTAAATCATGTTACCGAGGTCATGGCAGGTATGAGCCAAGCCATAGTCTTTTCTCATCCTGTATAGCTCTTGACCTCTTCCTCCTCCATGGGTACTCTTGTTGGGGATGGTTGTGATCCTGCTAACCCTGATCTAGCTCTTGGGAGCATCTCCCAAGAGCTCTAGTGTGTTCCTGGAATGAATATGTCAGCAGGAAGCCAAGGTCATTTGGTCGAGCTAAGTGATGAGAATTTAGTCATTTATCAAACATTAACCTTCCAAGCCTCAACCGTGTACTGAGTACAGATCTGGGAAACCAACCAACCTGCACTTCAGCAGAAGGTTTTTGAGTTTGGCTCCTCTGGGTGACAAGTCATAATTCTAATTTTATTTAATTGGAATGATAAAGAGAATAATGTAATCACATTTTATGTGCACAAACTACTTTTCAATACCCCATTATGTATGCATAATTCACTAAGATCCTGGCCATGCTTTACCTATTCTTTCTTTTTTTCCCCTTGGAAAGTTACACAATTCATTTTTACAACATTTTAATGTAAAACTAGCAGCATATTGTGAAAAAGACTTCATAGTTTACATAATTTCCTTGGATTTATTGCTTGTGGTTCTATATATAAATCATAGCAATATCACAAATTAGAAATTGCTTCTCTACCTTGTCCATTATATTTATAGATTGGGTCATAATTACTAAAGTATTCATTTTCAAAGTCTCTTGGTTTGACTCCAATCTCATTTATTATGATTGCATTATTTCTGTAATGCTGTTTATTAGTTGGTGCCAGTCAATATTATAATACATTTGCTGTGCTGCAGCCAAGTCGTATAATAGATATAAAGTTCTGTGAGTCACATCCCTTATCATCCTGTCAATTGTCTGTGAATGAAACTAATTGAAGAATTTTTTCATAGGTATTTATAAGATGCATATATTTACTATGGCATGGACAGAGAAATAGCTCAGAGACAGACATATAGAGAACATTGTCGACATATAGTGGGCCTTGTTTTCTCATATGTAAAGTAGGATTAGCCTAGGTGAGGGGTTTTTAATCTCTGGTTTGCAAAGCCTTGAATTTCCTTGGAGGTGACCTAGAGGAGGTCTCTGAGAATTTGGGACCTTCTCCCTACATGATGACAAGAGCAGCTGCATTTTGTGTTGTATATTGGATATCTGCACATAATTATGTTTGGACAAATGTTTCAATAGTTCCAGTGTTCTACCGTTTTGTGAGCTGACTATTGACACTGGATGGATGTGACAGAAATAATAGATCATGAGTCCATGAAGCTCTTTGCCTGTGGGTGCCTGGATGTGTGGAGGTGCCTGAGGGGCAAGAGTGAAGGAAAGGGACCTTATTCAAATGAAAGAAGGACAACTTAGCGCATTCACTGAGCCTTGCTTGCTGGGGAAGCAAAAAGTATTGAGGCCATGTTCCTAGTCTCAACAATCTCATACTTTACAGAGGACAGACATGAGGAAACCAATGCTATGACCCCAGCCAGGGAGAAGTAAGCAGAAGCTGGTGTGGGAACACAGAGCAAGCCTCCCGACTCAACAGGTCCATGGCACTGGGGTCGGGGGAGGCTTCAGAGCAACTGAGGCAGCTCCCAGCCTGAACCGTGTTGAAAGTTCACTACAAACAGTTGTGAGCGTTGACCATCTGGCTCACCTTCTCTCGGAAGTCGCCGTGGTTGGCTTCCATTCACATTGGCTCTTACCCTATAGTAGCCTGAATAATTTTTCATCCAGAAGTTTCAATTAATGCTTCTTGAAAGATGTGGAGAGAAAGATGGCCAGGAGAGACACAGGAAAGGGTGGAGGGTGATGGAAATGGGCTGATGGGAACTAACACACTTGAGAAGAATTTCCCTGAAAGACTTGAGTTCCCATAGGTGATACTGGCCAAGGTCTATATAGACCTACCTGGGCAGGTGTTGGAAGGGTAACCTTTCACAGTTGTGAGGTCAGGGTGTGTCCAAGCAAATCAGGAATTTCTACCTCAGACTTGGAGCTAATTATGTGGTTGTGTGTGTTCAGCTAATGTAAAGTGAAGGATTGAGACAATAGTTCAGACAATTGTGGTAAAGATACAAGGTTTGCAGGTGTGTTATGATATTGATCTCCATCAGTCAAGCCAAAGCACCCAGTATTTCTCTGAATTCAGATAGCTGCTTTGCACTGATTTGCAAGCTCATTGAAACTGCTAGTAGTGACCTTTTCCCAGAGCCACCACATGACTCTGAGGAGCATCATGTAAACAGCATGTAATAGGGTGGGGACTCTGGCAATGTGACAGCCCTGTGCTTTCCTAATGCCAAGGAGCCATCTTCCAGCTGTTTGTTGGTCATCTCTATCTAAAACAGCCCAACAGCAATCAGCAATCAACATCTTCCACACCAAGCATGACAGCTTCTCCCCAGTTCCCACTCCCCTAACCACCTGCTCCCTCCCATGTTCTTAATCTTGGTCAAGTGAAACTGCCATCCCCTTAGTCACCTCCTTTATTTGCACTTCTCAGAGCGCAAACACAGCCAACTATACCACCAATTGGTAAATTCCTTTTTTTTTTTTTTTTTTTTTTTGTCCCAGTGTTAGCATCCTCCACCTTCAGGACATCTCAGATCCTTCTCACACTGAGAAGTCTTATGACTGGTCCCTCACCACCTATGGACTCTCCTCCTTCGGACAGGGAGTTTGGTAGGAAAATACCACCAAAGTCCACTTCTTACAGCTCAGACTTGGTGGTTGACTCTCATTCTTTATTTCCCAGTGAGTCCAGGATAAAATAAAGACTTCTCAGCCTAGTGTGCCAAGTATTTCATTTTAAGATCCCAAATGACTACAAACTTACCTCCTTATTATTTTAGTCCAAGTACTCCATGCTTTAGTTGCTCAGTACCATGCACAGTTCCTAGCATTTCTGAGCTCTTTTTCCTTCATGATTTTGCATCATTTTTCCCTCTCCAGCCTGGAATGCCCGTTCTCCCATCTCTGACCATCTAAGTTATCACCATCAGTTCCACCACATGTGGGCACCTTCCCCAAATACTTCTCTGCATGTTTTCCCAGGACATCTGCCACCCACACAACTCAGCTATCATAGAGAGTTACAATTCCCCCTTTCAGGTCTTTTTCACAGCTGAGAATGTACACAGACTCAGTCACTACATGTCAGAGGCCAAATCCACCCACAGCTCCTCAAGCTTCTTCTGGAGAGTCCTGAGCGATCCTTCTTAGGAAAATAGCAAAATGAAGATACAGAATATAGAAACTTTATGACTCCAGCAGCAGAATGAGGACCTGTTAAGGAGTGGTGCTTATGTTATATCTATTCAGGGTCTGTCTTTTGTCACAGAGCTGGAGAAGAAATGAGAAGCTACCGAAGGTCCTCGGCTGCTAACTGCTCTAAACGTCCACCTCAGTCACGCGATGACCACAGTGTGCTTGTTTCATATAATAGGTGCGTTTGTAAGAAGTGGGATGTGTTTGCTTATGTTGTGTATGAACTCACCAGCCGTGTGTTAATTGACCCATTTCTATAGAACAGATACATAGATACATTTATAGATTCCATAGATTACACATCCTCTGTTAGTCTGAGAACAGGAGACTGGATTCCCTCTCCCTTTGAGGCACGCTTTCCATAAAAGTATGAGTGTAGCAGACTCAAATCAAACAAACTGAAGTCTCTGTTTTTTTCCTGACACTTTACACTGGAAAGCAAAATATAATTAAGTTACACTTTTGTTTTTTTCTAGCTCATTAACCCTAACAGTAATCCAAATTCCTCTGGGCATGTTTTCATTTCTTTAGTATCATTTCATTAATTTTTTTCTAACTTTTCTGTACATTTGGATCATTCACAATGGAACCGCTCTTCCTTTTCGCTGTTAGCAGCAGCATTCCCACCTCCATTCCTGCTGGCTTTGTTCTGGGAACACTTTGGTCATCGTCTCCCGTCATGTCTATGGGTGTGTGTGTGTCAGAGTTCTCAGCCCCTTGTTTCCAAGTTTAGCCACCCTGACTCCCACCTACGTGTAATTTAGAGCTTCCTATGGATATTCTTCAGGCTCTTCCCTGTGTTCCTCTCTCTGGGGCTCATCTGTGGTAACGTCTATTAGTTCAGTGGTTGAGGATGTCTTACCCACACCTGGATGTGTCTCAGGAATGCTCCTCATGAAGAATGGATACTGGGTAGCTGTCACTTGGATGAGTAAATTAGAAAACACAGGATGTGGTGTGCAGACACATGGCATTTATCATATAATCCAAAGTTATGTGCATTAACTTGGACACTGTAAGTTGTATCAGATGGAATGTTTTAGTAAGCTGTCTGGCTGAGGAGTCCTTATCATCTAAAGCAGGACTTCTCATCCTTGGCACAACTGACATTTGGGCTGGATAATTCATTGTTTGAGTGACTGTCCCGTGCACTGTAGAGTGTTTGGCAGCATCCCCGGCTTCTACCCCCTAGAAGCCAGTAGCACCTCCTTCTCCCCAGTGTGACAAGCCAAAATGTCTCCAGACATTGCCGTATGTCCCCAGGGGGCTGGCAAAATCACCCCTGGTAGAGAAGCACTGATCTAAGATTAGGTACTAATTAAGGACAGGTGTCCAACTCCAAAATATAGAAAGAAGAACACATAGAAATGAAAGGCATTTGGAGTCCAGCATGTTGATGACTGTCAGAATACATTAAATACATCACATTATTCTGATGCAAAACATTTCTTTTGAGTGATTTTGGTATGTGTCTGCATAACAGTGGTTTTTCAAAGGAAAATAGTTTTGCTTGAAGTGAGAATTTATCCAAAGGTGAACTAAGAGGATCACATCCAACATTTGCCCTGGAAAGATTCAGAATTCTTTTTCTCTTGACAGTAGAGGAAGGTTTTTTTCTTCCTTTTAAATTTTTTTCTCACTTTTGGTCCACCAGGGGTATCTCAGATTCAGAAGAAGGTACTGATGTTCCACAAAAGACAAGTAAAAAGGACGAATACTCAAGCTCTTGGTTGCCAACGTCGTGCAGAAAGATTTCCCAGAGTGCTAAGAAGAGGAATTTTTTTCCTTTCAGCAAAAAGTGCAGAAACCTGAGTTAACTTGCAGAAATAAAAGGAATATAGGGCCCTGCCTGTCACTCAAAAATATTTGCAAAGAAATCAGGGATCTATTGCTAGAACCAGTCTCAAATAACTCACTCTGCTCCGCTTTGCTGGGACACGTTCCCCTGGAAGCAGAAGCCTCGCCAGGTCTTTGGTGAGACCCAGAACAGGGTCTTGCTCGGATCGGCTATCCGAGATGGCACATGCAGTTCCTTGCACCGAGCTGGGGATGGCGAATGTCATGGGGCCATTGCTGAAGTCCGCACGGGCACTAACCGTGCCTTCACTCCTCCTACTCATTGATGCCCACCTTACTTTTCATCTGACACAGGTGGCAGAAAACTTGTTCTCAGAGCCATCCTTGTTAAGATCCCGGGGTGAGGAAAAGATCATTGCATATACAGGCTAAGTGCAGTGGAATGAAATTATCTGGATTTTGAAAGCTGGCAGAGCTCCGTCGCCGGCGAGGGCTCTGAAGCAGCCCAATACTTCCATGTGCGAACAGCAATTTCCAGCAGCCCTGTCCCCAACTGCTTCTGGCCTCCATCCTAACTGATAACATGAGGACTTTTCCTGCTTAAAGAAATCTGTCTTCATCACCTAGAAAGAACAACTCAGAGCTGAGTGAACATCTCTCAGTTTAATCGAACGCCCTGGATTTCACATCCCCCGCTTTAGAACGTTCGTTATGTGGTCCTGGGTGTAGAGAGAATTTCCAACCACGGCTCCTTGCTTGGTTATAAGCCAGTGTAAAGCCTTGCCCACCTGAGATGGAGCTCGTGCACAAGCCACAGCTGTCTGTTCCGGAACCTTCCCCAATGTGGACTTGTCGGTTTTGTTCCTGACGCTCTGAGATTCTGACCACAGAGGGGCTGCTGGAGCTGCAGTCTCCACGAACGCGTCTGGGTTCCCTCCAGCCCCTCACCCCCGCACAGTGCATGGAATGGAGCTCTTCCTCCAATTTGCCCCCCGTGTCTGGGAGCCTTGAGCAAGACTCTGCACTCCGCCCCTTTGCCTCCGCTGGCATGAGGGAAGATGGTGGCTTTCCTCACACAGGCACGCTGTAGTAATGACCAAATTGGGGAATGTGTGCTGTACAAAATGTGAAAGGCAGCCCTGAGCAGCAGTAGCCTCTACAAAAATTGCCATCCATATCAATATGTCAATTTTTGATGTCAGAAAAGCAAAGTCAAGAAGTTGAACTCAAGCTGGCCACCCAGAGATTGTAGAAAAGGGGGCAGTTTTCTCAGCTGAGCCCAGCTTGCCTTTATTCAAACATTATTCAGCAAATATTTATTGACCACCACTAGGGTCCTGTGAAAAGTTTGGGGGATGTAAAGATTAAAAAGACACAGAGGCCTGTTATTAATTAAGATGCTTGGAGCTTGCTAAGCGACCTGTACATTTGTAGTTAACGTAGCCTATATGTCAGTAGGGCCAAGGCAGACCAAAGCCGGCTGCTGGGGGGACACGAAGGAGAGAACTAGTCCAGTTGAGGGGGAGAAGTCCAGGGTGGAGGAGTCACGGAATGTCAGTGGAGGAGGTAAGGTCAAAACTGACTCTCATTTGCTAACCCGAGTTTTCCCAGAGATTTTAAATCCAGGAATTTTTATATTTGAGCCAGTGCCTGCCTGGCACACTGAACGCACCGCAGGGGGCTTGCCGAGAAGGGGATGGGGAACTTGACCGCCTTCCTGGTGTTGCAGGCATTCAGAGGGGTAGATTCTGACCATGGCGATAAGGGGTCCTTGACAGCAGTGCCAGGCTAATACGACTTGATGCCGGGCAGGGGTTCGCAGCTAGGAAAGAGTGCAGTATCCGCGGGTTCCTCATCCGCACATTCGACTAACCGCGGATCGTGGGCGTCCTCTTTACGACCCGAGGTTGGTTGAATCTGTGGATGTGGAATCCGCGGATACGGAGGGCCGACTAAAGGGCCGACATCCGTGGATTTGGGTATCAGCGGGGGGTCCTCGGAAGTGGTTGTTGAAGATCTCTCAGCAGCGCCCCCGCGGGAACTTGCGCACCTTCCTCTGCCCTTCCAACACCCGGCCTGACACAGCTTCACCTCCTCTCATCTGACCAGGCTGCTGCTCCAGGAGGATGCCTTCCACAATCTCGCCTGTGTGGCAGGCTTTAATTCCCTTTTGGAGGATAGCCTCCTTCATACACAGAAAACAACAATTTTCCCCAACACGTGGTCCATTTACCAGAAGTCATGCTTTTCCCTTCGAGGTGGCCTGTCAACTCACACACGTACCCATCAGATTCGGTTGACTTGGCCAGTGTCCCTCCTTGGCTCAGACTGCCCTGTGGCTGGTGACTGGTTACTTGCACACCAAGGCTGCTCTTGCTGCTCTCGGCCATGCGTTGTCCACTGTGGACCTTGTAGTTGAAGTACCACATTCTGGCATTACAAGACGCCACGTGCTTTTCAAAGCCTTTAACACTTAGCAGGCACTGTCCTGATCACTCCCTCAGAGGCCTCTGGACACCTGTCTGCAGGCCCCTCCCATTGAGCGGTATCTGGGCTCTGACAGCATCCCCGGCGTTGAACTTGCCCTTCTCCCACCTGACGACACTTTGTGTTTCTAACCTCAGCTTTTCATTGCCGTGGAGCCTTCTGGAAGCACACTGTCATTCATTCTCAGACTGTCCCCAGGCTCAGGTCTCTGTAATTGCCCAAGGTCACAGAGGGACTTGCCAAGGCAATGGGAGGTGAAGTGATTTGCCCCAAATCACCCAGGGCGAGTGTAGACACTGCAGTAGAAGTTAGTCCCCAGGATTGGGTTATGCTCCTGGAATAAGTCTTCTTGTGGAGCTTTTCCTGCCTTCATTCTCCTCTCTTGACATTAGCTCCTTTCTAGCCTATAAGGTTCCTCTCCATCTGTCCTACTTTTAATCCTTTTTAAATAAGGAAAAGAATAAAACAGGAATAGACTGGGCATACACCTCGTTTTGTCTTTGTCTGTGGTCTTATTTTTTAAGATCATTGCTCTGGGCACTGTAATTGAAGGAGCACTTACTACCTTCTATTTATAACTATTATTAATTTAAAATCTGAGTGCTAAGTGTGAGTGAGGAAAGGCCCAGATCATTATCAATATTCCAACACCCACAGAAAAATTAGTCAGGCACCCACCAGTTATAAATCCTCTACTCTAGGAGATATTTGTTGCTGGCAAAGATGATCCTGGTGTAATGGAAGCATTTAATGTGGAAAATGTTGTTCTATTTCTCTTCTTGATAGCCCAGACAACCAGGGCGGCGAGGTGGGGAGAGCAGCTACAGAGGAAGGCTACCCGAGAAAAGCAATATGTTTGCTCGGCTGATCAATAAGAAGATTAACTTAACCAAGTAGAAGACTTATCAATCTTCTTATTGATCAGTTTAGCAAACATATTAGTGTGCTGGTGTAGTGTTACAGGGCTGTCTGGGCGGCGTTTCATCAGGTGCGTGGTGGATGAGCTGTCCCTGGCACCGGCCATGGGACCTCTTGCTGATGGTGTGCATGCTGATAGAAAGGTCACCTCTCTTCTCTTCCTATGAAAGATTGTCCCCAGAGAAGGGGATTGATGGAGAAATTGAAGTGGGATTATGTAGGTGGCTCTTATGAGCTGGATTCAAATTCAATCAACAAGTCTTATTTGGTAAGGATTCCTGTGACTCTTAATTTAAAAAAAAAAAAAAAGCATAATGAGAGTTTTTATTTGTGGACTATTTAGTGAAAGCTCAAAGAAAATTATTTTAAGTATCCACATTGGTGAGAGACCTGGTTGTGATAATTTACTGTTCCTTATGCTTGAGGGCTGAGAAATAGATTTGTGTTCATCTTCAGAATCAGCATAAACACTTTCATATTTTATTCTTCATAAAAACTATGCTTTGAAATTTTTTTGGACAAATGTCAAATACTTTACTTTGAATCATTGGTATGAAATAATGAAGAGGTTTTGAAGTGATGTTTGTGTAGCCTAAAAAATTTTATTTATTCATTCAATAACTATTTACTGTGCATAAAGTCTAAATCTTTCAGCTTCTGACGTAAGACCCATCCATTCTGTGCAGCAAATGGTAATCCTCTTGACGGGGAAGAGAATGGAGTGGAATTAGATGACATCATTTCCAGGAGATGAAGTGTAGCTCTCCTCGATACTCATTCACGACACTGAGGAAATGGCAAATCCTGAGCTTAATTATTCACAATTAATATTATCTGCAACTTGAGTAATTTTCTTATAAAACTAAATTCCCTTCCTAGCTAATTCTATAATTGTTTGCCTCATTTCACCTCATTTCATAAAGGATAAATACTTGGCCCAAGATCAGTTGCCTCTTATTTCCCTTCAAAACCTTTGGAACTGAAGTTTCATTCCAGAGGGACTCAGACACCATTACATCTTAGCCTATTAGAGATGGATAAATGTGCAGTGGTTCCTGTGGGGGAATAAAGAGTATTTAGCTACAAGGGGAAAAGAAATGCTGTCTACTCCTCTGAGGAACTGTCAGTCCCTCTGGAGAATTCCTGTGGAAATCCTGGAGAGAAGAGGCAAACGCTGGAGGATGTGACAGTGATGCTATTGAGGGAACGCTGGATGGAGACAGGGACAGTGACCTGTTATAACTACTTTTTTATCTCCTATAATTTTATAGGGTTAAGCAGAGAAAATGAGGGGATCATCTATTGGTTAATTCATCCAAATATATTTATGGAAAGCTTCATATTTTGCCAAGAATTTGGTCTGAAAGATGAAAATACATGTCCTCTGCCTTCAGAAAACACAGAGTTTAGGTGGAAGGTAGGCACATACTGCCATGCCCATTCAGGGGAGTGTGTTTAAGGCATGTCTCTTCTCCTCTGCCTAGGTGTAGGGACCCTAAAACACTCACTGTGTAGAAAGTTTTCCTTGTGGGAAACACTGCTGCAGTGGCCTCCATTGGTTGTGGAAAACAAGGCAGAAATCATCCTTTTTCTAGGGAAAGGGAAAAACAGAATTTTGACTTGTGTCTGGCTTTGGGACATCCAACTCTTGGTGTTCGGAGCTCTATAGGAAGATGGAGTAGCTGGCTTAATGGGCCCAGGGGTGTCGGGACAGGGCAGCAGGGTGGGTGTGGGGAAAGCTGGTGGCCCTTCAGGACCAGCCGGGGGCTCTGGTCCTTCTCAAGTCTGTTTTAGTGAGTGCTTTTATAGACGACCACAAAATACCCAGTTTGCCTACATAGAAAAGGAAAATGAAAGATCTCTGGCCACGTACCTCTCTGGATGGGACTGGGCATGGTCTTTGCTGGTTGGAAAGGTTCTGAGGTCTGCAGTGATGTTGGAGACTCTGGCTTCTCTTTGCTCAGTGTGCCCATCACAGAGAACGTGCATGACTCTTTGGTGCATGACTCTTTCCTTCATGATGACTCAGATCTAATTCACGTCTTAGGTTGGTAATCAGCCCTTAATGCACACATGTGCAGCCAACTTTGAAACCTGGACTGAGTCTCCATATGGAGCAAGTAGTTTTCAGGACACACCAAGGCAGGTGTGTGAGAAATAGTACTTTCTTCAGTTTTTCAATTCGGAAGTTATGTGTTAGTTTCTATCTTGAGATTTGGAATTTAGGAATACTTAGGGGAAATGCATCATTTTAGGGTTTCTTGATCCAGTTAATTTTTTAAAGATGATTATAGAGCAAATTTTTTAGCAAAGAAAAACATGAATCTGAATCATAGAACACTGTTTATCAAAGGGAGGTTTGCAAGACAACTAGGATCAGATTCAAATAATGAGCTTGCTACAAATTCTGATTGCTAGGCCCTGCCCCAGACCTAAAGAATTAATGTCTCTGGGGCTATGGCCCAGAAATACTGAATTTTAACAAGTCCTCCTAGTAATTCTTATGCCCCTTAAGGTTTTAGAGGCAATTTGTTTACCAGGCTTGCTTTAAGTTTGTTGAATATTATTAATGTCTAGATCCCTAAATGTTTATATATAACTTGTATCTCTAGTGATTAACTTATACACACATATGTGTGGTTATAACCCTGTTGGTTTAGACGGACGACCTTCATGTGAGGGAAAGTATGTCTGAAGCTTGATTCTACATGTCTGTAGCTCAACACTGACGGGTGGTGAGTGTGTAGGTAAACCCTCAGACAGTTTTCGTGGAGGTCTGCTGGGGACTGGAGAGTTCAAGTCGTGAGCTCGTTTTGCATCACTTAGCATCCTAACATCGCCTGTGCCCGGCGTCTAGTGATCACAAACTTGGACAGAAAAAAAGGAACTATCTGAGAGACTTTGCAGCCATCATGACGGGTCCCCCTGCGTTCCTGGAAGAGCCCACCACGTGTGGTGAAAACCCAGACGCCGTCCTGGTGTCCAGCTGGGTGTCTTCTGTGGTGCGCATGCTCCTGGAGGTGGGTGGGTCTAGGGCTTAGGGAAGCCCGTGCTCTGGGGAAGAGTGCTTTCAAGTTGTACTGGGGCGGCTTTTGTGAAATAACAAGTCTGCTTCCATTTGTAGATATGGACTTTTACATGTAAAATTAATCCAGAGAAGGACCCCAACCCATGTGAGACGCGTTAGAGCTTTCTGCCTGCTGGAGTGTCCCGCGATGGGACGACCCCCTGGGAGGCCTGGGAGACCCTGCCTCTCTTGTCCCAGAGGCCATGCAGAACTGACTGAGCAACCGCCTGTCTCCAGGCAAATTAAGCGTGGATTGGCTCGCCGAAAGGAGTCACCTTTATGGCTCTTTCTAAACTGAAGAGGTTTTGATTCTGTTCAATTATTGACGGAAAAAAGTAAAATTTCATCCAAAACCCTGTTTATCTTGTGGGTAGCCAGGAAAGGAGTGAAACCAGAGTCTCCATAAAGCCAAAGGTTTAGAAACACGGTCCCCAAAGCCGCTCCTTGCTGAGATACTCGGACTTCACAACACAAAGCGTCTGTCTACAGGTCGGGAGAGTTATTTCTGTCGTCCCTGGACAGCAAGCCCTCTGCTGACCCGCAGGCCACCGCTCGTGTGCTGACAGCTGCTCTTCCAAGCCGTGACGGTGCCCTGCACTGGACGATCTCTCCTCTCTCCCGCTCTTCCCCTTTGGGGTCAACGTCGCATGTTCGTGGAAGAGCTCACTGCATGGAAGAGGGGAGCTTTTGACCAAGGAATGGAGTTTCTCTCTTTGCTCAGAGTTAATTGGCCATAAGGGGCCCAGGTCTCTATTCTGGTCTCATTAGCACCAAGTTTTCGGTAAATGGCCTAACTGACCCATGTGCAGAGCCGCTGTGCTCATCAAATGGCGGGATGAAAGTCGTCTGCACCCTCGTTGTTCATTGACATTTACATCATGATGGCTGGAACTCAGGGGCATTGGTCTGAGGGGAACTTGCTGGGGAGCTTCTGAGATTCCTTCCATTGTGGCACCTGCATTTGTAGGAAAGGCCTGTGGTGCTCAAAGAGGAAATTATAGGGCAAGTGAAAACCAAGCCACCAAAAACCATTGGATTGGCACAGCCCGGAAACATTCACGGAGGGGAAAACAGTGGAGGCTGACCTCGCAGAGCAATGGGGCACAGGACAGTTCATCTTCAGGAAACGTTGTGGGTGACCTGGGAGGAGCTAAGGAGCTTGAGACCCACCGGATGAGAGCAAAATTTGCTTGAAGTGTCTGAAAGAGGCGGCCACGGGTCAGGAGCTCATTCATTCATTCAGTCCCTGGCTCACTGTTGCTGAGCACACACTGCTGGAGACTGAGCCGGTGCAGCGGTGAAGCCAGAGGGAGCAGGTCTCTGGGAGGGCCTGGCGCTGGCGGCTGGGTAGTGAATATTCAGGGCCTGAGTTTGGGTGCTTTGTCGCATGGTTTCCTGCACAGCTGCATCTGTGTGTCCTCAGCAGGTCTGTCTGTACTGAGTCACGAGCTTCTCACCTGTGGGTTTAATTCAGGTGGGTCCCCTGCGCCTCCCCAGCAGAGGACCTAGAACGTGGGCGTGTGGGCAAGTGCCGAGGAGGGGAGACGGTGGCAGAGGTTATCCCCGCCCTGCTGGTCATATATGTGAAATAGCCAAGGGGTGAGAAATACGTGGTTGCTGATTCATCATAGTGTTCCTCATCAAGAAAGAGAAGAAATGGTAAAATTATAAACACCCACTAGTAGTGAGGAACCTGAGGGACTGTCTCAGTCAGGCTCCCTGGAAAGTCTCTTGGACGGCGGAGTTGTGGGACGGCAGTTTGTTCGGGAGATGTGTTTGTGAGCAAGCGAGGAGGCAGGACTGTGTGTCGGGGGGGGCCGGGGGGGAGTGGGTCGGCACTGCCATTGAAGCTAAGGTCTCACATTTCTATTTTAATGCAAATGTATACATTAGGAACATAAAACAAAGGAGTATGCATTTTAAAAGTATTTTATTTTATCTTTGTAAATAAAACATCTTTTCAGGGATAATATCCACAACTTTTATAGAAGATACCAAGACGTAAGGCTAATTTAAGCAAACATTGTTATTATTTTGTTGTTGTTGTTGGGGAAGATTCTCCCTGAGCTAACATCTGTGCCAGTCTTCCTCTACTTTGTATGTGGGTCGCCACTACAGCATGGCTGCTGATGAGTGGTGTAGGTCTGTGACCCGGAACCAGGCCCAGGCCACAGAAGCAGAGCACACCGAACTTAACCACTAGGCCACAGGCTGGCCGCAAGCAAACATTATTTTTATTGAGCAAATAGTGAGGTCCCAGATTTGTAGAGGATAAAATTAGCTTTCTTCCTGGAAAATTGGACTATTGGTAAAGTAGGATATCAATTATATTTTACAATTACAAATATAATTGAGAAATTCTTTGTAGACAAATTAAGGTGTTTTAATAATATACACTGTTATCCATTCCACCATTCTACGTGGTTTTTCTATAATGTGTTACACATTTGTCTGGAGGCTGGGGATGCAGCAGTGGATGAAAGTAACAGACTCTCCTGGCCCCTCACCCTTGCTCCAATGAACTCGCCTCTGAGTGCCCCTCAAGTCACTGGAGGAGCCCTCCCTGCCGCCTCTGCTCATCGGCCACCCCCAGCCCCGCAGTATGAAGGCATCAGCCTGCTTTGCCTGGAGGACCCGTGTTGGAGAGGCATAGCTCTCCCTACACAAGTAATAAATTCAGCTTTCTGTTCCAGCTACTGAGTGGGGGGTCTGTTCCTGGAAGCTAGAACTCAGGGCAGGTCTGCTGACTCTTGTCCCCTCACAGAACAAGAATTGAGGTAAATCTGTGAACAAAGAACGCAAGAGGAGAAGAAACTAGAAATCAAAAATATAAGATAATGATTACAATAAAACTGCAGTTACTTAAGTACTTGTTGTTAGTGCTGCCGAGTCGATTCTGACTCCTAATGACCCCGTGTAGAGCAGGGGGACCCTGCCTGGTCCTTCTGCGCCATCCTCTCACCTTCTGGCGCTGTATCAGACGATGCCCCCCTACTATTCACAGGGTTTTCAGGGACAATTTTCTTGGACGTGGGTGGCCAGGTCCTTCTTCCTGGTCTGTCTAAGTCTTAAAGCTCCACTGAAACCTGTCCACCACAGGTGACCCTGCTGGTATTTGAAATGCCGGGGGCAGGGGTCCTAGCGTGGAATTCAACAATTATTTCTAGTTACCATATTAGAGGAAATAAAATTCTTTGACTGTATATTTATAGAGACTTATGAAGTCCTGAAAAAAATGCATGAAATTTCTTATTTCCTATACTAAGCTCAAGGATCTGATGGTCAGATTACAGTGCCGAACTTTAATTTGGCTTTGGGTAAGTTTTGATTATTTATTTATTCATTTAAAAATAAGAACTGAATTGGCACTTCTCTTGTCAGTGAGTGGGTGCAGACTTGATTACTTCCTTGAGCTCACAGAGCACCAGGCCGGAAGGGGTGTGAACACGGGGCTGGGCTCGCCGACCTGATTAATACACCTTTAGTAGGAAGACATTTTAAAACCATTTTCAGGGTGTATTTTATGCTGTGTACCTGATGGAAAGATCAGGAAACGTCTGACTGTGGCTCCTTCATCTTCTGCTATGCTGTAGCTGTAGAGTTTCAGTCTGGTGGCTTTTTCTTCGCACATGGAAACAGAGTGGTTTACATAACATAGAAGCCTTGGCGCGCTGGAGGTAACATTAAGAAATAAAAGGTGAAATACAGGGGGCAGCCTGGTGGCGTATGGGTTAAGTTCTCGAGCTCCACTCTGGCGGCCTGGGGTTTGCAGGTTCACATCCTGGGCGTGGACTGACATACTGCTTGTCAAGCCATGCTGTGGCGTTGTCCTGCCTACAAAATAGAGGAAGATGGACACAGTTGTTAGCTCAGGGCCAATCTTCCTTGCAGAAAAAAAAAAGTGAAATGTTGTGTTACAAGTATGGGCCATGTTTTAAAATTTGCAACTGTGCACGATTTAAAAATGTAGTGAATGACTTTAAGTGGAATGGATTTTTCACGTCCTTGTAACAGTACAACTAATTGAGTGACTTCTTTTGAGTTAATGGTATTAACAATTAGGTTTTTTTAGTGAAGAGGGAAAAAAAACAAAGAATTACAGAAATCCAATGATCTTCCAAATCAATCTGATTCTCCCAATGATTAGATTTTCCTGCATTTTCTCCTTCTGATCGATCTTCAGCAATGGCTGTGAATTCTTCTGTGGAGCAAAAATGATTTTATGAGTCCCAGATTATACCATGTGTCTATCAATGTGGAAAAGAAAACAAGAAAAGCAGTAAACATCACATAGCTTAAGGAAGGCAGAAACTCTCTACATTGTTAAATCGAATATGACTCAAAGTAGTCAACTGTAACATGTTATGTCTTATAAAAGGCATCATTATGTTTAAATCAAGTTTCTGCCAGGGAGGCAGAATTCCTGACTGTCTGGAGGATCTTAGGCGAGGGCTGGGAGGGACAGGAGCTGTGGTTTGGAGGAACAGTGACGCATTTAAGCACCAACAGTGCGCAAACCTGTCCATTCAGGACCTTTGCTTCATCACTAGGGCCCAAGACACGCAGGAGTCCGAGGGGACACCCTGACACACACAGAGGGTGGCAGGAAGGAGGTGGAAAGAACAAGTGTCAGGCTGAGGTGTGAGACCATCCATGCCCATGGGGGTGGCCTTGGGGGGCAGCCCAGGGATCACCCAACCTCCCCCTTACCTTACAGCAGAGGGCAGGGGATGGGTCAGGGAATAGAGTATGCATTCACTGGGTCCTGAGTAGGGTCACTGGTGCCCAGTCTCTGGGTTCCTTGGGAATTTGTGTGTCTCAGCACCCCGCCTCTCTTGCCTCTACAGTGCTCATGGCCTCACTTGAGGCCAAGTCTCACCTTAAGAGAAAGCAGAGCCTTCATCTCAGAATGTGATGCAGTGCCTGGGCTGGCTGCACTGGTGCCCACACGCTCATGGCCCTCAAGCCCCCTCCTCTCAGCTTGCCCTGCAGTGTCCCCATGTCCACTGGGGACAGGTTCCTCTTCTGTTGCACCACCCACAAAAACAACAAGTATTTGGCAAACCTTTACACTAAAATGCATTCAGACTGATCAAAGAAATAGAAGACCTGAAACCATAAAAATCCTAGGGGAAAACCTCCTTGACATTGATCTTGGCAATGATTTCTTGGATACGACACCAAAAGCACAGGCAACAAAAGCTAAAATAAACAAGTGGGAATACATCAAAATAAAGAGCATCCATACATCAAAGCAAACAATCAAAAAACTGAAAAGCAACCAACAGAATGGGAGAAAATATTCACAAACCATATATCTGATAAAGGATTGATTTCCAAAATATATAAATAATCCATACAACTCAAAAGCCTAAAAAGCAAATAATGCAATTTAAAAATGGACAAACGACACGAATAGACATTTTTCCAGAGGACATACAAATGACCAGTAGGTATATGAAAAGGTGCTCAACATCATTAATCATCAGGGAAATGCAAATCAAAACCAGAATAAAATATCACCTCACACATCTTAGGATGACTATTATCAAAAAGACATGAGAAAACAAATGATGATGAGGATGTGGAGAAAAGGGAACTCTTGTGCACCATTGGTGGGAATGTAAAATAGTACAGCCACTATGGAAAACAGTATGGGGCTTCCTCAAAAAATTACACTGCCATATGATCCAGCAATCCCACCTCTGGGTATATATCCAACGGAATTGAAAACAATATCTCAAAGAGATATCTGCACTCCCATGTTCATTGCAGTATTATTCACAGAGGTCAAGAGGTGGCCCAAACTACATGCCCATCAATGGAAGAATGAATAAAGAAGATGTCACACACACACACACACACACACACACACACACACACACACACTGGAATACTACTCAGCCATGAGAAAGAAGGGAGTCCTGCCATTTGTACCAACATGGATGGACCTTAAGGACATTATGCTAAGTGAGATAAGTCAGACAGAGAAAGACAAACACTCTATGATAACACTTACATATGGAATCTTAAAAAAACCAAACTCATAAAAGCAGAGAGAAGAATGGTGGTTACCAGGGGCTGGGGGTCGGGGGAAATGGGAAGACGATGTTTAAGGATACACGTGTGCACCTAGTAGACAGATAAGTCCTGGAGAGCTAATGTGCAGTGTAGTGAATAGTTAACAATACTGTATTAGAAGCTGCAAAGTTGCTAAGACACTAGATCTTAACTGTTCTCACTACAGAAAAGAAATGATAATTATGACGTGATAGAGGTGCTAGCTAATGCCACAGTGGTGATCATATTGCAATATATAAATGTATCAAAGCAACACATTGTACACCTTAAACTTACACAATGCTGTGTGTCAATTATATCTCAATAAAAAGATAAATAAAATAAAATGCATTAAGATATAGCTCATAAATGAGACAACATGTGTGGAAAAAACATATCTGTTTTATTTTAAAGCCCTAGGAAAAATGCTAACTCTCACAGACATGTGCATCCAAAGTGCAGGCTGGGTGGTTGCTCCCAGGGCCTGGCTCATCTTTTCCCTGCTCAATAAATATCCCTGACATCATCCATTTACCATAGCTCTTGGGAGATAGGAACTTTGCTTATTAACTGGAAGAAAAGAGCTTTCTTCAGAGTATTTAAAATGCTACTGGTAGTTATAGAGTGTAAATGGTGCTTATTGGGTTGTCACAAATGGGTACTCTTTATTCAAAGACTTACATTTTGCCAGCTCCAACACTGATGGTAATGGTATCTGGAATGCGGGTTTTGATGGTAGCAGATACATATGTAAATGCAAATATATATTTATATAGCTCTACAGGCAACTGGACATCCATATTTATGCACATTCTCAGGAAGGAAGAAATAATAAAAAGCCAAAAATATAGAAAAGTGAACATGAAGACAATTGAATGTTAAATGAGGAATTTGGTGCCAGAAAGAACCATGTCTGCCCAGTGGGGGAACCACCAAAGCGAGTCCAGGAAGAGCCAGACACAGAGGCTTACCCTCGAGCCAAGCAATTAATAAAGGTAACCAGTACACACATTGACCTCATAAAGGATTATGTAGTACTAAGCTGGCCTGTGTTTGTCATAGGTTTTTAGATGCCTCTTAAATCACATAATAGGGAAGAGATGCAAAGTGGGAGGATGCAAAGAACAGACAGAAAATAGTAAATCCCACAGCCTGCATGTGCCCCTCCCCAGGCAGTGCACTCTGACTTGGACCCTGCATCGGCCTCTTTTCTGCAAGGAGCCATATTATTTCTGTGCTTCATGGAAACCTAGCCTTGAAAGGCCCTGACTGGTCGTGTGGCTTTGTGCTAACATGGCTGGTGCATTCTCAAAAGATACCCCGAGCCTGCTTTATATGCGATAAAATAACTACAAAATTAGAGCGGTATTTCTATCTTTGCATTGATTTTTTTCCAGCATGTTTAAAATATGTTGCCTGTTAACTTGTTTGTACAAATAGGCAAAGAAAATACCCCCAAATCAGTCCACATGGTTGAAGATTTATGAAACATGCAGCTGGGATAAATATTTCCTGTTAAAAAAAAAATCAGGCAACTTATAAATTGCCATTACAACACACTAAGGCAGTTTAACTCAATTTAGCAACTAAGTCAATGTTTAGCCAAGCCGTCACGCGAACGCCTTATTAAAATCCCCGTGGCTCTGGAGTGTCTGAGGTGGGGAAGGAGGTTAAACTGCGTATCAGCTACTGAAGGGAGCTGAAAGGATGTGGGGCCCAATTAAACCTTCGGCACCGCTCTGGCTCATAAACACTTGCTCCTCGATTCCCCCTGGAACGCACCGCAAAGCAGCTCAAGAGAGGACCCAGCAAGAACCTTTTCATGCAGCGCGTCACTAGCCTGGGGTCTGGCCGAGCCCTCCTGGGTGAGAGGCGACTCGCTCCCTCTCTATTAATCATCATCTGGCTCTCAACACCTGGGACTGACTCCAACTCCCCCGGTTGCTATATTGACAATATTCCCTGTTGATTTCCTCATTTTCTCAGCCAAGGCTAGACTGACCTCTTTAAAATTCTTTATAAACGTCAGTAATTGCTGCATCCAACTTCAATTCATTACTTTCCCAGGCCTCATGTATTTTGATGATATGAAAGTTGACCACATTTACATGCAAATTGAAGTTTTATATTAATAAGGGCCAGTGAAAGGAGATCGCGTGGTAATGCTCCATTATGACTTTTAAATACATTTGCCCATGTCTCGGCCGGCATTAGCATGGTCAGACCGTGAGGAAATCATGTTGGCCTGATTGCAATTTTGTTTTCCAATTGAAAGTACAATTTCATCAGGTTTCCCTGTCATTTCTAATAATGACTTAAGTTTGCTTGCTAAATTGGAGAATTTCTCCGGCCTCTGGATGGGCTGGGAAACAGGTGAGGTGGCAGCTGCTCCTGCCTGCAGTGCTTCATTGTGGGTGTGGGCCCTGTCGTTCCCAGGAGTCCCCTTGGATGATGGGAGCAAAATCACCCAAGGCTCCAGGCAGCCTAGATTGACATCGGGAGCACATAAACTTTTATCCTAAAACTTTGAAAGCCCAACGACAGTTCGTTTGCTAATATACCTTTTAATATAACGATTGGGAGCAGGGCTTAACCTTCCCAGCTGCAAGTTTGGTAGTCTCCATCACGGTCCATGTATTTGTCTTCTGTAATATTGAAAAGAGTTGATTTTTTTCTTCTTCCCTCAAAGTGAATTATCTGTATAAACCAAGAAGAAGGTTATGCATCAATGTCATGAATAAGACTAGAAGATCCAGGACCCTCCCAAAAATAGATCCCCAAGAGGGGCATTTTTCTGACTCACCCTCCCTTAAAGTGAATGTAGATTGTGTGCCTAAACAAACCCAGATTAGTCAGGATGCTGAAGGGAAGTTACTGATAAAAACCACACTGCTTCATTAGCAGAGTTGTAGAAGAAGCTAAATGACAAGGATGTCTACTGGAAAGAAGGGAAACCTAGCAGTTCCCTGAGCTTCTCCATGACTCTATTTAGACAGCCCTGAATCGTGAGAGTGTAAATATGGTTCATCTTTAAACTGCCTCTCGGTTCCACTGTTTTGTGAGTGTATGATGGCACCAACATTTGCTTCTTGAGAATGGCGATTTTGGCACTGGATGATATTTTGGGTAAAAATTCACATTTGCCCAGTGGGACGCCACTGCCATCATTGATATGTTCTCCTCTGTTAAATGGGTTTAGTGCATGTCACCTGATTTAGATAATACAATGACCTTTTAGTCAACACATTCGTAATGCGTTCAACTTTTATCTGATTTGTTTTATCTCTGAGTGGATATGATGCTGATGGCAGATTGAAAATGAGAAAGGCCGCTGAGCATACAATAGGATTCTATTGTCTCTGACCAGTACAGTATTTGCCGCAAGAATTATCAAAATTAACACCTTCTATTCTCAATTACTCCCTTTGGCAGTCTAAAGATAAACATTATGCATTTTATAAAGAAGTCTGGGGTTCACAGAGAGCCAATGACAAGCACATACGATGACTATTTTTGTAAATACAGGAGCATTGCTCGTCAGTTGACTGGTCTTTGGTTTCCAAGTCAGGTAAAATCCAACATGTACAGTGTTGTTTCTTTTTTTTAATGTTAGTAATTACAAAAAGTTCCAAAGAAAATATGAGATTGGTGGTACCATGGCAATGATACCAGATCTGGGAGAAGATGGAGCCCTGCCTGTGTGGCTGGAGGGAAGGGGAGGCTAGGACTCTGACTTGCCTTGACAATTGATGTTCGATTGATGATGGATGTTTGATGATTAATAGAGTAAGTGGTTGGGAGACATCATCTCTGCTGGTGTGTGGACAGGTATCTTTGTGTGATTGCTCAAACAGTGCCTCTAACCTTCACTTTGGGCCGCTAACTCCTTTGAGAATGTGAAGAAATCTATGGATTCTCTCTCCAGGAAAAAAATCCTTCAAACTCAGATCCCCCTAAGTTTTGCATACAGTTCCAGGATTCTGGTAGGAAGACTAATGGCCCACCAGAAAATGCCTACTTCCTAATGCCAGCATCTGTGAGTACATTTGGTACGTAGCAAAGGAGAGTAAACATTGCAGACTGAATTAAGGTTATTGACCTTGAGATGGGGGGATTATCTTGGGTTATCCAGGTGGGTCCAATGTGATCACAAGAGTCCTTCAAAGTGGAAGAGAAAGCAGAAAAGAGAGTTAGAGAAAGAGATGTGATGACAGAAGCAGCTTAGAATGAGGCAGTGTGAGAAGGACTTGGCTGCCCATTGCTGACTTCGACTAGAGAGGAAGGGCCATGAACCAAGGAATGTGGGTGGCCTCTAGAAACTAAAAAAGGCAAGAAAATGGATTTTCCCCTAGATCTTCCAGAAAAGAGTATGGCTCTGTTGACTTGATTTTAATCCATTGAGATTTGTGTTGGATGTCTAACATACAGAACTGTAAGATGATAAATTAAGGTTAATTTAAGGCATTAAATTCATGATAATTTGTTGCAGAGTCAACAGAAAATTAACACACCTCCTTGAAGCCCATCCAATAGAACTTTCTTGAGGCCTCAACAAAGCATAGATGTGGTGATTCTTTATAAACATACAGCAGAGTGGGATAAGGAAGATCAGTTATTTCCAAGAACACCAAGAATTTTCAACAGAAGCCAGCATGGCATGCTTATTGCAGACAGATTATTTTAATTCCCAACCTGAGTGTGAATCTACAAGGGAGAAGTAGGCCACCAATGTGGGGAAATGGGTGCCTGAGACACAAGGATGGATAATTCTTTAACTCACCCAGGTCAACTGGCAACACAGGTAATGCAAAGGAAGGTGGACCAAAAAGAACACTTTCGTAACTGCCTGTAATAAGAAGAGCTCACCTGTAGTGGTGCCTACACTGTGCCCAGCTCAGGTCTGTTTACACACAGTATCTCATTCATTGCTCATAATGTTTTAAAGTATGTACAGCTTTGTAGACCGAGTTAGGGAAATCTCACTCAATGTCACATAATTAGTGACTGGAGGAGCTGGGGATGAAAGCCAGGCAGTTTCCCAGCACAACACTCTCCTGGTTTCATCGAAGGCGCCAGCTGCTCCTTCTTGCTTCTGTTTCCTAGCCACCTTCTCTCTTTGTGATATTTAAATTCTGGAAGGACCGAAGCTTGGCATCAGGCCTTCTTCTCTATGAAAGTATTTCTGCTTTTGGGATCTGACCCACCCCATGGTTTCATCGCTGTCTATGAGTTAAGGTCCAGAGTCAAAGCCAACTTGCCCCTTGGCGTCTCCACTTGGGCAACAGTAGGATGACTCAAGTGGAGCCCTTGAACTCCACTCCCACCCCAGACCTGTCCCTGCCCTGGAATCCCTCACTTCAGGGAAGTCCCTGTCTCTCACAGTTGCTTATCTCACAAGCCTTGGAGACACCCTCAGTTTTTCCTCACTCTGCCTCATCACAAATCCTTCCGACTCTACCCTCAGAGATTATCACGATTCCTACCACTGCCCACCATCTCCTCTGTCACTCTCGTCCAGATCATGGCACTTTCTCACTTGAGCACCTAGAATGAGGCAATGTCTCCCATTCTTGCCCCCATCCTGTCCATTCTCCACTCAGCATTTAGAGTAGTCGTCTGAAAAAGGCAATTCAATCATGACACTCCTCTGCCTAATGCCCCCCAAAGACCAAAATAGAAGCCACACCTCAGCCCTCTGACCTCTCAATCTCCTCTTGAGTGATGGCTATTTTCATTAGCTCCCAGCCACCCTCATCTCCAGCACAGAGCTCACCTTCACTCAGGATCTTAGAATGGCAGGTCCCTCTGCCTGGAATTCCTTTCCCCTTGGGTTTGCTCTTCCTGGCTCCTTCTTCTCATTTAGGTCTCCTTTCAGATGTCCTCTCCCCAGAGAAGCTGTCCCAGGTTCCTCCACCTCACATAGCCCAGCCCACCTCATCACTCCCCCTGCTATGACTTGACTTGTTTTCCTTCATTGCACAAAGGAGACCAGGTCACCTCATTCCTTCATTTGCCTCCTTATCTACTTCCAGTTGGCTCTACCATATTGCTGGCTCCATGAGGGAAAGACTTGGTCTAACTTCTCACTGCTGTGTCTTCAAAGCCTGGTTCACAGCAAGGACTCAACCAACATTGTGCAATGTTGTTGGGGCATTGAACACACACATGCACACCTACAGATGATTTCTGACAGCACCACACTCCCTTGGAAGAGTGTGTGTGGGTCTATGGGCATCCAACAGAATTGGGTTCCATAGAGAGTGTGGGCAGGAGTTGAAAGGTGGTGGTTAGCAATTAAACTGATGGAAGGTCAGTTGTTGACTCTGTACCTTTGTCCACGCTCTTCCTTTATTCAGACACCCCCTCCCAGCCTGTCTACAAATGTTCCAGTCTCGGCCATTCTGAGTCCAATGACCACGTGGCTTCCTCTGCTTCTCCCTGTTAGCAATTGCTTCCCCTAACCGGCTCCCAGACTTGCAGATCCATGGATCCTCTGGAGTCTTAATCGCTCTCTACCTGGTTTTGTAGTTATTCTCAACAGCAAATGCTGCATGTGAAATACATATCAGGGTCACCCTGGGGCTGATTATGTGCCTAGGAGTCACTCAATGAATACTTCAGAAATGAATGCATCAATGCACTGATGAGTCATTTAAGATGACATGCAGCCACAAGACACGGAGGATGATCAATGGTCCTGGTTTGCCCAGGACTGTCCAGTGTTAGCAATGACTGTGCCACATCCCAGAAAATCCCCTCAATCTGGGGCAAACTGGAACTGTTGGTCACCCTAAAGACACACGTTCATAACAGCAGCTGTTCCTGTATCTACCCAAAAGGTTGTAGTAATTACCCTATCATTTAGAAAGATTCAGAAGTAGGATGTTTTGCATATTTGAAATGATTTGCTAATTAATGGTCAATTTTCCCAGAAATGGCAATGGTAATCCTCCTTGGAAAAATGGTATTTCACCCTTTCCAGGTCCAAATAAGCCACCAACAGCAAATTGTACTTTGTAGTGAGTCAGATAACAGAAACGTCGCTCTAAGAATGGTTCAGCTTATTTTATTTAAGTTAGTGCTGGAAATGAGAGGGAAGGCCTGGCCACACGTAAAGAGAATTTCAGCTCTTGTTTGGTGTATTTCCAGGACTTTAATTCTCCTCTTTTAGTCATGGTCAGGTGCTCAGAAGATGACTTTTCTAGTGAGCACAGAAGCAAACAACTGATACTCGTGGAGCAATTACCATTTAAATCTCTCTTTCCACTTTTTTTCCCCTAAAGCAGTGTAACCCTGTATTTAAAGAAATGTCTGAATCAGAAGCCCAACACGTAAAAACAAAAACAGCAGCTCTGATTGAAGCTGGGGAGGTGGAATGAGCCGGACCCCCAACCCTTTGCCTCTCCCCAAGTTGTCCCTGGGGGATGGGTGGAGGGATGGGCTTAGATCCCCATTTGAAGACCCTAATGCAATCTTAACCCTAATAGGGACACCAATCTGGGGAAGGGGCATGGCTGTGGGTGGAGGAAACAAGGGTCTTTGCTGGTGTTAAAATGATGTGTGCTTTCTTCATCAGATGCAGAAACCGACGGCACTTTGCAGAAAATCCCCACAGCGTAGAAACATTTTGACCACGTTTTTTTGTGGGTCTATTCCATTACCATTAACTACTCACCCACCCACACAGAAAAATCTAAAACTTATTTCATGGGCTAAAGCATAATGGGGAATAGCAATTGTCAGAGATAATTAATCCCCCCAACAGACATGTTTTCCTTTATTGTTGGGGTAATTTAGGAGATAGAAGGACACCCTAGACAGTCATTCTTCTTGACCAGATATATTATTAGGTCATAAAATTAATATCCTTTGTGGATCACTTTTAAACTTTTAAGTGTCTTCATGTCCATTATTTCATTTTACTCTTATAGCACCCCAGAGAAATGGGTAGTGTTGCTGTAATTAGCCTAATCTTTTCTATTCTTTTCTTCTTTTTTTCACATGAGGCAATTAAGTATAGCAACAGGCAGAAACAGGATTGAAAGCCTGGATTTTTGGTTTATTGCTCTTTTTATGCCAGCACAAAGTAAGCAGCTGCAGGACAGAAGTTGTTTTATTTTGGGCTCTGCTATCAAGATAGTTCTGTATCTCCCCACTTGACTTTCCATTCTACAGACCATAGGAGAAAGCCAAACTGATTTTTTTATTTTAATTTACTCCAACTGCCCCTGACATTGATTATGGCAATTGGAAAGTCTGATTAACTCTCTGCACCCTTCCTGGTGTGGAAGAATATTTTCTTTGAGTCAGATAATTCACCTTATTCAAAATCATTCAATTCCACAAAAAGTAAAACAAAATTGTTAGAAAAACAACCGGAAAAATTGTTTCTTGTAAGATTTTACACAACTGTGACTTATCGCCTCCTATAGACTACACATCTCTATATACTTGTCCACTTTCTTTCTTTTGGGTATATACCTAGATATATGGTAATCATACGGTAAGTCTGTTTAGTTTTTTGAGGAACTGCAGATTGTTCTCCACAGCAGTTGCACCATTTTATACTTTCACCAACACTACACAAGTGTCCCAGTTTCTCCACATCCTCATCAACACTTTCTTTATTGGGGGGGACGGGGAGGAAGACCAGCTCTGAGCTAACATCCATTGCCAATCCTCCTCTTTTTGCTGAGGAAGACTGGCCCTGGGCTAACATCCGTGGCTGACAAGCGGTGCATCTGTCTGCACCCGGGATCTGAACCTGGGAAACCCAGGCTGCCGACGCGGAGCGCACGAACTTAACTGCTACTCCACTGGGCCGGCTCCTTCTTTCCTTGATAATAGTCATCCTAGTGGGTGTGAACTGGCATCTCATGGTGGTTTGGTTTGCATTTCTCTAATGACTAGAGATGTTGAGTATCTTTTCATGTGCTATTGGCTATTCATATATCTTCTTTGGAGAAATGTCTATTCAAGTCCTTTGCCCATTTTTTCATTGGGTTGTTTTGTTATTGACTTACAATTCTTTGTACACTTGGACATTAACTCCTTGTCAGATATATGATTTGCAAATATTTTCTTTCACTGTGTGAGTTGACTTTTCACTTTGTTGACTGTATCCTTTGATGTGCAAAAGTTTTTAATTTTGATGACTGAGTTCCTGAAGTCCAATTTATTTATTTTTTCTTTTGTTACTTGTACTTCTTGTGTCATATGCAGGAAATCCTTGCCAAGTCCAGTGTCATGAAGCTTCCCTTCTATCTTTTCTCGTAAGAGTTTTACAGTTTTTGCTCTTACATTTAGGTCCCTGATCCATTATGGATTATTTTTTGTGTGTGGTGTACAGTAAAGGTCTAATTTCATTTTTTTCCCCTGCATGTGGATATCCAGTTTCCCCAACACAATTTGTTGAAAATATAATCATTTCCCCATTGACTGGTTTGGCACCCTTCCCGAAAATCATTTGACTCTACGTATGAGGGTTTATTTCTAGGCTCTCTATTCTGTTCCTTTGGTCCATATGTCTGTCTTCATGCTAGTACCACACTGTTTTGACCATTGTATGTTTGTGGCAAGTCTTGAAATCAGGAATTGTGAGACTTGCAACTTTGTCTTTCTTCTTCAAGATCGTTTTGGCTGTTCAGGATCTTTTGAGATTCCATATGAATTTTAGGATGGATTTTTCTAATTCCACAAAAAATGTTGTTGGGATTTTGACAGGAATTACACTGAATCTGTAGATCATTATGGGTGGTATTGACATTCTAATATTAAGTCTTCCAATCCATAAAAGCAAGGTGTCTTTCAATTTATGACTTTAATTTCTTTTAGCAACATTTTGTAGTTTTCAATGTACAAGTATTTCACTTCCTTGGTTAGGTTTATTCCTAAGTATTTTTTTTTGATGCTATTGCAAATGGAATTGTTTTCTTAATTTCCTTTTTGGATTGTTCATTGTCAGTATATACAAATGCAGCTGATTTTTGTGTGTTGATTTTATATTCTGCAACTTCACTGAATTCATTTACTGGTTCTGACAGTTTTGGTTTTGTGGAGTCTTCTAGGTTTTCTCCATACAAGGTCACATCATCTGTGATCAAGTGTATTAGAGTTATGAACAATTATACATATTTATTGAAGGTTATCTTCAGAATGTTTTAAAATAAGTAAAAGGCACAAACACCTCCTCGTGGGTCACCCTGCTCCTGGCTGGGAGAGAATTCACCTCACTATCTTCACCATCTTGGAGACTCTGTTACCATATTTATAGTAACAGCGGTCATTTTCAAACTTTTTTATGGTTTAATTGATGCATTCATTTCATTCACGGCTATTTATGTGTTTGCTTTTCTAACAACAACAAAAAATGACCGCCATGTGTCCACCATACATAAATGTATTTTAAGCCATTAAATAAGCTAAATGATTCCCCTTGGCTTTATTTTCCAAACCTGGGGGCCATCGGGGCATGTGTCCTGCTTTGCGAGCCTGAGGCTCCCACTTTTCTTACCCAATCGGAATTATTTTTATTGACTCTGTCTGCTCTCTCCTCTCCCTCTTGGAAACGACGACGAACTTTGTGCAGTTGACAATGGCTTCTGTATGCACAGCTCCCCTCTGAGACATGGGCTGTTACATCAAAGGTCGGCATGTGCTGCCCTTCCTATAATATTTCAATTTAAACACTGCCTCACCGCAGTGGTGTCACATCTCATTTACACTGTGGCCTTTGTAGGAGACAGGGATCATTACAGAGTGAACATTGAGAAAAAACATATTACAGCCCGGCCAGGTAGCGGAAGGGAAGGAGACACAGCTCAGAGGAGCAGCGAGGGGCAGGGAGGCTCTCACCGGGAAATGGAAGGGCCGTCGGTGGGGAGGAGCCCCCAGCCGCTCCAGACTGTCAGGCTGGAGTCAAATGATATTGTTGCTGACGCCTCTGGCTGCATGACGCTGCTCTCAGAGGCTGTTTCTCCACTTTTCTCTGGTTGTTGCAGTAAAGGCAATTCCCCTGTGCTTCCAAGGCCGAGATTATCCTCTTTTATACAGATTTTCCCTTTTCCCTTCTTATTTTTCATCCTTTGCACGCAGGCGGGATGGGCCTCACCGCGTATTATGCGGACTGCTGTTTCCCAGGCTCCGCCTTTAAATGGCTTTCATTGGTTTGGACAGATCCTTGAGCAAAGAAATAGAAATAATCTTTTGTTTGTTTGTTTTATTTGCTCTCCAGCCTCTGCAATTCACAGTCTAACAATTTCATTTTAAAAGGAACAACTGTCATGCAGGTTTGCTCTGTTTATGATTAAAACTGGAAGAAAGAAACTTATTGAATCTCCAGCTGGAACAAGCCTTCTCCCTTTGGTCCTTTTTTTTTTTTTTGCTCTTTTATTCCTTCTCTTTTTCTTCCTTCCCTACTTCCTTCTGTTCCTCTAGATAATGTATGCAGAAATGTCACCAGGATATGGCACAATCCTTTTAGGAAAAGTCCAGAAACGTCTTCCACAGGATCATGTGCTAGTTTCCCTTCAAGTAATTAAAACTATGTCTAGATATAGGTACCTATCTATGGTTATCTGAGTGGGTGGATTGAGAGATATGTGGATGTATAGTTTATTTCTGCAAAAATGTAAATGAGGAAGGAGACAGAAAGTCACTTGTAACCCAGACCCTTCCCCCAGAGGGGCTCATTTAAAATACCTGGGAGCAAATTTGGCATCATGCCACACAAGTCTACTTGCTGATCGCATTTTCACCCATCCGTATGTTGCAGGCCAATTCTCAGGTTCCTGAATACTGTGAGGCCACAGTGCTGGTGGCTGTGGAGTCCCTTCTGCAGGACGGGGCAGCTCACCACTATGCCCAGGGGCCTGGGTTTCTCACCCCAATACAGGGGCTGGAATCCATCACCGCCATTTACTGGCTCTGTGAACTTGAAGGATTTGCCTGGCTCTCTGCATCCCAGGTTGCTGATGGCCAAGCATGAATTCTCTTCTCCCAGTCCACGATAAGTCCACACAGTAAGTCCCTAGTTGTTATTTTGAATCACTTATGTTGACTCATTTCCTTTAAAGCATCCAGAGAAAGCTTCATGTGGTTCACTGTGGCTTTGATGGATGGAGTTGCTGGAGAAATCTGGAGATTACACTTTATTCTGTAGCACATGCATGCTGGGCTCTGTATCTCCCCATCCCTGTGATCCCATCGTGGCCGCAGACCTCCTCCCTTCCCCTCCCATTGGCCATCTGTGCTCCCACTGGCTGACAGCCCACCCTTCCACGTTCCTAAGGACATCCCAAGATCAAGGTGAGAGGCTTGCTGCAGCCACCCTGATCACCCCAGTCTCTCTCTAACTCCATCTTGTGCATCTTCCTTCTCTGAGAGTATGGGGAGAAAACGTACAGAAATTCACTGGGGATCATTGAGTTCATGAACTTAAGTCTTTAAGTGTTTGGAGAGCATGTATTTCCTTAGCCTCTCTCCTCTGAGCATCCTCCTCCCCCTCCTCCACTAGATTCATCCTTCTCATTGCCCCATCCCACCCAGATCCGCCCCAGAGAGAGGGGACATCGACAGTGTCCTCTGAGACAAAGGTGATTAGTGTTTCTCTTGGAACTTGTAAGAGACTGGTGTATGTGGCATTCAGAACACATACCAAGTATATTCCAGTTTTAGGGGCCCTGAAGTCTCTTTACCAAAAGTATCCTCTCTCTCTCTCTCTGTCTCACTCTCTCTGACCTGAGTCTTGGTTGGACTGTTATAGAAGTGAGGTCTATGGGAGTCATCAGATAGGTCATTTCTGCAGCCCTATCAACAGTTTTATGCTAGATTCATTCAGATGTCCAGAGGAAAACATTCCATTAAGCAGAATTACCAGCGGACACGATGAACCCTCCTAGCCTATGTAGACATGGATTCTGGCCACATCTCCCTTAGCAAACAGAGGTAGAGGACAGGGCAGATCTTCAGATATTTCACGCCAGAACAGATATTCCCACTCATTACTTGAAAGTTTTAATTTTTTCCTGACCCTCAACAGGTTATTATTTTTGGTTCTTCTGAAAGCATGGAGCTGATTCCATGACCATTTTCTCTACACCAGTGGGATTCAGAGACTGAGGCCAGCTGTCCACCCATAGATTCTTGTACTACACTTTCCTTGTGTGGTACCTGAAACCATTCTAGAAGTTCCATCAGCCCTATGCTAAGAAGGCAGTCCCCACTCATCCTGCACAATCAGCTGCTCTGGTCCTCATTCTTCACACAGTACAATCTCAGGAGTGGATATGCCCTCACATCACGTGTAGTTTTGCCTAGAAAATATGAAGAGGGAGGCCTCCACTGTCCCTTCTTTGTCTTTACTGCTGCCCATTCAGAAAGCACTAGCCTCTCACAAGCCTTCATCTCCTTCTGAGGAGGCAGCTTTGTTACATCCAGAAGGAGGCTGTGCACACTGAAATTCTATTTCCCACTGTCAACTTAAAAAGCAAATTTGCCTATTTTATCTCAAAATGAGTTTATTCAGGAATAGCCAAAAGAACTGCAATTTGTGGTGTGCATGGTATGGTGAACCATAGGCAAATCCGGAAAAGAAAGGAGGGGATCTGCTTGTATAGAGAAAAAGGGGGAGTAGGGAGGGGCTCTTCTAAAGGAAAGTCCTTTGGGGGAAAGTAGCAGCTCAGAGCAGGGAAGGCTTCTCATTGGCTCAGCTGTTGCCAGGTGGGGAGAGAAATCTTCCTTCAGTAGTAAAGTAGTTTTACTTCCTTTTGGAGATGCAAGCTCCCTCTCTTCCTGTTTGGAGTGATTGACCATGTGTGATGGATGAGAGAGCTCCCCTTAAAGGCCTTCCTGACTCCAATCGAGTTTCTTTTATTAATTTTCACACCACTAAGGTGTGGGCATTTGGGGGTGTGATGAGGGCTCTCCATGGATTGTGCTTAATCCAGGTTGATAGAGTGCCTTACACAGAAGCTGTGGCCATGACGATAGACACTAAAGCAATTCCTACTACTAAGAAGTCAGGTGATAATAGAGTCTTTCCATAAGCTTAAAATATGAACTTAAAAGAATCAGGAAATAGAGAGAATGCTGACCTAGGACTTGGGAGGCCTGTGTTCCAGCCTAATGACTGTTTTCAGTCATCATACCCTCGCAAGCCATTTAATCTCTCTGAGCCTCACTTATCTGTTAATGTTAAAGGGTTGGATGGAATTATCTTTATCATCCTAACCAGGTCTAAAATCCGTGATTTAGTCTCTGGGTCAACACTCAAACAGCCTGGAGCTTCTCTCTCTCCACATTATAATGTGCAGAGAGGAGGTGGCCAAGCTAGTGTTCAGTGTGCTGGTCTCCTATGGCTGCTGTAACAAAGTGTCACAAACCCAGTAGCTTAAACAACATAATTTCATTCTCTCACGTTCTGGAGGCTGGAAGTTGGAGACTAAGGTGTTGGCAGGGCCGTGCTCTCTTTGAAGACAGTAGGGTGGGATCTGTTCCAGGCAGCTCTCCTAGCTTCTAGAAGGTTCTTGGCTGTGGCAGTAGAACTCCAGTCTTCACATGGCCTTCTTCCTGTGTGTACCATCTGTGCCCAAATTTCTCTTTTTCATAAGGACATCAGTCATTTTGCATTAGGGTCCACTCTACTCTAGTATGACCTCATCTTAATTAGTTATATCCACAATGACCTTATGTTCAAATAAGGTTACATTCTGAGGTACTGGTGGTTAGGACTTCAGCATGTGAATTTGGGGTGGGGTACAAGTCAGCTCATAACAGGGAGTCTGGAATGAGGATGAGCCAAGGCAAGGAGGAACAGCATGTGGGGGGAAATCCACCCCCTTGAGTAAGCCTGGTTCAAGGCTCCACATGGTGAACTGGCACTGGAAGGCACTGGAAGAGCTCAAATGGTGGTCAAGGGGCAGCCACCTCTGCCTTTGTCATCCGTGGTAAGGCTGGGAGGGTGACACCAACTCTTCCCCCACTGCACCTCCTCTAGGCCACCTCTGGCCAGGGGTGAATCCAGCAGATAAAGGGTGTGCTGGAAGGCAGGGAGCTGAGAGACCAAGGGGGGAGCTGGCTGTCATGCGTGCTGAAGGGAGAAGACAGAGAGCGAGGATGGAGACACTTGCCAGCACAAGGGTCTGAGTGCCCCAGGGCTGGTCTCGCAACTTTCCAGGAGCTGAGAACCTCTGGGTTGCTCTCATTTTTAACCTTGAGCTGGAGACCAGATGGAGCCTGGGGAGCGGGGAAGGTTGCGGGCAGGTGCACCCTGTGGCTTAGCAAGAGAAGGGACTGCCCCACAGGGAGACTCACCACCCTCCGGCACGCCTCAGGGTGCACTCCCCAAGGCTGGGCTCTGTCCTCACTCTCGGGGCCTGGGACAAGGACACTTGAGGGTGAATGAGACACTTTCTAAATTTCCTTGCACACAGAGAACAGCCTCGGTGGAGAGAAACAATCAGAACGTTTCTGCTTTTTCTCGTGTGTGCAAATTCTCTCTTGCTCTTTCAGCAGAAGTCAGCGTTCCCTGAATTTAAGCCGTCCATTGGCTTTCTCTCTCATACAAATGTTCTCAAATTCCCCCCGAAAATGAAATTATTTTCTCATGAAATGAACTTGTTTTCAGTCTCCATTAGAACATTCCCAATGCGAGGCAGACTGCGTTTTAATACTGTAGCTCTGCTGTAACAGTGGGGCCATACGAGGCGAGCTGCCACAGCAAAGTTAAAGATTTTCTAAACTTTCAGAAAAGTTGAAGACTTCTCCACATCGGTGTTTTGATGACTTATTTGCACTGATACGGATTCTTTGTGCGGAAGTGCCCTCACAAGCAGCCTCCTGAAGTGGGGGTTGAAGTGGGTTCATGTGAAATGGCTGGTTTTCAAGGTGATCATCCCCGTGAAGAGAGGGGAGGTGAAGTACGAGCAACTGCAGCTCTTGTCTCCAGGTGGGAGGCCATAGGGTTTTTTCTTTGAAAAGGGCTTTCATTTGTGGATTTTATCCTTTTTCTACTTGGATGTTTCTTGTGGGTCTGTTACATGCCCCCAGTGTCCTGGGGTGACCCCGTGAGCAGGAAGGCAGAGCTAGGTGTTCCTGGGAGTGTGATGGGGGAGCTCAAAGGAGGAGCCCCCAACATGACCCCACCCAGGAAACTTGCATTTAACCCTTCAGGTGCTTGCCAGGGATGCTCAACATCAAGGGTCCCAGCACAGCTGTGTCTCCTTAGAGGGTCTTTCCCCTAACCTCCTAAGGGCTCATGGGTGACCAGGGGTATGGAGAGAGCATGTGGGCTACAGGTGGACTTAGCCTTCAGCCTGAAGGCCCTGACAGGCCTGAAGACATTTTGAGGACCCATTCATTCAACAAATACCTATTAAGTAGGTGAGACATCACTATCCTGGGCCACACAGTGAACAAAGTAGAAAACATCCTACTCTCCCAGAGCTGATCGTGGTGTGAGGGGCAGATAATCAATAACTAAATAAGCCAATGCATCTGACGTGGATCAGCTGCAGGGAGCACAGCATAGGGGTTTGGGGATAGGGGAGTGAGGGCTGTCCTTTCTAATTAGGATGGCGAGAAGGCCTCCCTGCAAAGGTGACTTTAGGCAGAGACCAGAAGACAGTGGGGGAGAGAGAGCCACATGAGGGTCATCTGAGAAGGAACCTTCCAGAGGAGAGAAGAGCAGGGAGAAGGCCCCAGGCAGCTGTTTGGAGCCAGCAGGATGAGTGGAGTGAAGTAGGAGAGCATCGAGGTAGTGAAAGGTGAGCAAGGGCCAGGACAAGGGTCTGAAAGGACCTGGGGGGGCACATCAGGACTGGGCTTCTCCTCTGGGTGAAATGGGGGCTTTGAGGGTGGAGGAAGAAAGGCAGACCTGAGTTCCATTTGCAGAGGATCTGGGGCTGAGAATAGATGATAGAGGCAAAGACTAGGGGGCCCCAGCTGGAAGGGGGGACCCTAATCAAGGGAGCAGGGCATCCTGCTGGACAGGACTGGGCAGGAAGTGTCTATGTGGACTGGGGAGGCCCCAAGCCTCCGGGCAAGATTTTGCCCTGAGGGACCCTCAGAGTGGATCCACTCTGAGCTACTTCACCGTGAAAATTCAGCACCAGCCTCCTGGAAAGCATGTCCCACTAGGACACCACACCACTTGTTTCCAGTTGTTTCCTGCAGAGAGGTTAAAGTGGTCACTCAAAAAACTGGATTCTCATACAGTTGGAAACACAATAGCCTTCATAGATGAAAATGGTTACAGGACATTCAAACGCTAGAATGTTAGAATGTGTTCTAGGTTCAGTATGGGCTATGGGAAAGGAGGACTTTGAATATTTTAAAGTTTTTTTCTTTTTTCTTTTTTTGTTAAAATCCACCATCTTCAAGAACGCAGATTCCACGAATCACCTTTTTAAGGGCGGGATTTAAATTTCCCAGGCGCAGCCTACGTTATGAACAAGCTGCTGTGGAAGCATCCCTTGTTCTTGATGAACGTCTAAGACCTTGGTGATTGTCTTTATTATGAGAATCATATGCAGATCCCTGCACATGAACTGCTTATACTTTCATTGTTAATTATTCATGAAATGTGCAGAAACATGGTCTGATGCACATTTGAGCAAAAGTCACTAATGCCACTGAACAAATCATAAACACCTCACCAGGGGGCCCAGGATGCAAGTCTCCACTTCAGTAGGGGCGTTATTATAATCTGCTGGCACTGAACAGACAGTGAGCCCATGGTGACATGCCCCCGGCACCCAGACGCAGGGCGGGCTCAGCTGTGACGTCTCTACTCTCACCCAAAGGGAATTACGTTCATCAGGCTTCGCAGACTCTGTGCTAACGCCGATTCTGCTGTGCCAAAGAGACAATGCAGTGGAGAGGCATGCTTCAGCTCTGGTGCATGGATAAAACTTTGCCTCTGATATGACTCCATATATGACCCGGATTTGTTTTGGGTCAATCTGAGCAGAAGCAGAGGTTACCGCTGGAGAGACCCTGACTCTTATGGGATGGAATGAAGCAAATGTAGTAACAACGATGGTGAGATATTTCTCTATAGGGTGCTTCAGATTGTGCGAGATGTTCACAGAGATTAAAAAGAAATATCAGAGAAGTGTCTGTCCTCCTGGGGGTTATAGTCCAGTGGAGAGAGATGGACAAACAGACACGCACACAATACATCAAGGAATGATAGGGTGAGGGAGGAAAAGTGGAGTAAGGTGGAAAGCAGGCTTCTCAGGAAAGGAGGCATTTGGGAAGTCCTGGAGAAGTGAGGGCATGGTCTGTGCCGCACTCTCTAAGACAGCGCTCTGGGCAGAGGAAGAGCAGGAGCTCTGGGCTGGGTCTTCTGAACGTTGAAGGACAAGGCGGAGGCGGTTCTCGGGGAGTAAGTGAGAGGGGGACAATAACGGAGTCAGCAGAGAGGAACTAGGGGCCACGTCTCCATGCCAAGTGAGAAGGGAAGTCCCGTGCACAGGATCACACATTGTATTTGGAATCTGTATATACTTTAAAGGTAGAAACGACAGATTTTTTTCTTGAGTTACATGTGGAGTGAAAAATAAAAGAGAGAGAGGATTCAACGATGACTCTAAAACCTTAGTTTAAGTGAATTGAAGAATGTAGTTATTATTTACCAGGATGGGGAAAACTGTGGGAGAAGGTTTGAGGATAAATATTGAGTGAGTTATAAGATATATGGAGATAGAGACGTTTCTTAGACATCTACGTGGAAATACTGCAAAGGCAGTTGGATTTACAGGACTGTAGCTCAGGGGAGACGTCTGGATCGGAGGTATACTTTGTGAATCATCAGTGTGTGGCTGGTATTTTTAAATAACAGATGAGTATTATCGTTTGGGGAGGGCAAGTAAAAGGAACACTCAGGTAGACGACAAACTGACAGTAAGTTTCTAAGAGCCCAGTGAAGACAGTGTTTTTAAGAAGAGCAGTTGCCCAAGTGTATCAACAATTATCAACAGCTCAGGTAAGGCGAGATCAGAGATTGTCCACTGGTTTACGTTATGGGCTGAATTATGTCCTCCCCAAATTCATGCGTTGATGTGAAATCTCTGGCACCTCAGAATGTGACTGTAGTTGGAGATGGGGCCTTTAGAAAGGTAATTAAGGTAAAATGAGGTCATATGGGGGGGCTCTAATCCAATATGACTGGTGTCCTTATAAGAAGAGGAGATTAGGACACAGACACACATGGAGGGAGAATCATGTGAAGATGCAAGGAGAAAATGGCAGTCTATGAGCCAAGGAGAGAGGGCTCAGATGAAACCAGCCCTACTGACACTCTGATTTTTGACTAGACTCCAGAACTGTGAGAAAATAAATTACTATCTTTTAGCTGCCCAGTCTGTGGTACTTTGTTACAAAAGCCTGAGCAAACAGATACTAATTTGTCAAAGCAGGTGTGGTGACCAGGCACAGTGTTTGTGGCAGACATTGCTGGTTAGCGGCCCAACATCTATTCCTTCCTTCTCTACTGGACCAATCTTGTTTGGGTGACCATGGACCTGACTCTAAAGGATGATTCATGATTGGCCTTTCTCCTTTGCCAGTGATTAGTCCAGGGACCAAGTTCTGGCAAGAGATATAAGTGGATGTATGCAAGGGCTTCTGTGAAAGGGCTTCCTCCTTGATGAAGGGGAGATGTATGAGAAGACACCTCTGATGCTGCCACCCTCCTTGCTTCCTTCTTTGGACACTGATAGCCACGTAATGAAACAAAAAATTAACAACTAAAATAGATCCAACCTGATCTATTCAAAATCAAACAATCCATATCTAATTCACAAGTTAAAGGAGCAATCACAGTGGAGCTATGACCATACATGTAAAAATAGTACATAAAAATGACAGTAAATCAAATTTAGCAGAAAAGGCTGGAACAAAATTCAACACTCTTTAGAGGAAGAGAGCACAATCCAGAGTCCCTACAATAAATCATATACTAACTTCAACACATGTTAAAAAAAAATCATGCAAAAAGCAAGAAAAAGTGACAATGAATCAGAAATAAAATAGTCAGTAAAAGCAGATAGGAGATAAATCAAACATCATTATTAATAGATAAAGACTTCAAACTAACCATGACTATGTGGACAAATGGATTAACAAGAGTGAGCAAAATGTAATCAAATAAGACTTCTAAAACTGCAAACCAGAATATCTAAAATTTAAAAAACATGTATATACAGAGAGAGATCATTTTAAAGTTAAAGCCGAAGATAGAATTTGTAAACTTGAAAAGAAGTCAGAATTTAGTGCCCAAACTGCTTTACAAAGATAAGAAAGAATGGGAACAACAGACTAGAGCACGAGAGAAATGAGTGAAGGTGTGAACGAGAGAATGACACTGAAGCGATATTAAAACTAATAACCCAGAACTTCCCAAATGATAAAAGACATTAACTCACAGCTGAAAAAAAACTCAGCAAACAAGCAAGATGCAGAGAAAACTGGAGTTGATCACATTGTTGTCGAACTGTTTGAAACCAAAGACAAAGAGAATTATTAAAAGCATCTGGGGTCAGGAGAGGGGCATCCTTTAACTTCAGGAGAAGACAAAGGATGACCAGGTGAAGCTCTGAAATTCTATACTCAGTGAAGACATTGCTCCAAAATTAAAGGGAAATAAAGATGTTTTTAGCCAAATAAAAGCTGAGAGTATGTGCTTCCATCCGATTTCACACTATTAAAAATATTAAAGAAACTTCTTCAGGAGCAAAGAAAATGATTCAAGAAAAAAGTGGAGAACTGGAGAAAAAGAAAGAAGGTCATTGAAAAAAATATAAATATAACAGATATTATCTGTTTAAAAGAAAAATAACATGTCTGAGGGGATTATAACATATATGGAAATAAAATATATTATGTTAAGAGTAAAAAGGCAGTGGTGTGAAATGGAGTTCAATTGCTCTTATATGTTTTCATTGTTGGGATCTATAAAAGTACTAACCTATAGTAGGCAGCAATTGATTAAGTACATTTTTAAAATTTTTGAGGTGACTACTAAAAGAAAGATACTAAACACAAAACAAAAATATCTAATAGGGCAAATAAAATGAAAAAATATTTAATTAATTTTACAAAGTTGAGTAGTATATATAAAAATAATACATAATTTCCAAGTAGCATTTATCTTCGGAATGTGAGGATGATTTGACATTAGAAAAATCTATCAACCTAATTCACTCAGATTAATACACTAAGAAAGAAAAAATAAAACATATAATCTCATTAAAGGCAGGAAAAATTATAAATTTCAATACTCATTCAAGAAAAAGAAGTCTTAGAGAACTAAAACGACTTCCTTATCCCAATAAAGCCAGCCACTAAAGGCCTACAGCCAACACCCTCCTTAGTAAAGGGAGATTAGAAGCACTTTTAGTAAATCAGGAAGAAATTAGGTTGCCTCTCATCATACTCTTTCATGTAACATTTTTTACAGCCCTCAAATCAAAGACATAATAGAAGATAAAATAAATATGACGAGTAGGCATTGGTAAGGGTGAGACACTATTTTCCTTATCTGTAGAAAATATGATTATCCATACTGAAAATTCAAGGAAATCCACAAACACTTGTGAACTATGAGAGAATTCATCAAGATTGCTGCAGAAAAGAATAACACAACAACAAAAGTCGTTGTCGTATTCACTCCCTCCACATACACGCACACACAAAAGTAAGCTAAAGGTATGTCTTTCACAACAGCAACAAAAACTCTAAGGCATTTGGGAATAAGCCTATCAGAATATGACTAAGAACTTTACGGGAGAAATTATAAAAATTCATTGAAGTCCCTTAAACACACCCTACTCACAGTACTCTGGCCTCAAGTGTGTGAGTTCTGCATGAAGAAAGAGGAAAACATTACCAGCAGAAAACACCATCTCGAGCAAGGAGGAGTATTTGCTATTTTTGTATTGGGGGGACCAAATGGGACGTGTCCTCACACTGGGCTGCGTGTCAGCTTGGCCTTCTGATAATTGTGGAACCTAGACCTAAGGAAAGACTCAGGGATACAGTCAGAATTCTTAGCTGAGGTCCTGGTCTTGACAATTGTTTATAAGAGGGAACAATGCATCTTCCCAAGTGTCCTGGACAGAGAAACTTGAACACAGGAGAGGGCAGGGCCATAACAATTGCAATTTTAATGTGCTCAGGAGACACATGCATTAAGACATGGATGCATAAAAAGAATAACAAGGAATGTTGCAAACATTCCTCACTTTTACCTCAGAGATCTTCCTCCATTTAGCAAGATAATATAACTTTGTAATTGAATAAATATTATTGTAATATCTTAAATTAACTTTAAAAATACACATTGTGACCCTTTACAGACATACTTGTGAGTACATGTGGCTCAGAGAGAGGAGCAGGCACCCAGTAGATGAAATTGGACAAGCACGTCCCAGTGAAAATCACGACACTCTTGGAGTGAGGGCAGCCCCCTGCCCCGGGAGTCCTCCTGTCTCAGAAGGCAGACACCCAGTGGCCTCCCAGAGCGCCATTGCCTCCTCCTTGGGCCTCCACTGTAAACTCAAGAGAAAGAGACAGGATTTACCCCAGACTGCACTCTTCCTTTGTCACCTCTCCAGCGGCTGCACCTTTGGGACACGGACATCAATTAAAGATCAGGGGCTGAGAGAGAGGCTGGGGGTTGCCCTGCAGTTGGCTGACCTTGCCCCTGCACCGAATAGCCCTGTGTCTATCTTTATTGATTAATCTCTATTAATAAACCTGCAGGATTGACAGGCATGTGGCAGGGCTGGGAGACTGTGGCCGTAGGTGCTAGAGAAACAGTCAGCAACACTGACCAAGACCCCAAGTCATTACGAAAGAGCCCATGGCATGTTTTACAACTTGGGGGCCTGGGTCATGGCTCACTCGGCTGAGTAATTATTGAAATGACCCTTGCAATTTTCAAAGAACTATCACTTCCTTTCTAAGATCTGACCTTTGCCTACCTCTCCTTGGAGCAATTTCCCAACCCCAGGAAAGTCTTGTTGTGGAGCCTGAGTATGAGAAGACTCCCACACACTTGAGGCCAGAAGGATAAGGCTGTGAATTAGAGAGTTGAGTTAGGCTTCAGTGCTCCTGCCTGCAGGTGAGCAGGACCTGTCACCTGCCACCACTGTCTTGGGAGCCTGTGAGAGCTCCAAAAGACAGCAAAATAAAGAAATGTGCAATGGCTAAATCAGGGTATTGCACTCAGCTAACCTAAGGAAATTGGCCCATATTCTGCAATGCAATGAAAAGTGACCGTGGCAAATCTGTTTGTTGAAACAATATGCAAATGACGGAGTGAAAATTCCAGGGGAGTCGTGTGGTGGTACATAGATAGAGATATGGAAATAGAAAGCAGAGCAAACACATTTGCTCTGCAGACACACAAAGGGAGGGGAGATAGATTGGGAAACATCCTTAAATGAAGGGATTCGAAGCCTCACAGTAAGTGAGCACGATGAATAGGTGCCTGTTTATACCTCAAATAGCAAAGCATTAAACATACTGACTTGCCTTTTTATCTCAAACTTTTTGTTCTTTTACTCTTGGCTCCTAATACTGCTTCTCAATGAGCTACTGTCAAGAGAGAAGACTCGGCAAGTCAAGATCCCAGCAGCTTATCTGGGTTCTCAAACCGCATGACAATAACCTGGGAATTTGTTAAAATGCAGATTCCAAGGGCCTGGCCCAGACTTACCCACTCAAAACCTCTGATTGTGGATGTGAGAATCAGGATTTTTACCATGTTTCCTGGACAAGGAACATGGATAAGAACAGATCATATCACACTTAGACAGATTCAGTTATGGTAAAAGATAGTAATTCTAATATTTGGAAAATTTATTTAACCATTTATTTAATTTACTTAAAGACTATTTGTACAAACTGGATAATTGAATAAAATTGACATAATCGTCATAAATCTGTGTCTGGCTATATGCACAGAAGTGATGAAGATAGCCTGCAGATGCCCACAGTGTATTTACAACAATGAAATATACATAGCCTTATTTCACTAACCTTCTAGCAGCTGCTCACCTCTCATCCATGTGGTCTTTCCACAGAGCTACTGGAAGCAATCAATGGGTTGTAATGTACGTAAAGTGCCTAGAATGGTGTCTGGTACCAAGTAAATGCTCAATAAATGGCTCAATAAATTATCTTTAAGAGGAAAGCTATGATGTAGTTGCAAAAATGTCAACACTGGAATCAGACATGAATGTACGCAGTTGCAGGAGGCAATGTGTATGCTTTACAATACTTGCACAGGATAGGCAATCACTATTGCAGTGCCATTTTTATTATTATATCACTTTTACTGTTATAATTCTTCTTTTCCATTCCTACTGCCACCATTAATGTAAAGCCTTACAGCTCTCACCTGGCCCCTTGCCATGACCTTCTCACTTGCCTCCACCTGCCCCCATCCCTCTCTAGGCTCTGGAGTCCTGCACATGCTAAACTAGGGGGTTTGCGCAAAAGGCTAAGCTGCCCTAAGCTCTCCCATTGCATTTGTCATAATTCTCACTTACTGTAACACTTCACGTCTCCCCTTCTTTGTGCACAGGATGAAAACCAATCATGACAATAAAAATTCTGGACTTAACTGCCTTTTCAAATATACACACACATGACCTTCAGCTTTAGACACTTGCCCCCTGACAGCGCAACCCGCTAGCTGCCAGTTTGGATCACATACCCTCAACTTTCAAAAGGAAAGTCCCTTTTCTTTCTGAGACCTTCCTATTTTTTCTGAGGTCTTCCTCAGCCTGAACTTCCTCTGAGGTTGTCCCAGGATCAAACCATCCTTGCCCTCTCCCTTTATTGGCCAATAATCTGTAATGCATCTGCATGATAGACATTTTATTTTTTTAAGGGAACTACACTCTCTTATATGGCACTTCTGATTCTTTTCTACATCTTCTGCCCATCTGTGATGACAGGGCCTGTCTCATACATTTTCTGTATCATCTGTACCAGAGACTGACACATGGTACGTGCTTAACACGTGATACAGTTAACATTTACAAGAATTCATTCTGTTCCTGGCGCTAAAACTCACATCAACCTTATGAGCTGGATGATATTATTATTCCCATTTTACAGATGAAGAAACAAGCACAGAAAACTTAAGTAGCTTGCCCAAAGTCTCAAAGCAACAGAGCTGGGAGGCTGGGGTTCCAAGCTGGGAGTTTGACTACTCATCTTAGTATTTAACCTCTCTATGTCCATCAAATCATCAATCATCTTGAGCTGATCTGTGAAACTTTAATTTGTGTGTGTGTCACATGTGCACTGAATCCTCTTTTTGCTGAGAGAAGAGCACACAAGGGGCCTGGCCTCAGGAGAGCATGAGCTTGAAGGTTTCCCTATGATATTGACCCACCATGGTCCTGCTCCCTCGTAACTCACAGCACATTTCCCATGCCTAAACAAGGTGGGGGGGGGGGGGCTGCTGTGATACTGAAATAGAATGAAGCACCAGGACAAAATGTGGGCCTTGGGTCCCATTAGCACAGTTTGCCTATATAGGAAGAAATGGCACCCGATCTTCCATTGTTACCTGAGAAGGGACTGGAAGTCACAAAAATATCCTATGAATGGCATCCAAAGGCCATGGGTCACACCGGCACTCTGAGGCCCAGCAAGATGAACCAACCCTGCTGTCTTTCTTTCTCATGGGCTCTGGGTTACAGATGCCTGCCAGTATCCTTGGCAACACAACTAACCTACTCCTGCACTTGCTCTTTCCTATTGAGAACCTCTCTCCTCCCTGAGAGGACTCAGGAATCAAGGAACTAGCTTCCAAATCACCCATTCATCATGGTATTTGAAAATCTCCTATGGACACATGGGGGATCCGTAAGCTAGTTTGGCCTAAAACCCTAAGCCCAGGGGCCATTTAGAGTTGCATGGTGTTTGTGGTAGACTGTGAAAAATGGCAGATTATGTTTCAGTTGGATACTGAAGACTCAGTATAAGTCCCAAGAAAGCTAAGCTACTGTCCCAAACAAAATGAAAGTCGCCTAGGTTCATATTCTAGCTACACTGAAATGTGATCATTAAAAAAATAATTTATAAGCTTCAATCATTTTTGTAGAGATAACATAGAAATACTTCAGTCCATGTTCCTGTTGACTCAGTTTTAACTCAATTTGTTTGGACTCTAAGCTGTTCTCCGTTTTGAAGTCCTTCAGATGCTCGTGTCTGTCTGATGCAGGTGGGTCGCTTCCCAGTGCCTCTGAACTCTTCTGCATCTGACCTCAACTCTACTCTGTAGCTTCATCTTTAGCTATGCCCCTCACCAACCCTGTGGTTCAGCCAAAGTCACTGAGGCCACCAGCAGCTGGTTTCTCACAATGTCCGGCTGTGTCCCTGCCTAGAAAGCACTCATCCCAATTTGCGTCTATAAAGACACTCCAAAGCTCAGCTCAAATGCTGCCATCTTTTAAAAGATGGCTCCCAAGGGAATGTGTCCTTTTTCTGAACGTCTGTCTCCCTCTGTTCACCACTCCCATGACAAGAGGCAGTTGGGGTGATGAAGAGGAAGGACTCAGGGCCAGGCAGCCTGGGCTCCCAGCCCAGCTCTGCTATTTACTAGCTGGTATGATCTTGGACACACTTCTCAGTTTCCTCAACATAAAACGGAGATCATAATAATTCCTCCTCACAATATTAAGTGAGTTAATACATGTAAAGCATTTAGAACACACTGTGAAGCTAAAACTGTTACTATTAAGAAGCTCTCTTTTTTCACCTTCCTACTGAACACACACATGCAAACACTGCCATAATCCTCCAGAGGTCAGAAGTTTCTAGAAGTTTCTCACCCACATATCACCAAAGTACCTAGTGCAATGTCTTGAATATGGGAGTAATCAAATATGTAGAAGTACATATTATTTCTATGAGGATATAATCTTTTTACAAGAAATAACCTGTTCTAAAGTTAGATAGATAATATCTGAATGAAGTTGATCTAGATTGTTATCACCTCATACTCCACCAGCAAAAAGCTGCTTTGTTTAGAATATTTTGTTATTTTGTCCTTTGCACATCAATCAGGAATTTGTGAGCCTGCAATGAACACAAAGATGTGTATGGTAAAACGTGTACACGTAAAAGTGAGACCAGTTTATCCCTCTAAGCACTGCATTTGTTTCCATAATTTAGGTAAACGTTGTGGTTAATAGTTTCACTAGGCTGACTTCAACGAGGATCATGAAATTTGCCTACCTTTACAATGGAGACCTGTATTGATTTTTTTTTCCATTTACTCATCTTATTTTAAAACAAAGCACAGCATATTTGGATTTTGCTTTTCCATTTTTCTTGGTCTTTACTAGGTGATAAATGCACCTTAGTAATAACATAAAAAACTGTTCTATTCAGGGAGATGCAGGATACTCTGCAGATGGGTGGATTGTATTTCTTCAACATTTTCAGAAATGAACTCAGAAAATCTTAATTATTATGAATATCTAGTCAGTATTTATTTTAAAACATAGCATGATAGCAAATCAGAAAATAAACAAGCATATAAAAGAATTGCAATACCCTTTCCCACTAAATAGATAACTAATTACATTTTTACTTCCATATTCTAATTTTGTTTTTTTCCTTAATGGTATGAGATTAAAAATATTTACATGTTCAGATGTCTTATTATAAGTTTCTAGATAATTAGAAAACAGATTGTTAGAACTATTACTTTCCAAAAGGACAGTAAAAACATACAAACACTATCTGGAGTTCTTTACCATAAAAGCCCTTTAGAGCAATTGTCTCTATTCGTACATTATTTCCAAAATATTTGGCAAGATTAAAAATCATTATTATTTCTGATATTACAGAGTTTGTTTTTTTATTTTATAATTATCATTTATCAAAACAACTTAGATGAGGTAGACACAAAGAAAAATACATAGTAATTAATTAATTTTTCCAAGCAACCTCCTGGATAGAACTAGGGTAGGCAAAATGCCAGTTATCATAGAACCATCAATAACTTACAGCACAAACATATTTGGAATACAAAAGCGGTTCACTCTCTCTATTCCAATTAATAGGTGGTGCTGGCTCCTACCTGGACCATAAACACCTTTACAGGGTAAGTTACTCTCACCCAGAATTACTCAGATGGGGACCTACCAGCCGGCTAATTCCCTCTAATTGAATGTTGTTGAACCATACCATTTCCCCGACTGGAATTCTTAAACTTATTTTTTTCTTTCTGTTTCTAACTTGTTTGCCTTCACTAATTAAAGAAATGTGCCATGTTTGAAAACAAACAAAAAATAAATTAGATGCGCTGTTAGGAAAATTGCCGGAGAGATTGTGCCAAAAATGTGGGGGTGATTCGAAACAAGCACTTCCCTTCCTTTTTTTTTTTTTGGTTTCAATAGCTATTTTAAGTTGTCTGCTGAATAAGCATAACTTGGCAGAGCAGCTGAGCCAGGCGTCCACCCGTCCCTCTGAAAGGCAGGGAAGGCTGGCTCGGAACCGCCTGCCTCTTCTGGGGCTGCTGCAGAGATTGATCTGAGGGGAGCACTGTCAGTTAAGACTCAACTTTCATTCTACGCTGTCTGCAGTTAGCAGTGGAGAAAGTTTAATTCTGAACTATGAAAAGATTCAATAAGTCACCACAAATCACCCCGACTAAAGCCCAAACTGAGTAATTTACACAGCACTTTGTGATCTTCAAACAGTTTGCAGTGGGCAATTATTCATGCCCGACATGGGGCCGCAGGGTCCGAGCTCCCTGTTTGTTCTAAGGCCGAGTAGAGGTGTTTGAAAACCGCAAGAGACGACCAGGAGCCCAGAGATCACGGCTAATGTGACACCCCCAGGCCTAATCTTCTTAGAGCACTGGGATAAAATAAGTATCCATTACAAAATCGGCCTTCATCCTGCCCCCTTCCGAGCCCGGCCCCTCTGATAGCCAGCTCGGAGACAATTGCGCGATTCTAGACTTAATCAGGTCTTAGGAGCTGAGGCAGGAGGAGAAGGGCTAATCTCCATATTTAGTCCATCTGTACTTGTGGACCTGACTTGCCTGCCCCTGATAGATCAAAAGGAATTGGCAAAAATCAGATTAAGGCTGGAGAAAAGGGGGGAGGTTCAAGCCGTGTAACAGCCACATTTTTTTCTCCCTGCCTTGGATGTGTATACTTTTATTAAGACCATGCGGTTAATCCCATGAGCTTTCAATGCATTGTGCTTGTCTTTTCTTCTTCCCCCTTCTTTCAGCCAAAAAAAAAAAAGAGCCGTTAAAGTGAAATATTGTATTAATTATAAAAATATGAGATACGCACATCGAGGGCTGGCAGAGTTGCACAAATTTAGAGAAGTTCTGCAATTGGGTTGTGCAGTGCAACCCAGCGGCTGGCTCATCCACCTGGGAAGGGGCACAGGCCTGACGTTTTCCAGGACTGAGACACACGGCGGAGCAGTGTGAAGTCAGCGGACGAGAAGATGCTAATTATTAATACAGGCTGCCACGGAGTCGGGCTGGCAGTGGGGCAGGTGTAAGAGCAGCGCGGTGACATCTGATCTCCCGGCGTCGCTAGCACGCTGCGGAGTCTGTGATGGAGCACGAAGAACATATGGGATCACCAATTAAACCAACTCTTGTTTCCTCCTTTAAGACATGCGGCCGCATTAGACAAAAGTAGGTTATTTTCTTCCCTGCTCCTAGTGTATTTTTGTCAGCAATGCCATCTCGCGTCTGTGGCTCTCGCCACTGCATCTACACACGGGCACTTCCAGCTCAAGACGCGTGGACAGATGGGTAAGGAGAAGGGGGCAAAAGGGATTCACACTCTCGCTGCTGTTGGCCATCACCTGCTGTTTGTAAACAGTGACATGTGGCCACCAGCCGTGTCCTTCAAGCTAGGAGAAACATGTGCGCCGATAAGTGAAGTGTGCGGCAGGCATCCTTGAGCGGTACCCGCCTAATGACGGACGCAGCGCGCGCAGCTCGGCGAGTGGCAGGCAGCGCTGCAGAAAACTCGCCGGCGTGAAAGGAAACTTGGTAAGAGGAGTGCCGGCTCCTTCCTGGAAGGCTGACAAAGTCCCGTCTTTTTCGGCTTCTTACAAACCCCCACCCGGTGCCAGAAGAGAGCCGTGTGGCCGCTGGGTTTTGGCAGTTGAGCTCACCTCATTAGAGTGGATTAAGTCATGATGCTGAGAAGGATAAAAGGTGAAAAGCAAAGCGCCCAGGATGGCTACCGCGGAAAGCGCCGAGTGCCATTTGTGCGCGACGCCCTTATTGACTCGCGCCCATGTGGTTCACACTTTTCAATTACCGTCTGCCAGAAAGGTGGCCGGTAATTGCAGGGGCTGATGCTGGAGCACCAGCGTCAGGGGGGCCTCCCAGCCCTTGTCACCTTCTCTTGATGCTTGACTCCAGGATGTTCAAAGGCAAAGGTCCAGAGCCTGTGGATGTCCCCGAGGACCCGGGGAGGGGGGCGATGCCATTCAAAACATTAATAAATAAGAAACACACCCACACGTGCAAGATGGCGATTAAATTGGCAACCGCTGTTTGAGGGGGCTGGATCTCCAGAGTTCTGCAAGGAGTCGCACTGGCGATTGCCTGTCTTTGATACTCCCTCACAAGACTTTTAAAAATGATGAAACAAGGACGAACTCAGATGTCCCCCTGGCGTTGGGGCTCTGCTGCAAGAGTGTTTCTGCAGGTGCCACGTTATCGACCGCGGCCCCGGCTGCGTTTCTCCAGGTGCTCTGCCCTTTGGCAGCTTCTCCTTCAATTGGAATTACCTTTCTTCTGCCCAAATTGTAGGAAATAAAGAAATCCAACTTCAGATGTAAGTGATTTTACGAGGAAGGGGTTAAGAAGTTCGAGGATCTTAGATTGTTGGGAAGACAGAATCACATCGGGTGAATCCCGTCTGTGGCCAGGGAGGAAAGGATAGGAACAAAGCAGATCGGATCAGCATTTGGAATAAAAATAAGGAATTGTTGGACAGCTCTACTGACTTGCACATATTTCCCTTTATCCAGCTGTAAAGGGGATTTTTTTTTTTTACTGGGAGTGGGGGAACTTACATTTCTTGGAAAGATTAGTGAGAAAAACTCTCAGTGCTCTGGGCAGCCTGCATGAGGCTTGGTGTGTAGTTGGGCCGAATCGTCGTTTGGATTCTAGGATGTGCAGAGGGTCGTCCTCAACATGCCTGATCTCGTGACTCCCTCCCTGAATCTCCAAGTCCAGCCAGGGCGAGAGAAACACAGGGCAGAGCCAGTGAGGAGCACGTTGCTCAGCGTTGGGAGGACTCTCTTGAAAAGTGAAGACTTTGCTCACCAGCGTGCCTGTGCACTTTTGTGAAAAATAAATGAGGTTTAGGTATGGATTGAAACAGTGTTGGGTATTGTTACCAATTTGACCTCTACAGCCTAAGTAGAGAATTTCTCCTTACGCTTGGCATCGTGTTAATTTTCAGGAAAGGTGAGTTCAGGTAGCTGGTTTTCCTTATGTCGTGTGTGTGTGTGGTGTGTGTGTGTGTGTGTGTGTGTGTGTGCAAGGCTGCCATCCATCCCTCCTCAGGGACGACAAGAGCCTCTAACCAGAGGAAACCCTTTGTGCACCCAGGCCCTCGTGCCATTCTGCCCTTCCATGGGCCTCAGTGGGCCCCCCTCAAAGCCAATTCCAAACGCCCAGCCCAGCCGGTGAACAGTGTCCCGAGGTGGAGCTAATGCCCAGGAAAGGGAAGTGGCCCAGCACGGTCAGGCTGGGAAAGGGACCCTGAGACCACGAAACCAAAATCTGTGGAGGATTGACTGGAGGACGTGGCTCGCCGGGCGGAGCGGCTGTGATAGAAATGCACTTCTATCCCCAAAGTCTGGAGATCTAGGAGACAAGGGACCCTGACGTATGACCTTTAACCTTTGCACCCATTCTAATCTGGGAGGTGGGGGGCCCAGTGCTTTTCATCTCTTCTCGGAGTAATTGCCAAATGGCCTCAGGCAGTTATGGACTCAGACACAGAACCGGCTGCAGCACAGAAGCAGGATGCCCTCTCTCAGTTTCCTGATGGAGCTACACTCAGCACTCTGCGTCTCACTTCTGTCATCTTCCAGATCTTTAACTGACTGCCTTGGAGATGAGCCACGAATGAGATGATGGAGATGGAGCCTGACAGATTTCAGCACCATTTTTGTTCCACCATCTTGATTGTGTGATATGTCCCATACCTTAACCCCAAGGGTGTTGCTAATAATGCAACATGGGAAAGGCTCAGAGAGGACAAGTTGCCCTGAACTGTCCACATTTTGGAGGCTAACCTCTTGCCTTCCAAGAGAAGGGGCTTTGGACTGGATGGCCCTTTGCTCCAGTCAGGTCCCAGTGTCTACCAGTCTGTGACTGCTGAGCTCAGTCCTCCCACTTCATGGCCAGTGCTACAGACTTCCTAAAAGACACAGATGACCAATGGCATGTGTTGAGTACAGATTAGTGACAGGTGGCAGGGAAGGTGGCACTCTGCTATAATAGCACTTGTCTCCTGAATTCTGTGGAGAAATAGTGCCCCACACCGTATCCGACCAGACCACTGGAGGGATCTTTGGGTGAATATAGATAAATCAAGAGTGAATACAGCACAAATCAACTATAGGCTTTATTTTTTAATGGAATCAATTCAAAAGATTTAGTGACAATTTTCAAATAGATAGAAGTGTTGTAATTAATGTGTGAATGTGTAGAGTCTTCTCTACATAAGCAGGGTAAGGATGTAAATCGAAGGAAGACAGAGTGTACCAGTGTGAAACATCGGAATGTATAGAAACCCGCACATATTAATATACTGAAACTGTACACTTATTAGATAAGCTCATTTTTCCTATTCAGGGAACTTTATTAGTTTTATGTTTCCAGATGACATTATTAGAAATAGATTAAGAAAATAATACCAGTTGTGTTGGATGATTAATTATCACCATGGGCTCCTGGCCAGAGAGCTGTCCCCAGGATTACCATAGCAGACATCTGTGGGGTCCACCACCATGGCCTGCGTGCGGTGCAGGTAAGTACAGCAAGGGTGGACGAGGCCCAGAATGGTTTTGCACATACTATAGGCACATTGTTGTTCTCTCCAGGGAAAAGATATAAGACCAATGCATCCCCACATGAGATCAAGCTAATCGTTGGGAATGGTGGTGAGAAACCCGGCTTTTCTGGCTGGAAGGACTGAGAGTCGACTGGAGGGGCTTCATGCAGGCAGCACCGTAGGCCACGCTGGCCATGGACCCGCTGTGGAAGCATGGGGAAGAAAGCCCCTCTTCTGACGCCTGTACTGATGGATGGTAAGTAGGGATTGCCCATCACTGGGCCTCACTGTGGCTCAGAGTAAACACTCAACAAATAAGACATATGATTTAACCTGAATTATTTAAAAATTGTATATATTACTCTACTTTCCTTATGAAACCACGTTCATCTAATAAAAAAGTGCTATAGAGGGGCCGCCCGGTGGCGCAGCGGTTTAGTTCGCGCTTGGCAGCCCCGGGTTTGCGAGTTCGGATCCCGGGCGCCCACTGACGCACTGCCTGTCAGCCATGCCGTGGCGGCGTCCCATATAAAGTGGAGGAAGATGGGCACGGATGTTAGCTCAGGGCCAGTCTTCCTCAGCAAAAAGGGGAGGATTGGCAACAGATGTTAGCTCAGGGCTGGTCTTCCCCACAAAAAAAAAAAAAAAAAAAGTGCTATAGATTTCTGTCTTCGTGGAAAGTCCCCTTCTCTATCACTCACAGACCCAAGAAGTCTTCCTTCAGAAAGGCTGGCTGGTTTGCCCACTCCATCACCCCAAGGTGGGGCTGCACCCCCCTCCTCTGTGCTCCCAACATCTCTGAGCTCTGCTGTGTCCCCACTGTGTAGCGCTCATCTGGCCTATCATACTATCCAGTGAATGCTTCTTGAGGGACTGTGTGATGCTATCATTCACCTTTCTCAAATCTTACTTTCTCCACACAAGATTGGACAGCTAAGAGGCCCTAATGAAGTGACAGAAAAAAAAAACTGCATTGAGCCAAGGAGTTAGGCTGGCCAACTTGTAGCTAATTAAAGAATAATTTCTTGTTGATTGATATCATATTTTGATTTTTTTTGAAAAGCATAACAGAATACCAGAAAATAATATTTCTGAATAAGATATTCTAAAAATAAGTCACTCAGCTCCTTCCTGACCAAATCCTGTACCCACAGGAAGTTGTGGGGACGGGATGAATGAGGGGAGGATGGTGAGGCCTGGAGTCTCCATAAGTGGGGTGCCCTGGGGCAGCTCTTCCTGTCCACAGATCCATTTGGATTCAGAGCATCCCTCTGGCTTCTGTCCGAAAGAACTGCGCCAAATGGTACATCTACTAGTTTCCCTGGAAGAAAATCTCCTTTTGAACAAAATTTCTTTAATATTATTGGAACCCTCCTCCGTCCACCATGCCTGTTGCTCTTCCTTTCAGAAGATATGAGAAAAGGTTAGAACTAGGCTGGGTCCCTGCACCTTTAATGGAGAGAGGAGGGTCCATGACGTCACAATGCTGCATTTGTCGTGCAAACTGCGTTTCTAGAGTGACCGGGCTCACAAGGCATCACTCTTCTTCTATTGATTCTCTCATCAGCCCTGTGACAGACACAGCCTGTTCTATGTCATCATCTTACAAATAAGGAAATGCTCAGAGAGACCAGACTTTCCAATTGAGCCAAGACAGTGAAGAAGGAAAGTAGAGCACGGCCCCTATTTTCAGGGTTCTCCCTACCTAGACTAGTAACCTAGAAGATGATGACTGAGGGGTGCTGAGAGGCAGTCACGTTCCCTCAGTTCATCGAGCAGCTGTCTCCAAGGAGAAGGGGTCCAAACAAAGCCATTTTCACGTGGATTTAGATATATGCTGATTAAGAGTAACCACTCTTTTTGATAATGGACTATGTCTAACCCTGAGAGTTAGGTAATCTTATTCCCGTTTTATATATAACAACAAAGAGAATGGGGAAGGTTCGTTAGCTCGTCCCAGTCTCTTGGTGCTGGCGCTGGTCTCGGAACCCTTCTCCCGAGTCCTCTCTTTCCAGACCACCTCACAGAGTGGGGGCAGGGACATGTACCAGATGAGCCACGTTCCTAAAGTGCAACCCACAGTTAAAAACCTCATAATACCACGTTGACTGAAAGAAGGGTATGAACTCAGTGCAGGATTGCTGCTGGGGCTTCTGCCACTGTTTTCAGCTCACGCTCAGGATGTCGATACAGCACACCCGCCCGCTCAGGGGCAGAGGCGGCACGGGCTCCCTTCCCAATTCCCTTCTGAATCGCCACTAGTTCTCAGTTTTCCACTGGTTTTCAATCACCTCTCAATTATTCAACCTGTCTGCTGATTTCTGAGTGTGCAGTATTGCCCGGCCTTCGACCCATCTCAGGGCTCGTTCACACCTGTAAAAAGGGAAAAACAGTGAAAAGTCAGTCCCTTCTCTGAGTTACTATTAGCCACGTATACGTAAGGTTTGCCAAGGGAAATAAGCTAAGTGAAAATTGATGAGCACCTAAGTACTTCATGAGGACGCTCTGTGGTTTCGGGTTAAAACCACGGTGTGCTGCTGGCCCTCTCCTTTCCTCATCGCCTGTGAGCACAAGTCCCCTCCCGTAAAGCAGGGACAGTAGTGACACAGAACACATAGAGTTAAGGATTAAATGAGATGATGTTGACATGCTTAGTGCAGGTGCCTAGTACTTTATAAAATCTCATTAAGTGAGACCCATGAATAACAAAGGTAACAATAGTATTAATAAGGATAATTTGTCTATTCTCATATCTGTGCAAAATAGCAGGGAGATGGTGTCAGATTCATCAGTCGGTCGTGTGGCCGCTTCCCACAGGAGAAAATCCATTCAGGCTCCCTAAAGTTTAAGGGCCCGGCTGAGGGGCTGTTGGCTGCATAGCCAGGCCACGGCAGCACGGCCAGACTCAAACATCACCCTCCCAACAGACCTCAAGAAATAGGAATTTCTGTCGTCCTCGCTCAGGAGCAAACACATTTGTCATTTAACACCATGAGAAAGTGCTCATCAGCTTGTCACCTGCTGTCTCAAGTCTCTAAAGCTAATCTCCACAATTAAGACAGTCTGATCCAGATCCTTGCGTTAGTCCAACCTTCTCTGGCTGTGCCTGCAGGAGCTCTCCGCGCCACGGGACCTATGTGTTTATTGTGTTCACGTTCAACTTGCACATGGTGGTGGCTGTGTTGTCATGAAAAATGCTCCTTTGCATGCAGAAAGCTCTAACACTTCTGGAAATTCTGAGAGGAACCCCTTGAGGTAGAACTCGAGTGTGTGCTTGATTATGAGAAATTCACACGTGGTATGATGGTTCTGATGGAACGGCGGCCCCGGGACCCCCTTTCTTCCTGATTAAATACAGCTGTAGTCACTGTAGGGCCATGACTGGTGGCCTCATCACACATCCATCTTTAAAATAACACCGATCGCCTTCACATCACACATGAATTTATTTTCTGGTTGTACCGAGGACCAAGAAAGAATGATGCGAACTCCAGCTTCCATCTCCAGGAATGCCAAGCCAGCTCTCGGACAAGCCAAAGTTTGTGCGGTGACAATGTCTGCGGAGAGCCTGTCGACACCGGAGGACGACTTTCCGAGAAGGTCACAGCCGTGAATGCATTAGCGAGGCCGGCATTGTGCCCGGTCCCCCCGTTTCCCCTTTAGTCTCTGGCAGCAGCTGCATATTAGATGACGCCCCCTTTCAACTGCTAAGTGCTGCTGCCGTTCATCGGCCGGTCGCCAGCGGGCTCAGGGGAGAAGCACTATCTCCTATGGCCATGAAAATTGATATTGAACATGGAAGGGAAAATCTCACAAGCTGATAGCAATTAGCTAAAAAGGATTTGCAGCTCCATGATTCATCACGCCAGGGGACCAAAGTCATTTGCAGATGCTGTTTCGAGAGTCCCGGTGCGCAGCTCCGACCTCTGCCTCTGTTTATCGCGCACACTGGGGTGTGACATTTTCGGCTTTCAGAGCCCCTTTCTAGAACAGAAGCTGCCGCCATCGGGTGATGCTCGCTGTCAAAGATGCTTCAGTTGGAAGGTGCTCGGGGCGGGCCTCAGATTCTTAATACATGTTAGATATTCACGGAGGAAAATGGAAGACAGTTTCCTTAAGAGCTCCTGTGTCATTTACGTTTAAGAAAGTGATTTGTGTCTCTGGGTCAGTAGGAAAATTATACCTAAATTATTTAATCAAAATAATAGTGCTAAGTTATCAGAAGATTATCTTTAAAAAATGTCTTTTTAAAAAAGATATCTTTATCTACAGATTGTCTTTAGAAAAAAAATACTCAGCCCAGGTAGCTGCCCCTTTATCCTTCCCTGACTCCCAGTGTGTGGCCTGATGGGGGTGTTTACTTCTGTGTGTGCATGGCTCCCCCCATCTTCCTGTGCGCACCTATAGCTCTGGGCCATTTAAACTGCTGCTGAACATTCCGTCATATAATATACCACAGTTTCTCTAGTTCTTAAATAGATAGAGAATATTTTTTGCATTTTTGTCACAAATAATGCAAAAAATTATACACTGTGTGTTCTCCCAGGTAGAATTGTGGTCCAGACCTGAATGTGAAAGGTAGACTTAGACGCTTCTCTGACCCCAGAGAAAGGAAGGAGCACTGAAGCTATATCATATAGTACAAATCACAAAGGAAAAGTGTGTTTATATGCTTTTATACTATTTATATATGTGAAATGAGTAGTATATACTATACTTTAATTTCAGTGTGTGTGTATGTGTATATATACTCATTGTGTGTATATGTGTACATAAATATATATACACACATTGAAATTAAAAGCTTCTTTATAAAGAGAAAAAAATACCATAAACAGAATAAAAAACAAGCCACACGTAACCTCATCACCAATTAGGGAAATGGGGTTCAAACAGCAATGATCTCTCATACCCACCCGTGTGACTGGTGCACAATATCACATCTGATCACAGAAAGTGTTGGCTGGACGAGGGGACAATGGCCATGCTCCAGCAGCCTCGAGGGAGATCCAATGTGGGGAACCAGAGAGGCCAATGTCGGCCCCTGCCCTTGGCCCCGCCCCACTCCAGCAACCCATGGGCACCAGGACTTCGGGTCCTTGGCAACCAGACCACCCGGATATCGTGTGTCCATTAGGGGCAGTCCACTGTCCGACGCCAACTACCAGTTCTGGCTTTCTCTTGTCACTCTTGCACCAAGCTAGCCCTTGGTTGATTTGCACACATTTTATCTTGAATTGCCTGGGCTGTCAAGCAGGTTTTAGCAGTGATTTTTATGGCCAGCAGGGAACCGTCTGTGGAAGAGTGTGGAAAATTTTTGAAAGGTAGGAAGGCACACATACTGAAGTGCTTTAAGAAATGAAGATACCTCCGCGGAAGCGTGGGAGCCAGAGAGAAACAGGGATCGAGAAAGAACAGCCAGGTTGTCTAGAGCTCCTTCTCACACCAGGAGACAGGAAGATTCTGGGATGTAGACTCTTGGGTGTGGGAGTCACCCTGGGACGGCTGTAAAGACCTCCATGTTCCCTGCCTCAGAGCGGGACAGCAAGGGGCTCAAGAGGACATTTCTGAAGCACCTGTCTGGAAAAACTGGAAATGGTTCTCTGTCTGGGCTGCTTCAGTAGAGGTGGCGGCGTAGGACATTGCATGGAGAGTTCTCCTTCTCAGGTTTGGATGGGGAAGCTCAGTGAGCGGTAACATGATATTCAACACACAGTGGACTGTAGTGTGATTCAGACGGTGCTTCATATGCCTGTGTCCCTAGAGCTCCTAGCAAGTCTACTAGTTGTGTGATCAATTACATTTAATTTACGTGTAATGTGGTGAGGATCTTGCTTAGCGGTAAAGCCGCTGGACTCATAGCTATTATACATGATAGAAATCAAATCTGGGTAAACGCCTCAAAATTTCAGGATCTCTGAAACTCATGTCTTGCAAATTCTGTAGCGATGGACACGGCAAGTGTCCTCAGAGTGAACTTCCTCCTTCCCGTTTCTTCTCCTGGCTGTTTCTTTCCCTCTTTCCGCCAGAGACAAGCCTCCTCCTTTGGTAGCCCCCAACGCATAAACGTCCTGCAGTGATTTCAGAAATGATCCCTGCTCTCCCCGCACCAGGGTTCTGACCCTGAGAACTTGGAAATGCCCTCTCGGCTCCCTGAACCACTTCCTCTTCTCCTTTGTCTCCCGTGCATATTTCCTGTTTGTATAGATGTTGTGCTTGCTCAGGACTCGCAGGTTTATTTGGGCTCAAGAATCACCTCTTCCCCCACGCCACGTGTAAACTGGCAAGCTCTCCGCAAATGGGGCTCTTATCTCATCAGCTGTGCTCCAGTTAGAGTGCCAAGTCATTTCTGTGCGTCTCTGATGCTGAGACTGAAAATTTCCATCCAACACAGCACGAGGCCAGGACGGATCACTTTACAGGCACTGCATTAGAACCGAGCTAAGTGTCTTGGCGTGTCCTTTACACCATGTTCTAATGCGTAACGCAAGCACCGCTTAGGACAACAACTGCTTAGCAAGCCACACTCAAAACTGCTGATGGCCCGTAACCCTGGCAGGAGATGTGAAAACAGGTAAACGGATCCCTTCTGGGGAACCGGATCTCATGACATTGTGTCTCGGCAAGGTCAAAAAGTAAAACAGAGAAGAACTATGTAAATGCAGAAGATCCCGTCTGGGAGCGCGTTCAGGGAGGGAGAGCATGGCTTGGTGGAGCGCAGACAGGAAGTGTGAGCCGTGGGCAGTCTGGCGCTCTGGCGCTCCTGGGGCCCGGGCGCTATTCCCAGTCTGACTGGTTTGACCTTGGGAAGGGCAGCTCCTCACCGTCTCCTCTCCAGTTCTCAGGCTGAGAACTTAAACTAGCATTGATGACCACAAGTGAGGCAGGTAACCTGTGTGGGCTGAGGTCAGTGGGCACCTGGGCTGCAGGAGAACTCTGCAGTGAGGGGGAGACCCCCGCTGAGTGAGGCTGTGCTCATGCTGTTCCCTGCTGGACCAGTTGTCCTGACATGTAGGTGTCTCTCCTTTGGGATGGGACTTAGGGTGTACCTTTGCTGTCCCATCCTTGTTTCTATTACCTGTCTGCTCCTGTTAGCATTTTATTTCTTTTTCGTGGACAATTACCATTTGCTTCTCCTTCACATAAATCTTTTTGGTAATCACCTAATGTTCTTAAGGACCCACTGCCAAGTGTAAGCACTACAAGCGTGGCTCTGGGCCAGGCGGCCTGTGTTTGTGCCCTCGCTCCAATTCTGGCTAAGTGGGTGGCCCTGGGCACGTCCCTTCTGTGCTCAGGTTTCTTACCGTAAGTGGACCTAAGTACTGTACCTCTGTCAGAGGGTCTTATTATGAATAACTTCACTATATTTAGCAAAGTACTTAGAATGGTGACGTACACACACAAGTTACTTATTAGTGGGGATCAAGCTGTGCCTTCTTGTTCTGTGGCCTCAATGCCAAGCACAGTGACATGTACAGACTAGAAGCATCCTGGCCACTCACACTCTGCCTGCTCCAGACCAGGGTGAGGGCAAGTCAAGTGGCATAGAGAGGCTTCGGGGAGGCCCATGGTGTTGCCCCCACAGGGTTGAAGGCAGCTTGTTGGTTGGCTCTTGTGCCCCCCTTGAGCCTCTGGACCCCACTGGTACTTGTTCCCTCGAGCACTGTGGCCTCCAGTCAGTGAGGCCTCAACCCAACCTTGTGGCCTGGAGTTGCATGTGCTCCCAGCAACTGAGGGGCATTCACCTCCCATGGACGGACATTTGGCCAATGAGGGGCAGAGTGAATGAATACAGCCTTCCCTTGCCCCCCTTCCTATGGACAGTCCTGAGTCCAGGTCATAAGGCTTCTTACAGGAAGATCCCTTGGGATGGACATGTCTGTCACACATAGAGGTGACCTCCTCAAAAATCATGACCTGCCCCTGCTCCCTGCACAGGGACACTCTGCTTTGACTCTGCTCTATGGGCAATCAGGGCTTCAACCTGCCTCATACATCCTTCTGAGGCAAAACAAAAGCAAAGCAAATGCTTCCGTTGGTTCTGGCTTCTTGAACGTGACAAATGTGAGTCGTGCAGATGCCCAAGGAGGCCACACTGTATGAGATGTGCTCCCTGAATAGGTCAAGGCCTAGAGGACAACAGTTGTTCTCAGGGAGGAGGTTTGGGCCCTCAGGTTAGAGCTCCCTTGGAGTGAACCTCCAAGAGAAGCACCAGGGCTGACTTTGGGACAGGTGGGACATGATGGACTTCCAGAGCCTGCTCTTGGCTTCAACTGGGGAGTGGTCAGGGGCAGTGTGGCTAGCAACCCTAGGTGCTCCCAGCCCTCAGCCTCATCATTTTCTTTGGCGCCATCTTGGTTTACGATTCCAAGGACAATCATAGATGTATTAGGTTCCTGGTGCTGAAGTAACAAAGTATCATAAACTGCATGGCTTAAAGCAGGAGAAATGCAGTGCCTCCCAGTTCTGGAGGCTAGAAGTCCAAAATCAAGGTGTCAGCAGGGCTGCATTCCTCCAGAGGTTCTAGGGGAAATCCTCCCATGCTTCTTCCAGCTTCTGGTGCCCCAGGGGTTCCTCAGCTTGTGGCTGCATCACTCCAACCTCTTCCTCCATCTCACACAGCCTTCTTCCCTTCTATCTGTGTCTTTTGCTCTGTGTGTCTCTGTGCCTCATAGCTCCCTCTCCTTTCTCTAAAAGGACAGCTGTCACTGCATTCAGGGCCCACCTGGGTAATCCAGGATGAACTCATCTCCAAATCTGTAACTTAATTGCATCTGCAAAGATCCACTTTCCAAATAAGGTCTCATTCACAGGTCCCTCCGGTTAGGTCTTGGGCACATCATTCTAGGGGCCACCATGCAATCCACTATAGGTGTCTTTGGAGCCATTGAGGAAATAGAGTAAATTTGAGTAAATTATTTTATGGAGAGTTATGGGAAACACAAGTAACTTACCTCCTTTGACTGTAGAAGGCACATTATTAGGAACCATGAGGGAAGAAGGCAGTTTAATTCTTTGCAAAAGTTTTCATGATTTATTTAATTTTGTACAAAACCCCATTGTGTATTTTACCAAGCCTCATTTTTATTTTTTGTGAGTATAATATAGGCTTAGCATAAATCATGGTGAACACTAACACAATTTGCTGATTTTGCAGTGTCACTGAGCCTTCTGTTCACAGAATTTTGATTGTTTTGGAACTACATTTATTTTATGGCTTTAAGCACACAGTAAATACAAAGTCCCAGTATTAGGCAATATGCAAATATCCACGGCTCCTTGTAGCTGGAGAAAAATTTGCCTTTCCTCCATCCTTGCCTAGCTCTGGGTCACTCTCCCAGCACCTGGGATCCAGTGGGCCCCCACACGTTTGTTGAATGACTTTGCATGGAGACTGAGTACAAAGGGGGACTTGAGGGTAGGGGAAAAGTGGTGGGGGATGTGGTTGGAAAGTAGATTGCTTCAGCTTAAGTAGCCACGGGCAGACAGTTTTTAGTTTACTCTCTGGAAAATGAGGAACTTTGGAAAATTCTAAAGCAGAGATGAGTCAGAATTTGGACAAAAGGAAAAGGACAAGACATTCCAGTTGTTGGGGTATATTTTGGTTTGAATTGCACACCCCTAAAATTTCTGTGTTGAAGTCCTAATCCCCAGTAACTTAGAATGTGGACCTATTTGGAAATAGGTTGGTTGCAGATGTAATTAGTTAAGATGAAATCATACTGGAGAAGGGTGGAACTGTATACTAAAAAATACAAAATGCAGAAGAAAGATCAAAGAAGATCTAACTAAATGGGAAATAATCCATGTTCAAGGACTCAACATAGTAATGATGCCAATTGTCCCCAAATTGATCTCCAGGTTTAAGAGTTTTCTTGTGAATACAGACAAGATTTTCCTAAAATTTATGTTAAAGTTCAAGGAGCTAGAATAGCTAAAATGATTCTGAAAAAGAAAAAATACATAGGCAGAATCACTTAACCCTATTTCAAGACTTCATATATATATAAATATGTATTTGTATACACATATATATATTAACCAAGACTGTGTGATATCAGTGGAGCAATTGAGACATAGGTTTATAAAACAAAATAAGAGCATCCCACACAAGTCCAGCCAACTGATTTTTGACAAACCTGCAAAAACAATTTGAGGAAGGATGGCCTTTACAATAAATGGTGCTGAAGTGATTGGACACCCACAGGAAAAAAATTAACTTGACATAAATTTCACACTCTATGCAAAAATTAACTCAAAATGAATCATAGGTTTAAATGTAAAACATAAAATATGAGACTTTTAGAAGATAGCATGGGAGAATGTCTTCAGGAATAAGCCTTGGAGAAAAGTTCTTAGACACAATCAAAAGCATAATTCATGAAAGAAAAAATCCATAAGTTGGACTTTATCGAAATTGAAAATTTTTGCTCTTCAATAACAAGGATGAGAATACAAGCTACAGACCAGGAGAAAATCTTTGCAAAGCACATATCTGACAAAGACACATATCTGGAATACATAAAGAACTCTCAAAACACAACCATTAAGAAACAAATAATTCCATTAGAAAATAGGCAAAAGAGTGAGGAGACATTTCACTGGGAGTGGATACGGATGGTCAATGAGCCCATGAGAAGAGCTTTGACATCTCTGGCCCTGGGGAGAAGTGGAGGAAGACCGTACTGAGATACCAGGACACATCTATAGGATAGCTGGAAGTAAAAACAGTGACAGCATCCAACACTGTGAGGATGAGGAGACATGGGGTCTCACACGTTGCTGGTGGGAATGTAAAGTGGAACTGCTGCTATGAAAAATAGTCAGATAATTTCCTTAAAAAAGAGTAATAAAATAGAATACACTTACCACATGACCCAGCAATTGCACTCCTGACATTTAATCCAAAGAAATGAAAACTAACATCCACACAAAATCCTGTACACGATTGCTCAGAGCAGCTTTACCTGCAATGGTCCAAACTGTATACAATCCAAACATCCCTCAGTGGACAGATGGTTCCACACCCCGTGCCTGTCATTCCCTGGAATACAGAAAGGCGAGTCAGCAACATGTAGGAAGAACCCTCTGTACACACAAGTGCTGCGAGGACCCTCTGGGCATTGTCCTGAGTGAAAACAAGCCCATCTCAAAGGGTAAGGTATTATGTGATTCCATTTATATGATATTCCTGAAATCACAAAAGGATAGATGGAAAACCGACTAGTGGTTGTCCAGGTTCATGACAGGTGGGTTTGACTACAGAGGGGTAGTCGGAGGGAGAGCTCTATGGTGCTGTCCACGTCCTGAATCTTGATTGCGACGTGGTCACAAGTATCTACTCCTGTGATGAAATGGCAGAGAACCATCCTTATATCTCCATCAATGTCAAATTCCTGGTTTTGAAACTGTATAATTACATGACATGCCATCATTAGGGGCAGGTGGGTGAAGGGTACAGGGGACCTCTTTGTACTATTTTTGCAACTTCTTGGGGATCTATAATTATTTCAAAATAAAAAGTTAGGAACAGAAAAAAAAGAAGCAATGATAAGCTAAAATAAATTGCTTAAAAAACAAAAGAAATTAAGCCCTATGCATCAAGCAACGTAGGTCAAAACATATAACCTTGAGCCACAAAACAAATGGCAGAAGAGTACATGCATGTGTGCATGAGCAATTTAAAACCATACTATCTAAAGTTTATTGGCACAGCATAAGTAGAAAAAGTATGAAATCATGTACGGGAATAGCAACACCACTTTTAGGGTGGGAGGGAAGGAGAAGTGCAAAGAGGGACTCTGACATAATCTTTAAGAGTTTTACTTCTTTAAAAATTCTGGAGCCAATATGGAGAAATGAGATTTGACCAGTGAGTGGCTGATGCAAAATGTTGCTTATATTTTTCTCTGTACTTTTTTGTAAGGTTAAAGTATTTTATAAATTATGAGGAAGAGAGGGGGACAGAGAGAGACGGAGCAGATAGGGCCCTTCCCAGGGAGCATAGGAGGAACGTGTTTCCCAAACCAGGCTGAGGAAGGATGTGACAGCTTCAGAGGCACCAAATGGAAAGAACGCCAGAGCTCGGAGCCTGCTGATTTAACTGCATTTTGCTTTGAAATTGAATGATAGATTTAGAGTGATTTCTGATTCAATCAAAAGAGGCAAGTGTGGATATTGTGCGGGTTTAGTAAGAGAAACACAGAGGGCGTATCTCTCCCTGCAGGTTGCAGCTCCTGGTGACAAGTTAAAAGGAGACAGAGCTTTTTCATTGGGCCCCAGGTTCAGGGTAATTCTGGAGTCAATGGTGTGGCCTGAGGAGGGGAGGCAGCAGGAGGTGCCAGCCGCATGCCAACCAGGGCCTCGGCCTCCGACACCTGCTGCAGAATGCCCTGCAAATGTGCACTGCACCTTCCCCGGGGCCCTGTCCTCTGGGGTCTTTCTTCTTGCCCTCACTCCTGGATTTGGACATAGGTGGCTCAAACTCAAGGAGCTCCTGGAATCTAACATTCCGCAGGGATCAGACCAAGGTACAGCTGGTGAGACGCACACACTGCTCCACTCTTCCCTGGAGCAGACGGGACCTCCCTGCGTTTCCATCACTGCACACAGGTTGGCGCCCTCCCTGCTGAACACACTGTTGGTTAGGAATCACACTTATTCCTCTGAACAAATAGGATTTTTGTTTTTTAATCATGGTCTGTTAGTTGTAGACAGCTGCCATACACTGAATGTTTGTGTCCTCCCCGAATTCATGTGTTGAAAAAATTCCAGTTTCCAAGGTGATGGTATTAGAAGGTGGGACTGTTGGGAGATGGATAAGTCGTGAGGGTGGAGCCCTCCTGAATGGGATCCATGCCCTTATAAAAGAGACTCCAGAGAGCTCTCCTGCCCCCTCCACCACGTGAGGACACAGCCAGAAATGGGCCGTCCATGAACCCGGAAGTGGGTCCTCACCAGACACCAAGTCTGCTGGTGCCTTGATCTTGGGCTTCCAGCCTCCAGAACTGGGAGGAATGTTTGTGTCATGTGTCAGCCACCGAGTCTGTAGCACTCTGTTATAGCAGCCTAGACGATGAAGACAACAGCACCCGAAAGATCCTTTACTTCAACTCTCTGAAGGAAGGAACTGAGCCTCAGGCAGTGGGAGGATCACACCAAGGTGATGAGGGGCCAGGTGCAGACCTGAGGCTGGGATCCAGGGCCTCGAGGACACACCTGTGCCCTCCATCTCCTGCAGTGACACACCTTACAACACCCCAGAGCCCAGCCGGACTCTGAGCAGCCCGTTCAGAGGAAATTTTGGTGAAGAACCCAACAATAGAACAGAGTTCCTATTAAATGTGAAAACAAGTTTGTCTGAAGTAATTTAAGGTTAAATATTATTTAATTAAAAATTAAAAAAAATTATAACTATGGCAACAGAGTTTGAACTTTTGCAATTGACTCTTGTGAGGTGATTCTTTGATGACTGGGCACCTGAGCTGGCCATCCACCAGCCCTGGAGGGTCTGCGTCCCTCCACAACTACGAGAGGGAGCTCAGAAGGGGGTCCTGTCCCAGTGGACCAGTGAGATGCCCGCAGCCCTGGTGACACCATAAACACAACTTTTGAGATACCCTGAGCTGGGGTCCAAGCTACGTTACACGTGAATGCCTGAATTACAGAACTTTGAGATAATAAATGTCACTAAATTTGGGGGTAACTCATGATGCAATAATCAAAAACTAAGACAAAAACCTTCCCAGAATGAAGTTTAAAAATGCAATGTAAGTGTGTATCTTAAAATCTTTCCTTTCCTCTCACTAAATGAACTCGAAACTTTCCCTGGCCATAATAATTTGTGAAAAATGTTATTCAATTCTACACAAAGTCCCATCCCTCTGTGACATCATCCCTCCACTGGATATTAATACAACTCTGCTCTTTGAATAAAAGACGTGCTCAAATTGATTATAAAGCAGCAAAGGCATCTGAAGAAGTATGTTCCTAGGTGGTTTTGTCAAAAATCACAGGGGTGGACATCATTTGTTGGGTGGCTTCCAGTTTGGCTGATAATGGACATGTGACTTTTAAGTATTTTTATGTACACCCAGAGGCCCTTTTCTGAATTACAGAGCTTTTGCAAACACTGAAATAAATACATAGAAATACTGAAAAAAATTAAAGAAAACATTTCCACCTCCTGCAGTTTCACTTGCAACTTGCTGCTGGGCTGAGCTTGACAAGTATGCAAATAGATGTCCAATTGCAACCACACAGCAAATTTCACAGAGCTTAGAGCTTCTTATCAAAAGGTGTGCAAAGGATTCTGGGCAGTAGATCAAGCAGCTGGCAGTGACAATCTGACTTTGCTCATTTTAGCTATCATGAATTAGATGCAAACCCGTGGGAGAGAAAGTGGCTTGGTTTTTATAACTGGGAGCCTGTGATTGTGACTCAGCAGCTGAGGAGTGTTGACCACTTTCTACACTCCTTAGGGATACGGCAGCAGAGGGGCGACCCACTCCTCATGAAGCGGAGAGCATGGGGTTCTAGGTCTGATCTGGGGCTCCACTGAGGGTCAGAAAGTATGTCTTCAGGGTTTAGAAGGAGAGGGAGGCTTATTCGCATGGCCACTGGGGAACTTGTGCCTGGTTCCAGCTTGCTAGGGAAGGGGCCAGAGAGGGGGAAGAGCATACCATATGGCAGAAAACCAATAAAGGAGCCACAGCACCAAAGAGGCAGAGATTGCTAGGAGTACAAACCTATCAGCATGATGGCGATCCTAGAGGGGGTTCCCCAGAAGCAGACCCCAAGACAAGTGTTTGAGAATGATAGTAGAGGAGGGAGGAAGTGACACAGGGAGGGGAAGAAGCCAGTAGAGGATACACTAATGGGCAGGTTAGCACTGTGGGCAATTGGATCTCAGGCACATTGAGGACCTGGGACATCATGCACACTATTCGAGGAAGCGGGGTCATGACCCACCAACTCCCACTCATGACTGAGGGCTGCTCCTGGGGGCTTAATTCTCCTGCACCTCTGTCTGGCTTTACGCATGGACCAAACACGCTGCTAGGCTGGAGAAAGACCTCAGGTGGAGGGTCACTTGCAGCACAAAGCCCTCGAGCATCACAGAAATAGTGAGTGCTCAGGCGAATTCGATGGGGCACCAAGAACACAGATGACAGTACCTTATGGTAAAGTTTAACCAAGGTTTTTCTTCATTCTGCTCAGCAGTGCAATCCTGGAGAGACATGGAGTGGCCACAATATTCCTATTACTTGGGACAGCCCAGAGATAAAAGCCTCCAAATAGGTGAGTGTTTGGGATTGATGGAGCAAGACAGAAGCCACATGAGCAGCCTCCATCAATCACTTGAGTCTTGTCAACCACTCATTCTCCCTCCACCAGCATGACGCCCACCACACAGTATTTGCTAACACATATTTATTGAATGAAAAAGGCATTAAAGGATAACTGAAAGCATGAAGACTATATGTCATCAGGTGGTGAGGTGTAGCAGCCTAATGAAGGACTTCTAGCTTCGTGTGTGGGTACACAGTCGGCGACGCCTTTAGAAGAGTGGAAAAGGGTTTGGGAGCAAGAGTTCCAGTAACTCGTGTGGGGTTTGTCGTCATCACCATGAGGGCCTCTTCTACCATTTGACCCCGTGACGGGAAAACCTATGTGGAGCAGGGCTTGCAGGCCGTGGTTAGGAAAACTCGGATATAAGCAATACTTCTATTTAGCTGGATGACTTTGGAAACAGATAGCTTATTTTCGAACTGAAAAATTAGAGCATTGGGCTAGACAATCTCTATTGATCTTTTTTTAGAGCTAAAAAACAAATCAGGTTTTGTTTAGAATGGATAAGCTTAATGAAAGGCAATTTCAAAAACATCTTCTCAAATCTTTGCTCTGTACCCTGAAAAATTTCAGTTAATTCGTTATTTTGTGTTTGCCTGTATATTTGCCATTCTTGATGCTCTTTATTTCTTCCTTTAGATGTAAGTTACCATATGGGAACATTTTCCTTCAGCCTAAAAGAATATCCTTCAGCATTTCTTGTAACGCAGGTGTTCGCACAAATCAGCTTTCACTTATTTGAAAATGTCTATTTTACTCCAATTTTTGAAGAAAATTTTTCTTGTAGTAGAATGCTCCATTAGCAGATTTTTTTCTTTATCATTTTAAAATGTCCTTTAGTCTCTTGGCCTATAGTATTTCTCATGAGAATTTAGCCATCATTCACATCATTGTTTTCCTATATGCAGTGTTTCTTTTTTCCTTTGGCTGCTTTCAAGATTCTTTTCTATATATTTAGTTTCAGCCACTTGACTGTGACGTTCCTTGGTTTGGTTTATTCTGTGTTTATTCTACTTGAGCTTGGCTGATCTTCTTAGATCTGTATATTGATGTGTTTTCATCAAATTTGGGGAATTGGGGGCCTTACATTTTTAATTTTTTTCTGCCCCATTCTTGAACTTCTTTTTGGGATATCAACTTCATGTATTTAAGCACATTTGATATTGTCTGAGAAATCAATGAGACTCTAGCATAGTTTTTTTATTCCTGTTCTTCAGACTGGATGATCTTTTTAAATTTCTCTGTCTCAGGGGCACCGATCTGTCATATTCAATCTGCTGTTAAGCTATTCCAGTGACTGTTTTCATTTCAGATATGATACTTTTCAGTTCTAGATTTTTTATGCATTTAATAGTTTCTATTTCTCTGCTGAGACTCCCTATATGTTCACTCACTAAGACTATATTTTCTTTTAAGTCCTTAAACATATTTATAATATGTGCTTAAAAATTCTGTGTCTCCTAAATACAACATGTAGACCATATCAAGGTCTGCTTCTAAAGTTTGATTTTTTTTTTCTTGACTATGTGTTACATTTTCTTATTTCTTTCCATGACAAGTAAGTTTTGATTGAGGATCCTACACTGTAAAATCTCTGGATTTTGTTATATTCCTCTAGAGAGTGTTGAATGGTATAAACTTCATTAATATAGTACAAAGTTCAATTGTACTATATTATTGTACAATTGTGAACATTTTAGACTTGATTTTATGCTTTGTTAAAATAGGTAAGTGGAAAGGCTGAGGAGTTTACCAAATCTGTCTAACTTGACACCACTTAATCTCCAAACTCTGTCTTTCCTCTGGATTGTGTCATGCTTGACTTTATACTTTGTTTATCTGATCCTAGAGAATTCCTTAATCTAAATTATGGTCCTTACATATGTGTCTTGGCCTTTCTTACGCCTCCACTAGTGCTGGGATGTCCATGAGCTCTCTTCACTCTGGCTGGTCTGGAAACCAATGTCTCAGCACCACTCAACCTCATAGCTCTCTTCTGCTTTCAACCCCATAACTGACAGTTGAGGGTCAACTTCACCTTGTGTATATCCAGAGGTTTCTAGACTGTAGTCCTGCATTTCCTGCTGTCCAATGCCTTAGAACTGTCCAGTTTTATAGTTTTTATGGCGGGAGGCCTCATCTGATACCAGTTACTCTGTCACGGCTAGAAGAAGAAAGTCTGATCATTATTTTCTAAGAATAATAAGCCCATGAGTTTTTAATCAAGATTTAGATTTCTACAACTGAAAAGTGTGAAAAAATGAATATATTTGTTAGTTTTCTCAATTAAGTATTCCTCTATTCCTCTGTTCATCTGGAACACTCAGAAAGTGAAAAGAAGATTTGTGGACAATAGAATGTGTTAGGAATTTGGGGGAAGAGAACAGAACGTAGACAGTTTCTTCAGGGTGCCATCTTGCTAAACATAGTCAAGCCTGAGTTAATGAGAAATTTGAGTCAGAAGGATTAAAGATTTCCTGAATACAATCAAAAGAACTGAGGCTTGGAGAGGTTAAATATCCTCATCAGAATCACACAACTAGTTGATTGCCTGACACAGAGAACAGAGAACAAAAGTAAACGTATTTTTCAACAAATATTTCTTTGATGTCATAATGCCATGTTCTGTTCAAGGTATTTGAGTTACAAGGGTAGGTGAGATACCAATGACTTCTTTCCTCATGGAGCTCAAAAGTTAGTGTTATAGGCAGATGTGCGTCAGTATTCACCTAATGATGAGAAATCACACCTTGCTGGTAGAGCTAAGATATATAGGGACGTATAATAAAAGGAGAGCTGACCAACCTGGAGGATCAGCAAGAAGTGGTGTTTAAGGGAGACTGGAAGGAAGAATAGGAATGAACCAAGAGAAGAGTAGGGGATGTGTGTAGGTCCCTAGGATGAGGGGCCTATAGCAGGAAGAAATATAGCACATGAAAGACAGGGAGAGAATGCTGCGTGGTGTAAGTCCAGAGAGAAAAAGGAAGCAGTGAGCCAGTGAAATGGAAAGCTCAGTAGGCTCAGACTCTGCAAGGCCTTTTGGACCATGATGAGAAATTAGATCTTCACCCTCAAAGCCATAGGAAGATATCAGAGCACGGAATGATGGTAGCAAATTAACTCCAAATTCTTGGCGCCTTGACATTGCAAGGGTTATTTTGGTTAGCGTGGGTGCCCAACATGAGTCAGGGAGTGGGGATCTCTTCTCCACAGAGACATTCAGGGACCAAGGGTGATGGAGGTGGCCCCTCTTGTAGCTGTGACATTGGGAACACTCACCTCCTCATCTGCTGCAGCGAGGGAGTCACACACTGGCTTAGACTCAGTCAGGAAGTGATCCCATCACTTCCTTCCACCTTTCATTGGCCAGAACTAGTCATGGGTCCCACCCAACTGCTCAGAATCTGCAAGACATGGGAATGGTTGGAACGTCTGGGGAGCTCCTTCGATCCACTACCAGATAAATGGGAATACCTGGCAGGCAATGTCCATGCATGGTGACAGCTGACTGGGTAGCTCAGGCCCTTCTAAAGGTGAAGTCACCTTTCAAAGCCAGCTTCATGATGCCATGCGGGACTGGGGGCCCAATGTGCTAGGTTTTCTAGAAAAGTACAGAAATTTGAATTCTTATGGGTAACTTAATTTTCCAAATTTTGAATTCTCGTTCATATGTTTTTAACCAACATGTGGGTCCCTTTAGACCCAATTTCTCCTGTGGACTGTCAGTGTGATTCTTCCACACTGAGGTTTTCCAACAAAAGACATGAGGGATTGGATTTTCATTTTGAAGAGATCACTTTGGATGCAGCAAAAAAAATGGACTCCAGGGACCCAAAATGCACGTGGAGAATCAGATGAGATGATGCTGAGTGAGTTGAGGGTGGCGACAAGGCAATAGAGATGCTGACAAACTTAAAATAAATTTGAGGGACGAAAATGACCAACACAGTAACCTTGAATGTGGGGGGCGAGGAAAGGGAGGGGTCCAGGGTAACTCCTGCCACCCACTGAGATGGGGATCCAGGAAGAGGACTTGTGGGTGAAGGTGATGAGAACTGCCTTGGGGATGCTGAGTCAGCTGATTCTGAGGCATTCAAGTGGAGATGCCAGGAGGCCAGGTGGATGTGGACTCAGGATGCTGAGGCTGTGGTTGGTGATGTCACTTGTTCCCATTCCAGCTACCAGCCACTGTGGATCCCCATGTATAGGTGGGCTGACCCTTAAAGGGGCTCCTTCCACTCAGCACAGCTGCTTTCTTTTGACCCTGCTTCCAGGCAGACCACACTGCTTGTCCTGGTGGACTCTGCTTCTAAATCTCCTACCCAGGAGAGGTCCTAAGAGGCTTGTGGGAAGAAGAGGTGCCACCAGGGGCTCCTGTGGTGCATGGAAATGTCCCCAAGTTTCTACAGCAGTGTGAGGCTGCTGGGAGCCTTCCCTAAGCACCCTTAAAGAAGCTTGCTGTGTTTTGTCAGAGATCACGGTGACATCTAGACTATGGTGGGTGTAGGGAGGGTAATGTTAAGGAAACCTACAGAGTCTCTGCAGACCCTAATGATGTGGCAGTTGCTCCCAACTCCACAGAACCATCTCCCCTCCATTTATTACAGAACTGGAGTATTTCTACCCCCCAAGCCCCTCTCTTCCTCCCCGCCTGTCTCCTCCCTTCTAGCTGGATCGCTCTCCTTTTCGTTTCACTATTTCTATTTAATTTTTGGCTGCTGCAGAGATACACTAATTACCTGGAAAGCACACTTTTCGTGTGTAGGAACACCCTAGTCTTAAACAGACACTCTGAACTCTGATCCCCAGGTTCCCTGCTGTCTCGTTAAGCTGCGACCCGTCTCATACCTCCCTGCTGCTGCTCACAAGCTGTCTGCTGCATTCAAGACTGAAGCTCTTCACCCCACAAATTCCCGCTGCTGTTCAGGTGGCCACGGAGCAGGTCCAGGTGGCTCCAAAAGTGGGGGTGCTACTCAGAGAGGTGAGAACACTGGGGTTGAAGAGTTTCTTAGACCAGTGTGTTTCTGCTTGAAGGAGATGCCTTCCCAGCAGCATTTACTCGTGCTTCTCCTTAAAGCCGCTGTTGCATGTCTTTTGGACCCTATTGTGGTGACTGGAGATTTTCAGACACTTGGAAAGGCCTGTAGCATTTTCTATGGGAATTATTTCCTGGTGTTTCGTTACCCGGTCTCTGAGCCTCCCATCCGTGCGTTATGTACTCCGTCAGGAGAAGCAGTCCCAGAACGTAGCGTCTGAGCTGCATCCTCTGTCTACGGGGACCCCAACAGAAGATAATAACTCAGGCCCTCATGCCACAAAAAAATCAATATTTAAAAATTCCTTCGGTCAGCTTTCCGTGGGACCTTTAACTTCCCTGCTGCCACAATGCTGATGGTGTCATCAACAACACACCATCCTCCCCAGTCTTGCTTCGGGAAACCCCCAGCCCCCAGCATCTGAGGGAGGGGCAGATTGCAGCTCCATGACATGGCACACCACGTGGCGCCTTTTATCGTTGTGAAGGGAGTCTACTCACTGAGACCAGCTCACAACCTTCCGTGTGTGTCAACACAACCAGCTCTGCTGAAAGCCTTAGGCCCCACAAACGCCTGCCAGGGTCCAGCCTGGGGAAGAGTAGCCCCGAAGTCACATCAGGGGAAGACAATGAAGACATTGGGTTCTCCTCTTCCTTGACATTACCCAGCCCCTGTCCCTGTACCAGCCTCTCCCCTCCTTTCCAGCCTCAGAGGATGACAGGTGTGCTCACCTGAACTTCTCCTGCCCTTGTTGCCTGGGGACTCCCTGCTTGCCCTTTCACTTATTCTGCTCCCTCTCGCAGCCACCCTTCCTTGTCCTCAAACGTCCTCTGTCTTGGGAGAATATTTCCTTAACATCAAAAGTCTACTCTCTGCTCCCTTTTTTGTCTCCTCAACACTGTCTCCTGCCCCCAGTCATCTGATTTGCCCTTTCACCCTTCTGCAGAAGCTCCGTTCCAGGACACTGGTTCTCAAACAGAGCAGGTATTGAAACCCCCTGGGTGTCTTGTTCAAAGAGACAGCTGAGGCCCACCCCAGAGTTTCTGCTGCTATAGATCTGGGTAGACCCCTGGGAATGTGCATTTCTGGCAGGTCCCAGGTAACTGTGATGCTGCTGGTCTGCAGTCCCACTTAGAGAACAGCTGCTCTAGAAAGTCTCCTTAACAGGAGAATGCAGAGACCTCTCTGCAATTCTCGATGCTGTGGACCAGTCCTCTGAAACCCACACCCAAGGGGCATCTCCTGAAACCTCACTCTGGCCGGTCCTTTTCTGGTCCCTCATTTCACTCCACCCTCTAAGTGTGGATATATGCTCAAAACTCCAATTTTCACCCCCCGAATCTCTCTGAATGCTTCCCTTTGGAGAAAGAAATTCACTCTTACACTTGTTCACTTAGGAAATATTTTCAGCCTTGTCTCAGGTCTCCCTAATTTCAGCTTGAAAATATTAGTAGTTTTTTATTAATTCCAATTGATATATTATAACAATATCTGTCTTCTTTATTCCCCCCTTCCCATCCCCCCCATCTTAGTTGCTATATATGTAAAGCAGCATTTTTATTCTGTGTTTATCCATATGGTCTTTTCGAGGAGAGAACATTCGAGGAGCTCTCAAAATCCCAACCCCTGCTGCAATAATTGCGTCTGGGCTTGAGACGGATAGCTTGGCTAACTGGTTGACAAATTTCCACCCATCTCCCAATAAGGCCTGAGCCCATTTTCCAATAAAGCTGATGAAACCTGATAAAAAAAAACGTTAGAGGAATCGAAAGGCCCCCAGGCTAAGTGGACTCATATCTCTTGAAATTCCACATTCAGCATCATCTATATTGGAAATATTAAAAAATTCATATATAGTGAAATGATAGATACTTATGTCACTATTTTAAAAAGTTATGCTGATAGAGCGGTCCCTTGCCTCTCACTAAGGATGTGCCTTCCTGAATATATGGAGATGCGTTATTGACCTGCAGACCCTATGAAGGCGTGCTCTGCTCTGTGTGGTGATGAGTTTGCCCCGAACCGTCTACACCCCCTCATCTGATTGTCTGATCAGAGGCTGTGGCTGGACTTACAGAGAATGCAGTCAGGTACTACTAGGCCTGGGAAGGACTAGGTGACAGAGGGGAGGATGCAGAATGTGTAAACTGTGGAGCGACTTGTCCAGGTGTCTGGGCGACAGGTACTGGAACCAGGTGTCCTTATTCCTGGCCAAAAGCTACACTGTGTCCTTTACACTTTTGCCAGCTGGCTCAGCCTGCCTCCAACCACCTATGGATGGTAGATCTTAAGGTTGGAAGGTGCTTTGAACCCCTTCTGCAACATCCTTGCAAGCATTGACCCGATTTCTTCCTCGGTACCACCAGGAAAAGGGAGCTCTCTGCCCACTCAGGGAGCCCGTGAGGCCACTGTGCTCCAGGCATGGGCATGGTTCTTTCTTCTCTGCCCCTCTCGTGAGTACGTGGAGATGCTCTCACACATTTGCAGTCTGTGTGTGTACGAGGGGAGGGAGACCCACGAGCCCATAGAAAGAGAAGAAAGTGTTTGCTAGGATCATCCCTTCCACTTCCCAGTGGTGGGAAGTGAGCAGCAAGGTCAGCCAGTAATGACGGGGGGAAACCTCCTTTTCCTTTGATGCCCCCTAATCCACTGCACAGGCTGTTGTGAGGTTTGCAGTCTGGCCAAAGTGCTGGGATGATGGGAGGTCATCACAAGGAGGAGCGTTAGTCTTCTAGAGGAGCATTAGTCACCCCTGTTCTGGAGAGTTCATTGGCCACCTTGCCAGTTCCTCTAAGGGCCCCTGTCCCTCCACCCCTCCAAGCTGCCCCCTACTTGGTGAGCACACCTCCTCTCTCCACCACTACTGCTGGCAGCATCTGTGATCCACGTTTGTCCCTCTCCTGGAGCCCACCAACCCCATCCAGTGGACGCCCTGGCTTATCTTGGTCCTGCAGCTTATTCTCCTCCAGCAGCCAGGATCTGAGACAGCCCACGTGATGCCCTCGTCTGGTCCTGGCCCCACTAATGGCAGCATCTTCCAGTTAACCTGGCCTCTGCAATTCCCACCTGGCTGAGTTTCCTATCATCTGGACAACTTGGCCAATGCTGCCCAGAGCACCCTCCTTCCCACCCCAAACATCTGCCTTCCTCTCATTCTTCAGGTCTCTGCTCAAATGTCACCTTCCCTGAGAAGGCCTCCCTGACCACTTATCTCTCTCTGTAATTATGAATGCTTTGTGTGGTTCATTTATTGTCTGTGTCGCCTATTAGCTTATCAGCTAAAAGAGATCAGAGGCTGAATCTTGAAATAGTATAAATATATATATATTCCTTGCTATTGATAGGGCATAAAGAATGGTCTTCACGTTAAATATTTGTTGACTGAATGAGTGAAGACAGGGGAATGAGCAGAGTGCTCAGAACTGCACACTGAGACGCAATCCAGGGATGCATGGGGTCTTGCCTGGAAAGAGGTCTTGGAGGACTGGGCGGCTATTTCCACCTTTAGAAGTGGGATCTGAGTTATTCCTGGTGTTGCAACATGGTAGACATAAGCCCAGTAGATACCATAAGCAGGTGAAGTTCGGGTGAATATGATGAAAAGTCCTCTAATAATTGTGGCAGCTGAAAAGGGAGTAGAACTTTGGGGAAAGGAATAGGTTTCTGGTGACCCAGGTGTCAACTGCTCTCTAGCATGGGTCACAGAGCCTTTCTGTCTGTGGAGCCTGCACCACGTCCACATCCTTTCCTCTCATATTCGCATCTTTGGGCACATGGCCTGCTGGATGCCGTCTCTTGAGTGGGACAGTTGGGAAGACAGAACAGTCAGACTCCCTGAGAGCTGACCTGACTCCCTTCCTTTTCCTTCTTTTGCTACATCTAGAACTTTTGATTCTCAATGATCTTTTAGAAGCTCAGAGTCATTGCCACCACTCTTCATTGTGTAGAATTCACTCGTTCATTCAACAAACGTGTGTGTCACACATGTCCCACACATGTCCTATATGTTCTAGTCCTAAGAGCTAGAAATTAAAAAATCAGTTTCAATAAAAGGAAGGGGAGGGGTCCCTGTCTTTGGTGGAATGGATCCAACTACAAGAGATGAGAGTTGGAATGAACTTTGGCTCCTCCCGGGAAACACTCAACACGGTGCACATCCCTCCTGCAGGTTGACTTCCTGCAATGGCTTCCTCTGGAAAGCAGGACCATCCACATGAGGTAGAATGCTCAGATTTGGGTGTTATAAATTAATACAAGTTGTATTGAACATCAGTTGCATTTGAAGGTATTACGTCCTAAGAATAATGCACATCTCCTATGATACACCTTTTGGTTGGGAAGCTGTGAAGCCCAAAATAAGCTACATGTTTATTCAAAACTTCCTCAGTCATTTGGCGGTTTATAAGTAGTAATTTGATCAGAAAAATGACGATCCTGTGGAAAAATGATGCAAAACTCCATTCTAGGAACCTCAGGAAAAGTACACCACAGCGTCGGTTTCCAACAGGAAAGTAGACATTTTAAAATTTTAAATTTAAAACTGATGTAAGTAATAATTGTCAAAGTGCTTTGTTTGTTTGAATGAATGAGATAACTGGGGAGTTTAATGGATTCTGGCCTGAAAGTGGAATGATAATGAAGACTTGAATTAAGGACTTTGGACTTCTGCCTCCTGCTGTGGTTCATTCCGATGAGAGTTCTCCTGGTAATTAGAACTTGAAGCACAGGACGCTCTGGCTTCACAGCAAATGTAGAGATTTTGATATCACAAAAAGCACAAGTCTTTGATGAGAGCCGACAGCTAAAAGCTCACCCCAAAATCACTAACCTCAGATCAAAACATATGCAGGATGGAAAAAGAGAGAGAATGAGTTAGAAGACATAGCATGTGTCTTGTAATTGGGGTTCCACTTGCAGGAACTCTGCCATTTGCTTGGGGATAAATTTTTTCCTAAAGAGTGAGAGTGAAGCACTGACAGGGTGGGACCTTCTGTGTGCCTAATCCAGGCCCATTGGAAAACACCAGCAGTAAAATTAGGATTGGCCCCCAAATTGCCCAAACCTGGAAGGTCTGAATTGTCACTATGCAGGATATCAGAAGCCAGGGTCCCTAATGAATAAATAACTCAGCAAAGGATTCGGTTACAGGGATCAGAAAGAAATGCCTCAATCTGAAGTTGACTCAGCAATATAGCCCAGAAAGATACCCTCTTTCTTTCAAAAATATAGTGGGTTGAGTGGTGGCTCCCCCAAAATGATTTGTCCCCCAGAAACTATGAATGTGACCTTATTTGGGAAAAGGCTCTTTGCAGATCTCATTAAGGATCTTGAGATGAAATCATCCTGGATAAGGGTAGACCCTAAATTCAATGACAAGCGTTCATGTATTAGTGAGCTTGGGCTGAAATAATAAAATACCATAGACTGAGGGCTTAAACAACAGACATTTATTCCTCACAGCTCTGGCGGCTGGAAGTCCAGGATGAAGTTCCCAGCCACGTGGCTTCCTGGGGAGGGCCGGTTCCTGGCTTATAGACGGCCGCCTTCTGCCTGTGTCCTCACATGGACTTTCCTTGGTGTATGCAAGTGAAGAGAAAGAAAGAGCTCTTTTTCTTTTCATAAGGACACTGAGCCTATTGGATTAAGACCCATCCTTATAACCTCATTTAACCTTAATTAGCTTCTAAAGGCTCAATCTCCAAATACAATCACAATTGGGAGTTAGAGTGTCAACATATGGATTTTGAGAGGACACAATTCAGTCCATAACAATCCATATAAGAAACAGAAAAGAGGAGAAGAGAGATGGAGGAGAGGGAGACAGAGGAGAAGGGGACAGAGAAGAAGGAGACAGAGGAGAAGGAGACAAAGGAGAAGAAGATGGAGGAGAAGGGGATGGAGGAGAGGGACACGGAGGAGAAGGGAGATGGAGGAGAAGGGAGATGGAGTAGAAGGGGGACAGAGGAGAAGGAGACGGAGGAGAAGGGGATGGAGGAGGAGATGGAGGAGAAGGAGACAGAGGACAAGTGGATGGAGGAGAAAGAGACGGAGGAGAGGGAGACAGAGGAGAAGGAGATGGAGGAGGAGATGGAGGAGAAGGGGACGGAGGAGAAGGAGACAGAGGACAAGTGGATGGAGGAGAAAGAGATGGAGGAGAGGGAGACAGAGGAGAAGGAGATGGAGGAGGAGATGGAGGAGAAGGGGACGGAGGAGAAGGAGACGGAGGAGAAGGAGATGGAGGAGAAGGGGACGGAGGAGAAGGAGACGGAGGAGAAGGAGATGGAGGAGAAGGGGATGGAGGAGAAGGAGACGGAGGAGAAGGGGATGGAGGAGAAAGAGATGGAGGAGAGGGAGACAGAGGAGAAGGAGATGGAGGAGGAGATGGAGGAGAAGGGGACGGAGGAGAAGGAGACAGAGGAGAAGGAGATGGAGGAGAAGGGGACGGAGGAGAAGGAGACGGAGGAGAAGGAGATGGAGGAGAAGGGGATGGAGGAGAAGGAGATGGAGGAGAGGGAGACAGAGGAGAAGGAGATGGAGGAGAAGGGGACGGAGGAGAAGGAGACGGAGGAGAAGGAGACGGAGGAGAAGGGGATGGAGGAGAAGGGGACGGAGGAGAAGGAGACGGAGGAGAAGGAGACGGAGGAGAAGGGGATGGAGGAGAAAGAGATGGAGGAGAGGGAGACAGAGGAGAAGGAGATGGAGGAGAAGGAGACAGAGGAGAAGGGGATGGAGGAGAAGGGGATGGAGGAGAAAGAGATGGAGGAGAGGGAGACAGAGGAGAAGGAGATGGAGGAGAAGGAGACGGAGGAGAAGGGGATGGAGGAGAAAGAGATGGAGGAGAGGGAGACAGAGGAGAAGGAGACGGAGGAGAAGGGGACGGAGGAGAAGAGGACGGAGGAGAAGGGGACGGAGGAGAAGGAGACGGAGGAGAAATGCAGCACAGACTAAGGCAGGGGTGGGAATTGTGCTGCCATAGGCCAGGGAACACCTGGAGCCACCAGAAGCTGCAAGAGCTAAGGAAGGCATTTTCCCTAGAGCCTGTGTGGGGAGCACGGTCCTGGCAACACCTTCACTTCAGACTTCCGGCCTCCAGAAGAATGAGAGACTACGTTTCTGTTGTTGAAGCTATCAAGTTTGTGTTAATTTGCTATGGAAGTCACAGGAGATGAATACAACCACCAACCTTCAAATATGTACCACTGCAAACCAACTATTTTTAACAGAACAAATGTGTTTCCAATTCAAACAGACTAAATCCATAGACTGTCTAACATCATTGGGAGTCACCCAACAATGTTATGAAATCTTCCCCAAATTGGAGCCAGTGCAGGGGAGTTTACAGTTAACACACCCCCTGAAATGGAATGGAGAACATGTCAATGCCACTGAGGGCCTGGGGCTGGAGTGCTGTAGAAGGAACCTTCCCAGGTGGCTCTGCGGATGGGCGTCCCCTTTATCCAATCAGGAAGGTGGGTGGATCTCAAAAAGCTGCAAGCAACTGAAGTTTCCCATCCTGAGTGTCTGAAATGACTGTTTTCAGGTCAGAGGCTGCTGGACTCGGATGAAAGAAGCACTAATGAGCAGAATGTGTCTGTGCTGATGGCGGCCCCGCCCTTGGGTCTCCTGCAGGCTCGTCCTTCAGTTCTGTGCTGACCACCTGTCCCTCTGGTCATCCCTCCTCATTCTCTGGGTTTCTTCTCCCCAGGGCATCTTCCTGGAAACATCCCCCACAGACGGAACATGTGCCAATGAGTGTCCACTAGCAGTCCAATCCACCCGCAGTGTCAGTTCGGATGGCACAGGGGAAACGTAAGTGACTGTCACTGCTGTGCTGAGGGCAGCTCTCCGTCTGAGGGAAGGAATCCATGAAACCTCACCTCCGAGCAGTCGGCCTTTTTAGTGGCTTCTGGGCTGCAATCTGAAGGAAAATTAAACAAATAGACAAATAACAACAACAAACGTCCCCGCTCATGATTTTCACAGGCGTTTATGAAATGTTACTGTGTGTGGCATTGTGCTCTAGATCTAGGAAAATAATTCTTATCCTTTGGCTATAGACATTTTTTTTTTCAGAGTTTGACATGAGTTCTGGACCCTTTCCAAAGAGAAATGCACTTGCACACAAAAATTTGCCTAAAATATCAGTGAGTTTATGAAGCTTCTGAAGCTGCTCTGTGAATCCATATCTGGGGGCTTCTGATGTGATCAGGACGCATCACCACAGACCCGACGTCAGAAGACACATATTTCGGCCAAGCTGTAGGGTTTGCTGAGATCCTCTACATTTAGGTAGATCCTCCACATTTAGGCCTTCAGGTCACATCTGAAGTGTGAGAGACTTCCATTGCTAAGACAGAATGAGACAAAGCAAGTGGTTTTAGGATTTCCATGTTGAAACTGATTGGTGAAGAGTCATAGCTGGTTTTCCCTGAGCAAGTGTAATGTCTTAACGGAAAAGGCGAAATCTCAGGAACAGTATTCAAGAAAATCTCCTGGAAAAGAACTGTCCAGAAGAGTTGGAGTCATAAGTAGGTGACCTTACAGTAAGGAAAGGCAGGGGGTTGGCCCAGGGGTGGTGGGCGGGGCAGGGTGGATGGTGAGGTGGCACTGGGCATCTTTGGAGAAGCCCCTAAATCTCAGTGTGAAGTCATGGATGTTGTCACTGGGGAAAGAAAAGACCCCATAAGCCACTAATGCGACTGCCACTATTACAGCATGGAATGTATGCAGGAGAGCTGAGATGGCGGGATCGAGGGGTGATAGATAATGTGCACAACTGTAGAAAGAAATGCCCATGATGTAGGAGTATAAAAGTCCCTCTAGAAGATCGTGTGGCCACTTCCCAGGCAAGGAGAGGAGGGGAAGGACGGTAGTAGAGAGAGTGAAAGAGTGATGTCATTTCCCCACCAGCTCGTCTTATAGCCTGGTGGTTCATTACACCAGGAACGAGCCAGCCTCAAGGACGTTCCAGCAGGTAATGCCTGTCTACAGGAGGGAGAAGTTTCACTCACTCAGAGAGGAGGGCCAACAGGGACTGGACAGACCGAGAAAGCAACTGTGATTCTGGGAACATGACCTCTACTACAGGGCAAGTGCACAACCATGAAGAGAGCAGGTCAATTGCCCACCAAGCTTACAGACATTTTCAAGTTACATTGGTGCCTCGACTGCATAGATGGGTCACATTCCATGGTTGAAGGATTGTGAGGTTACATCAGCTGCGTGAACTAGATCATTGCTGGAAAATGAACTTTTAAAATTTCATTTGGAAGTGGCTCAAGGCTGGATGTCAAGACAGGATGAACCCCAGTGAGTTAAAGCCCCAGTTCTCTATCCCGCTCTTTTCACCCCCAAAGAGCTGCTGCAAGGACGGAGAGCAGACTCGAAGGAAAGATAGGGTATATGGCAGGTGTTGAAGAACATATGGGAATTTGCTGTACTATCCTGTAACTTTTCTGTAAATCTTAGATTATTCCAAAAGAAATTTTTGTTAAAAAAATAAGGTAGAAGATGGAGAAAAGAGAAATGACAGCCGGAACTGCACCTGATGGTTTGGGTGCTCTGCCCAGGTCCCCCTGACCAGTCAGTACCGCTGCCCTCAAGACCTCCCTTGCTGATAACAAGATCTCCCTCTCCCGGAGGGTGACACCTCTCCCGGAGGGTGACACCTCTCCCACAGGGCAGACCTGGGCCACAGACTGAGTGGTGTGGGGTACAGAGGACCAGCCCCCATTCCTTCAAGTGGGCTCACTTGGGTGCAGTGTGTGCTTCAGAGCTCCCTGTAGGATCAGACAGAAGCGAGTGTCCAGCTGAGAATACAGCCTGATTAGCCGTCCCCTGCCCCATACTCCCTCCCCGATGCCTCTTCTCCTGAGAGCACTCCAGAATAAATCGTTCAAACAAGAATCCCCATCAGAGGCTCTGCTTGGAGGGAGCCCTGCTAAGGCAGTTTGCATTCCACGTGTTTTCATCGTCCATCCTTTAAGCACCAAAGTATGAAGCCCGAGGGCGGCCCCATCCTTTAGGTGAGGAGCAGCCTCTGAGGCTGGCTTCACTCCCCCTCTCAGCATGGAGGAGACAGCGGGAGCACTCTCTGCGTTTCAGGGGGGAACTCCGAAACTTGCTTTCAGGTCTCTGTGTGAAGGACGGAAACTCAGGATGGGGCCAAGGAGCTTTCCTCGGGCCAGAGCAATTTGCCCTTTGCTCTTGGATCCCTTTGCTCTTTCAGCATGAGTGGACTTAAGCTTAACAGCCTTGAAACGTGGAGTTATCCTGAGGCATCCCCACTGGTATAATCAGTGGAGCATCCCCAAGTTAAAGCCAGAGCCCTGAATCCTGCAGAGATGTGTTTGAAATCACAGAAACATGTACATTAGATTTTTGGTCATCTGGTCTATTTCCTGCCAAGACAAGATTGCTTTCAACTGCATATTCTCCCAGGTTGTGTCAAACTCCATTTTGAAGGATTCATGCAACTGGGTTCTCCTTCCTTTGGGAGATTATTCTATGGGTAAATAAGCCTCACATTAGGCCAGTTCTTTTTTGTTTTTTTTCTCACATCAGCCTAGATCACCTTTCACAATTTCATGTCATTACTTCACATATGTCTTACACAATTATTTTTCCTTCTGGATTCTAACTCAGTGGGCACAATGAAGTTGCCCACAAGAACTGAGTGTCACATACAGATACCTATCATAGTATTAATGCACTTTTGTTAAGCACAAAATTTGGAGGAGTCTGCAACCAAGAAAACCTGTATCCGCATACACTCATACATCTGCTTCCGGGCTTCTGGCAAGAATCATACCCAGACACTTAGGGACCCAAGAAGTCAGGGTCTCAAACATGTCCAGAACACATCTCACATTCTCAGAATTGGGAATCCTGTATGTTGGCCTGAGATTGGTTAAGCAGCCATATTCCCCTTCCCAGGAACAAGAAGATGCTCACTGAGGGAAGGTGCCTCCGGTGCCCGCCTTTCCTGGCAGTGCCCGAAGGGACAGATCCATCCTGTAGACTCCAGCCCTGGGTTTGGCCAACCCCCCACTCTGTGCTGGGTCTCAGGACATGAGCACATCACAGGAAAACATCACAGACGGAGATTCTTCACTAAGGTGGCAGCCATGGGGCTCCTTCCTGAGACCTGTCCTCTGCAGAGTCACCACCCCCTTTCCACCAACCAACACCTACCAGCTGATGAATTCTCACCCTTTTCCAGATCTCCAAGTTCTTCAGCTTGTCAGTAAATTCCCATTTATTTAAGTCAGTTTCATTTCTTGCAGTTAAGGACTCCTTGCTTTGCCACAAGGCCATTCTGTCCAGGGGCTCACAGATCACCCTCAGCTTTCCCTCGGTGGTACCCCAGGCCAGGTCTCAAGACTGGATGAGCATGGGCAGCCATATCTTCCAGATTCTGAAGATGCTCTAGATGCTGAGAAGAAAGGCCAGGCCCGCTCACGGCACCTGACACCAGACCCCCACACTGGGCGCCACACACAAATGGCCCATTTGAATGAATGCTTCTCTCAATCAATTTGGAAGAATACTAGTAAGCCTACTGTAGAGAATCCCAGGTGTCTCGGGCATGAAGGGGTGCTGGCAGGCATTGGGGTTGGCACATCCCCACTGTGGAGGTGCTGGACACTGCAATAAGATAGCTGGGGGGGCGTGGGGAAGGAGGTGGGCACAGCTCATGCAGAGCTGTGGGGAAAGCAGGTGTCCCGAGTGAGCCCTTGTGTCACCTGTGAGCCTGGAGAGGAAGAGTAGAGACTCTCAATCTCAGCGAGAGAGCACTTCTGCTCCCGGAAGAGCAAGACGTTACCCCACACTGGTCCTGAGGAGCTGGGAGTCCGGGATTTGGGGAAGAGGAGTATTTGTTTCCTATGTCTGCTATAAAAAATGACCGCAAACTCTGGCTTAAAACAACACAGACTCAGTTCCCTACAGTTCTGGAGGTCAGACATCAGCAGTGGTCCCCCTGGGCTACGGTCAAGGTGTCAGCGGGCTGCTATTCCCAGTTTTAAATGGGCGTGAGGGTCATGGAACCCAAACCATCTAATTCACTCCCAGCCATGCCCCCACTGTGTCCCTGGGCTCCTCCATCACAACTGATTGGGGTGCTCCAATGAGGAGGAGCCAGTCCCCTTGGAAATCAGCGTGATGGCACTGTCCCCAAACAGCCCATGCCCAGCACGGGGCTGAGTTCTGAGATGGCATCCAAATGCATTATCTCACCAGAGTCCTAGAAGTGACGATCCGGAGTTCTGCCCGCATCAGGCATTGGGCCACCGTGTCTGCTCACTGTAGAGGTTGAGTCTCCGAGGCTACCATAAAGGTTGTGATGACTTTAGAGACACACCTGCTGCTTTCCGTCCCCGGATGGGTTGCGTTTCCATTCAGGGTGGACTGAACTCAGCCTTCTCTGAGGGTTGTGAGCCTCGTAATTACCAGCAAATGTGATTTCGTGGGAGACTTGATGAGCTGCTCTAGGTGAACGGGATCCGTCCTCTGCTCATCAGCTTCGACTGTGAAAAAACACATTTCTTATGGGTGTGCACTTTGAGTGTAGACTTCTTTAGGTCAGAATAACCCAAGACACATTTTTGTGTTTGTTCTTTAGTTTGACATAATGTGCAAATAAATTACTGTAATAGTGGTACAAAGTGTCTATCTCTCATCAAGTAAATGTACAAGAAAGACGTAAGTTACTGGTGACAAATATATCTAAAAACAATAGCAGTAGATAATAAGATATAGTGAATGCTTTGAAAAATATTTTCATTCTTTTGAAGTTGCAAAATAATTCTTAGGTCAACTTTTAACAAGTTTACATTTAATTAAACTCACAAAATTATTGCCCATGCTAAGTTTTTAATATATTAAATTATAATATATTTTATTACACAGAATATAATGTTATTTAATGATATTAATATTATACAATTGTATTTACAATTATACTAAATTAAGTTGTTAAATTATTAAGTACCTATATATCTGTGTATCTGACCTGAGACTGTATAAGGCATTGTGTTGTACAGAACAGGGTTAATATATAGACATAATATATGGATACCTATATCTATATCTCAAGAGAGATTATAATATGTAGATAGATAATAGCTACTCAGGTGGATGGATATGACACTGCCACTTGTCCTGTAGTGTGAAGTCTCCTAGGAGAGCTCAGACGGGACCAGAACAACTGTAGCACCAGGAAGAAAGGGGTCTTGTGATGAAGGAGGTGCAAACCGTGTGGAGGGCAGGCTGTCTGCTGGAAGTCCATTTTGAGCTGGGCCCTCAGGCTGGCCATGGCCTCAAGCAGCAGCGATGGGTGGGGAGGATGTTTCAGGTGGGAGATACACCACGCAGAAAGACGTAAAGACACAAAATTCCGTGGACGGTCAGAAAGGAGGCAGTGAAGCTGCCTTAGTCTTAAGAAGTCATCGCTGGTTTTGAACACTTTCCATATTGGGGGTTGACACGCCTTGTCTAGCTAACATGGTGATTTAACCATTTACCCTGCTGTCTGTCACATAGATGCCAGGGCTTATGTGTTCAGAGTTGACCTGTACTTACAAACATATAAGGCCACAAATAGGAAATATCAGTCTTTCTGAACTTACGGCAGCATTCTTTCCTAACTTTTGTAATGTCCTATTTGAACTTTGCCCTCCTATTTTCTCAACCAGCCCTTTCGTGTGCCCGAGGCTGGTGTGGACGAGCTTGTACTTTGTTGAAGTTGAATGAAAACATGTCCTTGACGTCCCCCAACAGCATCTTTCTGGTCATGTGAGCATCAGATGGGAGCATCTCAGTGTAGGATCATAGCCTTCAAACACAGTCAGCAGCGAAGCATCTGAAATGCCCACCATTTTATTTCTGTGGACCCACACTTGAGCTACTTAAGGCTACCGAGACATGTCCTGGCAAAACCTTTGTAGTTTTCTCCTATAAACTCAGCATAAATTCCGTGGGAGATGACAGATGACTTCATATACCATGCAAGCAAGCCCAGACAATAGCTTTCGCCATGACTGATTGCCTCGCTGTAACCCACTTTATGTTAAATGCATTCTTGCTGTTCAATTCCACCACTGTAATTTTGTTCTTCTGCATTCCCTGGCCCTCTGTGGACTAACCAGGTTCCTTCAGTAATGATTTCTTTTCTATTGTATTGTTTTCTGCATAATCAAGTTGGTAGGTGGGGGTTTGGGTGACACGGCCATCTGTCAAGTTCATTTGCTCTGAAAATGCAAGAAATAATGGCCTCTACAACTTGGGGCTATCCGTTATAAGGGAAGAATATCAGCTTTACCCCGTGCTATCTTCTCATCTCTCAAATTGTTTTTCCTCTTTCAATAAGATGCTCAAACACTTCCTCCTACATGATGGGTTGTTTACGTGTTTTGGTTCCTTTCAGGGAAAAAAAAAATGTATTTTTTTCGCTCTCACTTGTCCACCCTGTCTTGCAAATTATGCAGGCAATCCAATTAAGGAGACGCGCTAACATCCAGCCTAATGTGCCTGTCGCGAGACTAAAGACGCTGCCACCACCTGAGCTGCTCAGGAGTCCCTTCCCATCAGGCTCCTCTGACAGGCCGTGCCGCTCCTTCAAGTCTGCATAATGCAGAAGCGTTAAGAGACGGGGCGCCACCGAGGAGGGGGAGAGCCGTTATTCACCTCCTTTCTCCAAAATAAAAAAGCTGGTAAACTCTTATTTTATCGAATTTACTGAAGTCGCGCACTGATGCCTTACCCAGACTGAAAGAGACGAGCGACGTGATGCGCGAAGGGTGCTATTTGGGATTCCAGCATTTTTCCCACTTAAACACACTAAAGTAACTTATGAAAAAATGATTTGTAAGTTTCTTTCCTAAAAAGGGATGACATGGATAAGATTAAAATCTGATAAGGGAAAAGAAAACTTCTCTGAGCTAATGAATCCTTCAGAAGTAAAATATTATGCTCCAAGGTTATTGTCAAAAATGGGGACGTGTTTAATGCATTTTGTAACATTTTTGCTGCCTCCAGATTTTCTCCAGAGATAAGCAGGAGCAACCAAGTGGCTCCCTCATCTGTACCGACGTGCAAAGTCGGTGCCCCACCGCAGGTGCTCGAGTGTGGGCTCTCTGTCAGCGCTGACACGCCCTTCTGTACAGTTTGAGGACTTTGGCCAGTGGTCCTGCTGTGCTGCAGCAGGGGCACCTGTACAGCAGGGACAGCCTGTCTCAGCGAGTGGCCTTGTAGGTGTGCTTAATGGAACTCGGGTCCATGGATGATGTGTTAGTCAGGTTTCTCCAGAGAAACAGAACCAGTAGGAGATATCCATTTCTCTCCGTCTCTATCTCTCTATCATCCATCTATCTATGTAGAGAGAGAGGCATTATAAGGAGTTGGTTCACATGGTTATGGAGGTTAGGAGGTCCCAAGGTCTGCCACCTGCAAGCTGGAGACCCAGGAGAGCTGATGGTGTCAGTTCAGTCCGAGTCCAAAGGCAGGAGATCAATGGCCCAGTTGAAAGACAGTCAGGCAGAGAGACAGAATTCTTTCTTACTCAGCCTTTTATCTCTATTCAGGCCTTCAACAGATTGGATGAGGACCACTCACGCTGGGAAGGACGATCTGTTTTTCTCAGTCCACTAATTCAAATGTTAATCTCATCCAGAAACACCCTCACAGACCCACATAGAATAATGGCTAATTGACTATCTGGGCTCCCTGTGACCCAGTCAAGTTGACATGTAAAACTGACCATCGTGAATGACATTTTCCTGGTTTATCTCCTTACAGAATTCCAAGGTGACATCTACTTCACACTTAAATAAGAGCATTTGGGGAAATCCAAAGTGATGCAAACAAGTTGTTTCAGAACTCTTCTCACCTGAAGAAATGCTACTGAGAACAGGGAAGGTGGGGAAAGAGTTTGCACACATCACGAAGAGCCCAGAGCTGCAGGCCCCTTCTTGGAGAGGAGGGTGGACTTTCGGGAGAAAATGCACCTCTCCCGAGGGTTCTCAGGTGAACGCCATGTGAACTCGGCTCCTTTGTGGAGCCAGGTTTTCTTGCTCTTCTCTGAAGCCTTAGAGAGGGCACCTGCCACAGGTGTCCACTTCTGCGCACTAGTTACAAGTCTCTCTGGCTTCAAAAACGCATCCCTGTTGCAAATCCAAGCTTCTGCGAGAAGCAGTGTTACTCAGAAGACGTTTTTGGCTAACAGCCCATCCTTAAAGGGACCGTGAAACAGCTTTTCTGTGAAGTAAATTTTGTGAAGTGCTTCCTACACACTTGAAGTAATTCTTGGTGGATTTTAATAAGCCTAATCCTGTAACAATTGAATTACTAATTCCTTTTTTTTTCCCAAAATTGAATATCACTCAGAAAGATTGGCTATTTTTACATGAACTTTAGGAAGAGCGGTGGGGAAAACAACTAACAGAACTGAAGTAACAGACCCACGATGGAAGCTTTGTACTTAAGTCACAGGACACGCTATACGTTATAAACATTAACTCAAAATATGCGTTATACCAGGATTATAATTTGACAATGAATGAGCTGTTCCACTTATTTATTAGCCAGACCCTTTTAGATATTTTATTGCCCCTAATTTTTGCTAGTGATAAACATTTTCCCAGGCAGTTTTACACTGTGTAGAGATGAGGTCAACTTTGTGAATAGACCTGAATATCTTGTTCAGTAGTGTGGGGAAATGAAGAGAAAGGGAGCCATAAAAATCCCCTAAAGCAACATTTATGTGTTGGATGGGTGGTGTCAAAACATCTTCTCGTGAGAGCAGAGGAACCCTTTGGAGAGACATGTGTTGTTCATCTAGAACATTCGTCTGCTCTCTCATGGCTTCTCAAAGACCCTCCAGTGGATTCCAACATATTCTTCACTCTGGAAAGTGCTCTTGGTAATACGAAAATATTTACATAAAATACAAAGGGGACATGAACACTGATGATTTTCAAATTTGTCTCAACCTGAAGACACACCTCATACTTTGCAAAGGGAAACAAAAGCTCCAAAGTTATATGTGGCCAAAACTCTCGGGGGCAGGAAACCGGGCTGGACACAACCAAGTGGCGACTTTAAAGCCTCTTAAAACCTTCCCGTCAAGCTGACAGGACAGATCAAAGAGACAATCCATCACCTGGATCCGAGGTTTGCTCCCCTTTCCTCGACACTGTGTTCTCCTGCTTTGGTCTCCCTGCGTCTGCATGTGATTGATAGAGGTGGACCTGTGTTTAGGCAACAACACATACCTTGATGGACTTCACTCCCTCTTTCTCATTCAGGAAATACTCAGCTCAGATCATGATAAATTGGGGAAAAACTAGGTCAATTAAATATCTCATCCCTTCTCAGCCCTGCTTGTCTTCTCTCACCCGACTCTCCCTTTTCCTCTCCTAAGTCGTTCCTTGGGGCTTGGCGGGCACTGGTGTGGACACTGTGTAGACTCTGGATGTTAATATCTTACCTGGCACCATTTTGCTGGGAACCCCAACCGCTGATGCCTCTGAGTGCCTCCAGCCAAAGATGTTCTCCTGCTCCCAGGAGGTTCTGAGCTCTCCTTTCATCCTCTCCTTTTTCTTATTCTCTGCCAGGAGACTTGGAATTGCCTTTGAAAAGTGATATGGGATGTGCCCTTGTGTCTGTCCCTGGGGATTCTAAATTCGCTGGTTTGGTTAGCTAGGGGCAGGTGGGAGACACAGAGTATCTATAACTAACATGCTGCAGCCCGTACAACAAGACCACGGCCACCTGACACACAGCACATCCACTTGCCCTCTGCAAAGCATCTGGATGCTTCCACAGAGACCCCCTGAACCCTCATCACCAGTGCTTCTGGGATTCCCTGCAGGTGGTGCAGCATCTTGCTTGGTGCCAGGCCTAACACAAACTCAAAGTGGAGAGATGGGTTCAAGGCATGGTGTGATGATAATTGCCATGGAATCCCCGCCAGCCACCTAGTAAGTCCACTCTCGATGTATATGAACATCCACCGTCCCTGTCCCAGGCCCTTTCTCTGTGAGTTCTCCATTTATCTTCTGCTCAGGGGGCAGACATTTATATGCTGAGGACAGGAATTTTTGTCCTATAATTTATAAGTAACTGAAAACAGGACAAAACCTCAATGGACATTTCTTTCAGGGTTCCCAACGTGCCTGAGCTCCACCCCCCTCCATGTCCCTCCATGGAGGACACTGTCCATCTCGAGGGAACATTGAAGAGATAACTACAAATGTGCCACACCAGGCACAGCAACAGACACATCACATGTGGTAGGTATAGTGGGTCAAAGAGTGCCCAAGAGGAACCTTGAACATGACCTTCTTTGGAAAAAGAGTCTTTGTGGGTGTAAATTAAGTTAAAGGTCCTGAGCTGAGATCATTAGCAAGGGAGTCAGGTTTAGATTGTTGAATCTGGAGTATTCAAACTTGGACTCTAAAAGTCACGGTGGAGAAGATTCCATGTAAACAGCATTCCTGAGAGGTGGCCACCACCAAGCACCGATTCAAAGGGATAGACAATGGCCTCTGTTGCCCTCAGCTCATCAAAAGGGAAATTTGAGACACAGACACACAGGGAAGAAAACCACCTTAAGACAGAGGCATCCATTGGAGTGATGCAGCCACAAGTCCAGGAGCACCCGGAGACACCAAAAACTGGGAGAGGCAAAGAAGGATCCTTGGCTAGAGCCTTCAGAGGGATTGCGGCCCAACTGACACCTTAGTTTTGTAACCGAGCAAAAGGGGCTCATTAGGCTCGCCACAATCCAGTGCGAATCAATAGCAAATGAGTCGGTGGTTGAGAAAGGAAAGTTTATACGATGAGCTAGCACAATCAGAAGATGGCAGACTGGTGTCCTAAAGAGCCATCTTAAAATCATACAGAATCTTGAGGCAGTTAAACAGGGGAAATGGGCAGGGAAGGAGGGGGTTTAGGGATGTTGACCATCTGATGTGAAAAACTTAAAGGCACCTCATTATCTCTTTCTTCTGTCATTTGTGACGGGCACCAATGCAGAGTTTTTCTTTCTGGAGGTCATCATGTTCCTGGGGAACTCAGAGAACAAAGTTATCCTTATCACAGCTGGGAGATATACATAAGCAAGAGTCTTAGAGCTAGCAGATCATGTATTTTGCAAAAGCGAGAGGTGCTTATCATCTAGGCTATGTGCAGGCCAGAATGTATTCACAGAGACTAGTGAGTCAGGGTCACAGTTACAATATTGCTTCCTTTCCCTGAGATGGCTCCCCTCGTGCTGACTTAAGATCTAGCTGCTACAGTTTCAGACTTCTGGCCCCAAGCACTGTGAGACAATAAATTCCTGTTGTTTCCAGCCACCCAGTTTGTGATAATTTGTTACAGCAGCCAGAGGAAACTAATAGAGCACGACAGTACATAAGAACCGGGCATTCGGTGGCTCACTCTTAGACTAATCTTTGCCATTATACATGTGGAAAATCTGTAAAGATTACAATCTTGCATACTAAGAACAAGTCACAGTCCTGTTAATAGTATTGCAATCTGCAGAGCAGCCTGTAGGTCTTCCCTTGCAAATCTGATTCTATGAAGTAGATTCCTAGATAATGACTCAGCATTCTGCTTGCAATGGTCCCCTGGCTTCTGCAAGTTGGTCTTTCAGAAGTGGCTGGCTGGGGTCACCAGTAAGACAGCAGCTGTCCTCACAGAATACCGGGTCCCTGTTCTATGCCACGCCCATGCAACTCCCACCACATACAGTCACGCGCTCACACTGCCTGTGTCCTGCTTAGTGCTCCACAGGCTACTTTTCTGAGTCTGTCCATTGTGCCCCTGAGCCAGATGACCCTGGCTGTTTATTCACCTGCCATTCCTACAGAACCGAGTCAGAGAACTCTCTGGAAAAATGGAAATGTACCCTAACAAGAAAAGCAGTCTATGGAGACACGCCCACTGAAAGATGCAACTCTCGGCACCTGCTCTTTGTGAGGCCATAGCTTCCAGCAGCAGCCCTGTTTCCTGCACCCGGGCCAGCACCAGCCTCCTGCCTGCAGAAACTCGGCTGCTCTTGCTCAGCAGCAAGCTTTGCCTCTGGAGGAAATAACGATAATTAAGCACTTGTTTCCTGCCCCAAAAAGCTATCATTTATTTATAACGCTCGGCCAGCTTGGCCAAGATGCAGTCTCAGTGACCAAGTTTGAGCGGAGACTTTCGTCTGACACATTAACAGGCAGATTCACTTTAGTGCAAGTGACACGTGGCTGCTCTGCTTTTCACACATCGGCCGTGCTCCGGGAAGGGGAATCTGCAGCAAGAGGACGGCAAAGGGTGTGAAAATAAAAGTTACTCTATGGACTTTCCACACCCGGGGACTGCGGGTTGTACTTTAGATCTGAAGCAAAGTGATTGAAACAAAGACTTTTCCTCTCATAGCACAGGCATGGATTTTAATGAACTACTATTAATTGGGGAGGGCTGTCTAGGTAGTTTTGTGCAGGTCACTTGCAAGCAGGGTCAACTTGATTTATAAACCTGACATCCACATCTTTGACCTTGGACTTTACGTGGTGCATTTTCAGGGAACCTCACTGAACCATCTTCCTTCCACCTGCTTATGGGGCTAAACATGGCAAAGACCAGATTCATTCACCCACCAGAGCTGAGGCTTGAGTGCAGACACCCCTGGACAAGGGGTCCCTGGACTAAGGGGCATGGAATGTTAAGGTTCACACCAGATTCTCTCAGGAACAGGGAGGAGCCTGGGTGAGCAAGGAGGTAATACTGTTTAGAGTCAGGGAAAATTAGGCAGAAAGAAGATGCTAGAGGTTTCTGGGGAACTAGTCTATTTCCCAGTTCCATCCAGGACCAGCCCAGCTGACTTTCCTCCCCTGACCCTGTGCTCTGTCAAATTATGGGACGTGTACACCCAGAAGAGGGGGTCCTGGTGTCTGGCCCCCATGGTCCACAGGGAACCTCTGAGAGAGGAGGTGTATCAAAAGTAGTTACCTCCACTAATGGCTCTTAGTGGAATTACAAAATTTAAATAATTAAGAGAGTGGATTGATGACATCCTGTTGAATTATACATCTAGAATTCTTGACTTTTTGGTAAATCCATGTAGATTTCCCACCTTATAATTCTGAAAAGATGTTTGCTAGTAATTCCATCAGAAGAAAATGTGAGAATTTTTCATCCATATAGCTATGGACATCTCAGCTTGGCCTTGAAGTTTATGTGAAAAGACCCACTATTTAGATGTGTAACACTGGATGAACATCGGGTGCTGACCAAGAGTTCACTTTTACACGAGCTGAGCTGTCACAGTTGCATTCGGACTACACAGCCATTGAATAGCTCAACTGGTGACCAACAGTCAGAACAATGTGGGCCTGAGGGCCTTCTGCCAGGGGTCAGGGGAGGCACTCTTTGGAACATGTCAGCCCCCTGCCTGCCTAATGAGGTTCCCAGTCTACAGCCCCAGGGGACTGGGTGTGTGACCTCCAGGGGACAGTCCCTGTAACACACACTAGTCGAGAGCTAGGTCTGCAAATGGACCAAAACACAGAGACTTTACCAACAGGGACAACCGGCAGATTTCTCTACTTTTGATAGAATGAAGCTTCGTTTGTCCGGCTATTTATTTAGTGGTATACGACTGTTCTTCAGTGCCTCACTTCTGACATTGACACTGGCTTCCAGATGATGGGAGGGACTGTTTCCTCCAGAACAAGGGCCAGAGATGAATCTGCGGGCTGGTGATCTGTTACAGGGAGGTGCTGCATCTGCCCTGGGACAGTCTCTGATGCAGCTCTTCATACCTGGTCATCCCAGGGCTGTGACTGTCCTCCTGCTCAGAATCTGTCCGACGCAGTAGGATCTGCCCTAATTAGCAGGACAGAGATGCAAAGTCACAGTTAAGACAGTACAGTTTGAACCTTGAAGATGTCCCTTCCCCCATGGTAGACAGCAGGATGGCTAAGGCAGAGGGTGGCAAATTTAACCGTCTGCCAGCAAGGCTATGGCATTCTCAGACATCTTCGGATCTGCGATTACCTTCCCACATCTTGTGTTGTAGGAGGAGTGGACGGTTGCTGGAGGTATCTCAGCCACTTTCACTAACTGGGAAGCCATGCTGGATGGCACTCCCACTGGCCAATCAGAATCTTCGATGGCATCCAACAGTGACCGTGGGACTTAGGACATGGTTCTGGGTGAGGACCGCCGTTGGATAACAAGACACAGGGGGTGGCGGTGTGAGGTCACGCGTCTATCCTGGACAACCGGGGAAGGAGCATTGCACAGTGACCACACACCCAGCCCCTAGAGGGCAAGGAGGATGGCACTGGACATGACCCTGTCAGGCAGCAGTGGCATTCCCAGATGGGGACGGACAGCTGTTCGTCCACAGCAGGACCGTTTCTTGGGTTCCATTTCTTGGGAACCGTTTCTGGCCTCACACTCTCTTGACGGGATGCTGTGATCACTGTGGTTGCTGCCCTACCAGGGCTGATTGTAACAACCACCAGGAAGCTGAGTGTGGGCTTTGGCTCCAGGGGACTTCGGAGCTGGAACTTGGATTGTGTCGAGTGGCGTCTTGTGTCAGATCTCTTGAGTATGCTAGATGGAAACCACAGTCCTTTTGATCAGTCTATTTTGAAGTGAATGGTTTCTCACGTGGAGTTGGTAATGATCTGAGAAGCTACCCTTTGGGAGATGATGTTCTCTCATCTGAGCACCTGCTAAAACGGGCTGGGTAACAACAGCAGGTGTGGCGGGGTGAGGTTGGCTTTCTTGCTTAACAAATCAGGGTTTCCTTTGCTTATCATTGTTTTTATTTTGTGCTTCCAGAGAATCTCTTCACTCTCAGTTTATCATTAAAAAGATGATCAGTCAAATCTGAAGTGGCACCGACATCCACTGTGGGTAATGGGCACCAAGGAGGCCACAGGAACGGAGGCAGCCGGGCACGTGACCCTGCACTCCAGGACTTCAGGACATGTGGGTCTCGCCTGTTCAATCGCGTCAAGTCAGCAGCCTCCTAGGGCCCCACTCTACGAGTGCATTGTGAGAAGAAGACGGCTGTTTATAAACCAAGGCAACTTCCATTGTTCTGTTTTTCACTCACTTTTTAAAAGACTGAGCCTCATGGGGACTCTCCCCGGAAGCTGAAAGGGGCTCCCTCAGAAAATAACATGGTCATCTGTTTAGTATCCACTTCGCAGCATTGTCAGCTGTTTAGGGCAGGTAGAGCTCTGCATTATATTTATACAGTGTCTGCCTCAAAATATTTTGCTAATCTCTAATTTATTCTCAAGACTTCTCTAGAAGTATAAGAAGGAAGGGGAGCTGCAGGATTGTGGAGGGGTGGGGTGGTTTCCCAGGGAGGATAGGGGAGCACACAGAGGTCAAGGGGCTTCCCAACATCAGGACACTGTACAGCTAGGAATAAAATCAACTTTCTGCATTTCAGGTTAGTGGTTAGAACATGACCGTGTACCATGCAGGAGAAAAAATAAACATTTTATAATAGGTCAGCAGTCATTACCCAGCATAGAGAAACTCTTCTAGGCATTATTAAAGTCATAGTTTAAATGTCAACATGTGTCTACCTCTTCTGATAATGAGGAATGGCCCTATCCCATGCTTGGTCCGTGGTAGATATTTAATGAATATTTGCTGAATTCAACTGAACTCCAATTTAGGAGCCTACAATGTAGTAAAAAGAATACACCATATCCACATTTTGCCTTTCTAGAAGAGTTTATATTTTAGTTGGAAATATGCATCAAAAGATTTAAATAGAAATACCAGAACTGCACATAAGTGGTACAGTCCAAGAGCATGGAGGAAGGCCCAAATGAATCATGGTCATTGAGGACTGGATAGGGCAGGGCTGCAGGGAGCTGGGGCTCAGTTAAACCAAAGAAAAGAAAGAGGATGCAGGTCACTGAAGGAGGTACAGGAATTGAAGGAGGACCACAGCCTGATGGTCCCCCAGGGGAAGCTGGTTTTGGAGAAAAAGTGGATTTATTTAATGACTTGCAGGTAAAGAAAGATATCTAAGTGGAGAAACCCAGTTGGACACTGGAACAGCAGAGAGTGTGGTCTGGACCAGATGTCCTAAGTGGAGACGTGTCCACAGAGGAGACAGTTGGGTACATAAGTAGATGAACTCCACAGGAAAAGTGCGGAAAGGGATGACCTGGTGTTGCCTGAGTCTTGAGATTATTGTGTTGGAGAAGAGGACAGAAGAGCAGACTATTGTTGTTATACGTTTGTAACTGTTAACATACCCACACAAGAAGCAGCTGAAAAATTATAAATAATTAGCAAAAAAAAGCTAATTACTAAATAAATTACCAGAATTGATGTTTCCCCATATAATAGCAACCACCAGTTACTATGGAATAAATGAATCTCTTTATAATAGCAACAAAAATGATAAAATATTTAAGAATAAATTCTATGTAATGAAAACTCATAACAGATTTACCAAAGAATATTTAAAGCACATGAACAAATGGAAAATGTGGCGTATTCTTGGACAGTCACTCCACTGCGTGCAGACTCAGCTGCGGAAACGGAGGTCTAAGCGTGAAGCAGCCTGGAGAAGGCAGACATTGGTCTCCCCTGCTGGGAGAGTCCAGCGGTGAGCGCTCCTGTGCCGGGGTGGGGGCAGCTCGGCTCCAGGAGGTCATGCAGGGCTTCAGCACCTTCCTGACTGTGTTGGGTGTGTCACTCCACCATCTTGGGTGCTGTGGTTGAGGCTGGCCCACCCTGTTCCCCAGGCCTGTCTGTGGGGAGTAGACATAGGAGTCAGGGCAAGCAGCTTCGACTTTGGAGGTACGACTGGAACTTATCTTGCTCATAACCCACCATTACACACTGAGTGTCAGAGCCACAGCCGAAGGACCCTGGGAAATGTCATGACCACTACAACTCAGTGGGGTGGGAGAGATAATGGGGACAAAAGTTACCATTGGAAGAGATCAATTTCCCTCCAAGGGTTTACATGTTTAAGGTAATTTTGATTCCAAGGCAAACTCTCTAAGAACCTGGCATAGTACTTCTAAAAGTTACCTGGAAGAACAAACGTGTGAGAATAGCCAAGAAAATGTTTTAAGAGGCAATGAGCAAAGATTTGCCTTACCAAACATAATTGGTACCGAACACACCAAAAAACATGATACTGGCAAAGATTAGACAGAAATGGAACAAATGAGGAAGTCAGGACTTGGGCATACACCAAATAAAAAATATATAACACATGGTAACGTAGTTATATATAAACACACAGAGACATGCAGAGACAGAGAGACAAAGAGTGAAAAACAGAGATGAGAGGAGACTGGTCCACTTCCCAACTTTGTCACATACACACCCACCCAAAGATGATTGGATTTAAGGCAAGTAAAGTATGCACATACAGATATGAATGAAATGTAAGAAATGTATATGAATATATGTGAAATGTATATGAATAAGTGTAAGACAAGAGGCATTTCCAATCAATGGGGAAAGACTGATTACAGAAAAAGATAATGATTTGAAAAGTATTAAATTCTTACCTAAAAGCATAATCCAAAATGAATGCTAATTGAAACAAGTAAAGACTTAAAAATTTTAAAATGCAACTGGGGCAGCATGGCAGAAAGGAAGGATGCTCGCTTGAGCAGCGCTGGCCAGAGAAGGGCCTCGGGCCACCACAGACAGCAAACAAGGGCTGGTGCCCCAAGGGGCAATCACCATCCACTCGAATCAGAACCCAGAGGCCGTGGGATCCTGCTGCAGCAACTCCACTGTGCAAATTCATCACAGGGAAACAATCCCACCAGGACCCCAAGAGACAGCCGTAGAGATGATCATGGCTAAAGTTGTAAATAATAACAGTAATAACAACAATGTACCTTGGCAGGGGGAGCAGGGCCCTGGGGGGCACTGCTTTCCCTGTGGTTGGGGTGCCCCAGCCTCGCAGGGCTAAGCTGTCATGAATATGGCCAATGTTGGGTTCAGTGGGGGAACAACAGGTGGTCAGGGTGGACAGGGAATGTCTGTAGCTGCTGGCCTTCAGAAGAATTGGCCCAATGTGTCTTTCCCAGGGGGTTCTGGGCAGGTGGTGTGCACGGGGGAGTGGCTGGGCCAGTCAGGTTCACCTCAGAGGTCCCTTTGGGGAGCTACAGTCAGATGGAGCATGCGACTGACGAGCGGTGCCTGAGGCTCGAGGCTGCCGCTCCATCGGGATGTCCCTTCTCTCCCAGGGACCATGCAGACCTCCACCAGCCAGTGGCACTGTCCCAGATGCCCTGCAGAGCCCACGGTGAGCCGGATCTATCAGGGCTTCCTATGCGCCAGGTGCCAGGCTCTCCCACTCCGGACTCCCCGGCTCCCATCCCCTGACCCAAAGGGCGTAGTGTGTCATCTGTTAAGTACAGCGCTTGCACTGGCTGGTAAGATCACCTGAGAGAGACGTTTCATAAAGAGGTTCCTTGCAGCCCCGGGGGGCCAGATGCTTTTAGATCATTCGGTTTCACACTCTTTTATTTAAAATATAATTACATACATATCACAGCTTTGTTGAGATATAATTCATATACCATCGCCTTTTCTCATTATTATCTATCTAAACAGTTTTTTTAGACGTATGCTACCTAATTGCTCCCACCTGTGAAATTTTAATAGCACATATATACTGCCTAGCTGTCTTTTCATTGTATGTATATCTGTGCTCGATGCATAACAAGATTAAGAATGTTTGCTCCCCCAAAACTAATGTTTGCCCCCTTGGGGAGATATTGGTTGTGTTGAGCATGCGTAACTTAGACCCAAGTCCTCCAGCTCAGATGCATGGAAGTATTGCCTGGCTTTAAAAAAAGAGTCACTCCCCTTGCTCAGGACCCATTGCAGAGATCAGCCTTCCTGCTCTGGGCCAGGTCAGTGGTGCTTTCTGAAAGCCCCTCGGGTCCCTAATGTGCAGCCAGAGCTGAGAACGGCAGCTTCAGACATAAGATGGGGCTGAGGAATATTGGGGCTCCCAGAAACAAGGTTTGGGGTGTGCCCAAGTTTGATGGGCTGGCTTGAGTCCCACCGGTCTGGCCTTCTTGAAGTCACCATCAATGAGACCAAAGAAAACCAAGAAGAAAGAACAGCCTGGGCCCTGCAATGTTTTTGTCAATATCAAGAAGATAAAAAAGTAACTTTTCAGCAATTCCGGGATATTTTTCTTTGCCATAAGCAAAACACCTTTTTCTATGTCACAGAAGAAGAAACAGAAGTATGGATAAAAGGCCAGAGAGCTCCTGCTATACATCTTCCAAGACTGCGCTTCCCAACCTGACAAGTCAAGTGCCCGTCAAGACAGAGAGGGCTGGAGAGAAAGGAGGCGTGGGAGCCGGGAAACGCTCACTCACTGTCACCAAACGAATGCCCTCTTTCAACTCACTTGCTTTCTTTCATTTCTGTTTCAAGAGAGAGAAAGGAAAAGAAAGTGCTTATGAGAGAAACAGAGAGAGGAGGAGGGAGTGGAGAGGGCAGAGGGGGAGAAGAAAGGGAGAAGAAGGAGAGAGGGAGAGGAGGGAGGGGTGAGAGGGTACGCAGAGCAGGTCTGTCGCGTGCTTTGCCCGTCACTAAAAACAGAAGCAACTGTAGTGTTTCACATATTCAGAAAGTTTACTGAAAAAAACGTTCATGATGTCCTCTTCAGCCCCATCCTCCGGTGACAGAGGACCCTGACATTTAAGAACAGAAAATTCTCAGAGGCGCCCTGTCCAGTCCTGCCCCAGTGAGAAGACTGGATCCCAATGACAAGGCAGCTTTCTCAGCATCACTCGGCAGCCTTGCGGCTTTCCTGGAGAGGGGTGTCGAGAAAGAAAAGTAGGTTCATTCCCTGGGCTGCTGAAGATGCTTTGGACAGGAAGCCTGAGATCTGGCCAGGCACTGGGAGTGTGGGCCTGGGGAAGGGACACGGGGGCATGCACTCAACCACCAAATGCCTGAAGGAGCACCAGGAGGAAGGGGAGGTAGGTAAGTCAGGAATGTGTCCAAAGGGATGAACAGGGCTAGAAGGTGCCTGCTCCCAAGGGAACACTGGAGCTCAACCCAAGGAAGACATTCTAACAGCCGGCGTTGTCTGAGGACGGATTGTCAGCTGGGCCAGGGCGTGAGCTCCCATGGCTCCACGTGTTGCAGTGTTAGCTGGGTGGGCACAGACAAGGATGTTTTAGGTGTGGCTCATGTCTCAATCAGACGGTGTGCTGTTCTTTCTCTGTCCTGCTCTCTGTGTGGAAGGCTCACCTCCATGGGCACTGTGTCCAGGCCCCTGGACCCCTGACTTCCAATTGGTTTTAGCCATTAGGAGGTAGTGGCAGGAGATCAGAGGGTGGGGGGGAAGAAGGTTGGGGAATGTCTTCCTTCACTGCAGAAGCTGTGGTCCTGGGATGCCCTCTTTTCACATAATGGCCACCAAGGACAGATTCTACCAGGTAACCCACCTAACCTCTGTGTCAGCTCCTAGAGCCATCATGAAGCTCGAAGGGCATAATGGATGTGAAAGGGCTCCAAGAAAATGCTCTGGACCCCTAAAATATATTTGTAGAGGATTAAGCATTGGATGATGTGATTTTGACTTCCAGTGTGGTGGAAGTAGAGAGAGACAAGGGCGCCCATAGTTTGCTACCATGAGAATCATCCCGAAGAGGTGAATCTGGATCCAATACAGGTGAGCTCATTCTCAGGAGATAAAAACAAGATGGAAGGTTTAGAAAGCAGACGCCTCCAGACAATACAAATATTCCAGCAAACATAGAGGTCAATATTAATTTTCCACAATTCCTCTGTGGACATTCTCTTAGGACAGATGCAAGGCTGGGACACATCCTACCCATCCTGTGGCCAGCCTCTCTCTTCCACGCTCCCACTCGAAGAACAGGGGATTCAGAACTCCCTCCCGTCTCGCGGCCGGCCCACATGCAGGCCTGACCCTGACATGTGGGGGCTCCATGCAACACTACAATTGGAGACCCACGTACCAAATGTCTGAATATTTAATAGTTGAAAACGGAGGCAGAAAATCGATAGTTATGTTCTATTCTTCTGCCTTAGAAATATACCTTCAAAACAACAGCATTAAAATTTAGGTCTAGAGATGAAGCTTTTCAAAGCTACAAAATAGCAAAGACAGATGTCAATTGTCACTGCACATGTCTGGCATCAAGTGGGGTCTCAAGGAGCAGAGAACGTGCGTTGAGTGAGATTCTGGCTGGAGGAACAGACGGAGAGGGACAGGCTTAGAGGTCAGACTTTGCTCAAGGGCACCTGTGCCACTGCCTGCCGTGACTCCTTGGTGTGGACCGCGTGTTCCTCTCTGTAGATGGGACGGTTCTGCACGCATCTGTTGAGCATCCATGTGAACTAGGAGACTCTGCACTTGTGCGGATCAAGGAAAGGAGATGGACATAGCAGTTGCCCACATGGCGCTCTCTTTCTCTCTAATCTCAGGAGAAATAATTACAAGGTGCAAAAGAAGCCGGCACCCTGTCATTTCTTGAGAACCATATGAAACTGTAGGACACGTGGCCCACCGTTTGCCCCAACTTCCAAAAGAAGTAAAGGAGCACGCTTCCCCACACAGCAGCACGGTGGGCGGCCTCCATGTGGGAAGCGTCGATAGTTATTGAGCACGACTCTGTGCTGGGCCCTGAGAAGGAAAGCACAGCACGACTCCCGGGGCTGGACGCTCCCCAAAAGGGGCAGCAGAGCAGGGGGACTTGGCCACGGTGAGCAGTGGGAGGGAGGGCAGAGGGGCAGGCTCAGGCCCGTGCACTGGGCAGCAGAAGAGGGGGCTGTGAGGGTGTGTCCAGATACCGCAGCTCGGTTGCATGTCCATCCCGAAGCAGGTGTCCCCCCTTGAAAACTATGCATCGGTCCCTCCCCTCAGTCTATTTCTAGCCTCCTCTTTGATGACCCTGAGCATTCATTTGCCAAAGACAATTTTCATTAAATTCTAAACATGAATTTTTATGGTAATTTAAGTCATATGTTTCTGATTCACTGGCAATGAACTCACCAAACATTTTGGCAACTGCATTTTGGATGTCCCAGCAGCTTTCTCAATGTTTCTGCATTTACCAGTTTACACACACCCACCCACGCGCGTGCGCGCGTACACGCACACACGATATGCAAAGTAGAGGATCTTCATCGTGGGTCCAAGACAAGCAAAGCAAAACTTGGCATCCTGGTTACATCCCTCGGGTGTGGGGACGAGCATTCCCTCCCCCGCTGTTACAGACCCTGTAACCAGGCCGCAGACCCGGGAAGCTTATCCTCGAGTCCCAAGACAACACAAGGAAAGTAAGGCAAATGGGCATCTTGCAGGTTGCGTCTTTGGCTATTTGAAGATGGTAAGTCGCTGATAATGAATGTTGTTGAATCGGGTAATTACCGAATAACGACGTTAATTCTCACCTCCTCCGCCCTTTGTACCTGGTATGTGGGGAATTCCCCGGTACTTTCTGTTCATTGAATCGTGTTGTTTTTTAACTCCTGTTAAAAGTGATCTGGAACAAGATCATGACAACATGCCCACCTGCAGCCTCACCTGCCCACCAGCTCCAGTTTGAAAATCTGTTCATCACTGGTCCTTCCTCCCCGGACTGTGTTTGCTGGAGCTGCTCTCGCGGCTGCCTCCCTCTGGCCCCCTGTGGCTCCCGGGGTCCTGCCTCCAAACTCTTCCCTGGGATCTGAGGGGCTTCTCTGGGATCCACAGGTGGTGCATGAGGAGGCTGCGCTCCCCACTTCAGGGGAGGAAAGGCTTCCACTTGCATATTTAACTCTTTAATTCAATGCAGCAGACAATTGTGGGGTACCTGCTGTTTGCAGGTCAAGTTCGAGCTGCCCTGGGAGAGACGTGGTTAGCACAGAGCTGCAGGATTCTGGGGGGCGTGGACGGCAGCACGAACCCAAAGCCACCCGAGCGGGTCGGGAACTGAGGCTCGGGAGAAGAGGAGTGACGGGGGGCCAGCCCTGCCGGGGGTCTGGGGGAGATGATGCTGAAACTCACCAATGGTGGGCTTTGGCCCTTGTGCCGAAAGCTCCAGGGTTGATAGGGCAGGAGACAGGAGCGGGGCGCAGCGTTTGGAGTCAGGTGTGGCTGGGCGGGCACCTTGCTGCCAGGTGGAGAATTGGGCAGTGAGACACCGCGAACTGAGGAGAGCAGTGAGCTGAGAGTGGAGAAAATAGCACCTTGCCAGGTGGGAAGGAAGGGGGAGAAAGGAGAATTCAGGACGTCTTTGGGGCGCCTGCCTGCTGGTTTGCCCTGTGCAGAGAGGTGTTATGAATGGGCTGGACATGCGGGTGCAGACACCGAGGGCCCCAGATGAGCCCTAGCGTGGGCAGGCAGAGTAAAGAGGTCCCAGGGCCACTGTGCCTCTCCCACCCGCAGGCTCCATCCCACACTGGGGAAGCGTTCTTCTGCGCCCCTCCACGCCTCCCTCCACCCCCGCTGCCCTGTGCACGCGAGAGAGAGGAGAGAGCCCCGCCACCCTCCTCTGGCTGCCCAGCCCCAGCCAAGACATAGACATGGAACCTCAAGCCGTCCTCCCCAGCCACCACTCTCCCGGGGCTCTCAAGTCCCTCCAGCTGCCCCTCTTCCTAGATTCCCGGGCAGGGCCCCTTCCAGAGCTGGGCTCCACTAACCCCCGTTCTAGTGTGCGAAGAGGGCTCTTACTCAGGCCCCGGCTGCTGGGTGAGCAGAGAGCAGAGGGCCTCGGGGCGACCTGCGGGTGGAGCGGGCAGCATCAGAGCTGGAGGATGCCCACCCCCTGCCCCCACCCCTTCCCCACGAGGGACAAGGGAGCAGGGAGGTTCCCGGATGTGCCCAACATCACGCATGTTCTCAGCCTAGTCGCGGAAGACAAGTGGATAAATGTTACCTCAATTTAAAATCATACTCTCCTTGGAAGGGCGTTGGACAAGGTGGCGTCTGCCTGAAGATGCGCAATTTTTAAGTAGATCAGTTTAAAGTTCTATTAAACCAGTTTACAAGAGTCTCCTTGTCCATCCTCACCGGATGAGGCTCTCAGCAAGATCCGTTCTTTGCTTGAAGACATTCTCGTCTCCATTATTGCAAACATCTTTGCAAGTCTGACGCTTTCCTTGTGGAGTTTGGTCCCATCCAAGGACGAACCTTTGCGGTCCAAATAGGGGGTGAGCAAATGCCTCCCTGAAGTTCTCACACTCCCCACATCGGTGGGACGCCCCTCCTGGCTCATACAGCTCAGCACAGTTATTCACTCCATCCGTCCGTGGCGCAGATGAGTAAGGAATGCCACGTTCAGACTTTTATGACATCTCAAACTTATTTTTCAAACTTGCAGGCAAGAAATAATCTTAAGTGTATTTTGCCAGAGACTTCCACTCATTTGTCAAATCCTATGTGATTTCAGGGAAATGTGATCCACGTGTTTCTCATTCATTTGTGCTGGAATCATCAAGCCGGGAGCCAATGCTCTGTCGGGGGTGACAAGGGCCATGTGGGCGGACTTGACCAGGGAGCGTGGCCAGGCAGTGTGGCGGCCAGGCAGCGGCTGCAATGCTGTGATGGCTCAGGTGGCCTGGGTGACGGGGCCTGCCAGCTTCACACCTGTGTGCCCATGCCAGTCATCCTTGCTGTGTGGCACCACAGTGACCACAAAGAAAGCAAAGTGCAGAGGTGGAGCCTGCTGTCAACAGGGTCACTGTGGGGACGGCCGTGAGGGGGCTGAGGAAGAGCAGTCATTACGGGGCTCAGAGATTAACACTACAGGAGGAAATGGGGCTTCTCCCGCTCCCACGCAGCGTGGGGAAGTGGGCATTGCTGTCAGAGCGGGGATCGATCCTTCCTACATCCCTGAAGCTCTCTGAGTCTCAATTTGCTCCTCTGTAAAATGGGAATAGGAGTGCGCAGCCTGCACTCCAGCTGTGGGTCTCCAGCACTCTCATGCATGGAGAATGTTTCACACTTACCTCTCTGTAGGGGCGCAGGGGTGCTTCTCCCTGGATCCTGTGGAGCAGCTGGTCCAGTGGGAAGAACGCAGGCTCTCTGGCAGGGATTCCAATGTTGCTTTCACAACGCATTAGCTGGATGGCTGTAGAAGGCAAGTCCACTTCATCATTTATAGTTGCTCATGTGTACAACACCCACCCGCCTACGGGCTCATCGGCTGTACCTCTAAGTGTCCGTCTCCACACCAGATTCTGACCTAGGCCCTGGGGTGATGGAGGGTTTGAGGAGTACCCATGTACCAGAGTTCCTCAAAGGGTGCTATACGGGACTTACAGTTGGACATGGCTTCCCTCTGGTAGGTTTGCACAGAAGTGCTCTCCAAGGCTTGCTGCTCAGAAGGAGGGAATCTGCCTGTGAAGGGTTAGAGCATCCTTCCCACCGGAGCATTTCTGAGCTTCTCTCGCAGCTTGCTGATCTCTGGTGCCGCATTACACCCATAAACACATGTGGACACAGCAAGGGCAGGGGCTCCTCCACTGAGGCCCTGCCCTACCCTAAGCTCCATGACTGACATGCTGGGTGAATGCCAACAAGTTACAGCCTTTTGGTCTCAATTTCAGGCCAAAAAATAAAAATAAAATTGTGGCTGTGTTCTGCAAGTTTCCTGAAGGGATATAGTTAGATAAACATGGAAAAGTGCTTTGAAAACAATTTTAAATACTGTGCAAATAAACGATGTATGTGGAGGAAAGCCTTCTATTTCCTGCACCAGGTGGGGTGGGAGGGTGGCAGATAAGGAGAGGGAGCAAATCTTTAAGATTTTGACATTTTGAAAAATCTTCCAGATTAATATTCCTGTGGCCATTGGTGCCAAGGAAAGTTTATCTTTGGGGCACGTACGGGACGCTGGTTAGTCTACTGTATTCTTAGCACAAGCAAGAGTTCATTGGAACACTGAGACAAAGGCCCAGGAAGCTTTGGGAATCACTGGAGACCCCTCTGCAGGGCTGGGGCCACCTGCCCCTCTCTGGGGCCACCAGAGTTCTTCCTCCAGCCTCCTGTTTCAAGGGGCCAGGTGGACAGGGCAGGAAGGAGGAGCTGCCTCAACTTAGCTTCTCTCTTTTGGAAAGCAGCCTAGGTTAGTGTATCTGACAAGTTACCATCACCTAAGGAGACCGCCAAACCCGTGTCCCCCAGAAGTGTGAAAGTTCAGAACAGATTTTAGTGTTAGTGCTGAATGTCAGAACTAAACGGGTCTCGGGGAAGGAAGACTGGGGTGGGAGCATGAAGCCCTAAGGAGCGGGCCCGGCTGACTGAAGGCAGGGGGTGGCGAGGGGGTGGGAGCAGGTCAGGTTTGCCTGCTCTTCAACACCTGTGAGCCGCCCACGGGGATGATGTCTCCAGGTAAGAGTAGAGGGGAGGCCCATTCTTCTCCAGAGCTGATGGGAAGCCTCTTGGTTGGAACTTTAAATCAATGTAAAGTCTTTCAACAGAAGTTTCTATTTTGATCTTATTCTAAACTTTAAAACTTGAAGGATTTATGATTGACTAATAACTACAAATCCATGAATCTAGACTAGATCAAAATTAGACCAAATGTTCTGTCATCCGTGAAGAATTACTTTCTTCTTTTCTTCTTATAATCATCAATTTTATGAAGCAGATTGCCCAGAATAATTATTTCCGAGTTAAAATTGTTTTTCGTAATTCATCAATCTCACAATTGTGTGTAATAATCACGTCTATTTATTTTTTCTTAAGTAATCATGGTATTTTCATCAAAATTCATTAGAAGCTGCTTCTAGAAGGACATGCTTTTAAAATATTCAAATTTATACTTAATGTTTTATTAACCATATTTAGCCTATAATTATTTTTCTAATGAAAATTATCCTGACTGCACCATCTGATGTTATGAGGCTAGTAGTTCAAACAAAACTCAGAGAAACATTTATGCACAAAGGACTGCGTATTAGTCATTTGGAAGGAAGGATTTATGTGCTCTATAATTAATTGTTGCCTGAGTTTGACAGTCCATATTTTACTTCAATGCATTATTTACACTGGAGGAGGCTTAGGGGTTCACCCTTTACAAGGTTAGGAAAATACAAATACACACATTGTCTGAATAGTGGATGACTGTACCGCAATGGGTAGTGGTGTGTGTGTGTGTGTGTGTGTGTGTGTGTGTGTGTGTGTGTGTGGTTTGTATATAGAATATATGTATATTCCCTCTATATAGGATAATATATATTTTCTCTGTATGGAATAATATATATATAGTATATATTATAGATCACTATGATGATGAATATATGTGTGCAAGTGGTTTATATATAGAATATATATATGTATTCTGTCTACATATGTGTATACAGAATATATATATTATAGAGAATATATATGCTATATTATAGAACATTGCAATGATTAATATATGAATGTATGCGTGCATGTGGTTTGTATGTAGAATATATATGTTTCTGTCTATGTATGTGTATAGAATATACATATTCTCTCTATACATTATGTAGACTACATGTATTATATATTATAGAATACTACAATGATTAGTATATGAGCATATGTGTACATGTGGTTTCTATATAGAATATAAATACATTCACTCTCTATAGCACGTATATATCCTATATATCACAGAATGCTGTGGTGATTAATGCATGAATCTGTGTGTGCACGTACACTACTGTATTCATCACTCCATTTGTCAACTGGCTGATGTCTTTCAAAGATCAGCAAGATAAATAGGTTGTGAATGCTTTGGAGCTGTGTCTCAGCAAGAGATGATGACCAAATGGAGGTTGGCAACATTGGAGACACTTACGGAGGTGGAGTATCTGCGTCTGGGAACACCACTGTTGGGAGCGTCTTGATTTGGTTTCCAAGAGCAGTAAAAGCAACACATTTTTGAAGTGTGTGTGTCTGTGCGTTTTTTTTTTTAAATCTCCTCTCAGGTCAGTTTGGAAAGTCACCCGTGGAGTTGCCAGCGAAAGAGCCATCACAGGTGCAGATGCACTAAACCGGTGCCAGGTGAGGATGGATGGAGGATCACGCAGGGGGTGTCCTGCTTCTCATTCTGCTGACCACCGGCACCCAGAGCCTGCAGGACACTGAGGGGTCCCCCTGGATTGCAAAATGTGGAGGGTGATCATTAGGGCTCAGATTGGCCCTTCAGACTAGTGGGCAATATCCTTCATAATCTTTGTGCCTGATTGAAGCAAGTGGCTTTACTTTAGATAATCCCTCTAGAAAGAGAAGTTTTAATTTCTATGAATGTATAATCCTGCAGAAAAAATTAGTCAAAACCCAATCTTACTATATAACAGAACTTATGATGCCAGGCACTGTCTGGGGACTTTATAAATGTCAAAGTGCGTGGACTATACAAATTTATAGACATTAACCCTGCAAAATGCTCAGTCAAGGATGTTCATGAAAAATAACTAGGAAGTACCAGTGTAGTAAAATTAACTTTAAATTAAATGCTTCAAATGTGAGAATGAGACACAATGGTGCCGTGTCTTCCACCAAGGAGCCAGTGGCAATGTCTCACCCCAGGCTCTCCTGTCTGCTGGCATCTTCTGACCAACACCAGCCACCTTCAGAGGAGACAGCCGAATCTCAAACAAGGCCTCCTTCTTGGGGTCAGAGAGGAGACCAACACCACTCCAGCTGTGCAGGGGGCCCTGTTCTGGGAGCAAGTGGTGTGCCTGTCGGAAGGTGCAGCTTCTCATTGCTCTCGGACCACGATCTGGCTGCTCGGCTGGTCTAATGACGGAACTGCTGGATCACGGTGGGTCATCTTAAGAAGCAAGATGGCACAAACTCTGTCCCCACTGGGGGCTCCCTGTGTGAACGATGCTGTCCTGTCTGTACCTCTGCCTCAACCATCCACATGCCCAAGTTTATCACCTCAGAAGCCCGATTTAATCCTCCCTGGGTTGGTAGAAATCCAGATATTTCTCTGCCAGGTTTCAATGACCAACCTCACACCACTTCTCTTTCATAATATATTTAAATAGAAACATCTTTAACATCTGATTTTAGCATCATTTAATATGACCTGGTCTTCTGTTTCACAAGGACAGAAAAATTCCAATAAAATTCATGAGAAGATATTGAAAAATGCACACGGAACCTGCTTTATTTTACTTGTTTGACTTCACTCCCAGGGTATGATCATCACAAATGGGATTTTAAGAAGCGTCCCGTTCACAAATGAGGTGGTTAAAGTAGGTCGGCTCTCCTAGTCCCTGTTTTCCCACACTCAGCACTGAGGTATCTTTAATGGACATGCTTGATTCCTGGGAGGGCATGATCAGGGGTGACAGAGGTCATGATATGAGACGGTAGAAGCACCAATGAGAGAATGTGCAAATACTCTGAGCCAGGTCCAGGCTGACGCTCTGTACTTGGGAGAAATTGCCAAGGATGGCCAATGGCGCTGGACACCCGGGCTCCACCTGTGGACTTTTCACTGACCTTCTGACCAAATGCCCTGGCACCGCCTCCTGCTCACAACCCTGTCCCAGAAATTGCACCATCAGACCCTCATCAAAGCCATTTCGTCTTTGTCCTGGGGACCCCTCTCCCCTTCTTGCTGAGGATCCTGCTGTCTGTTCCCACTGAGAGGTTAGCAACCCCAAGCTCCTCAATATCCTCCCTTCCCAGATGTGTTTGAGTTTTCAGGGAGGCAGCAATGCATTTGTCCAAGGGAGCAAATTTCAGGCTAAGAGACCAGTGGTGGTAGAGCTATCAGGGGCCTGGGGTGCACCTAAGGGGGCATCTAAGGGAGCAGCGGGCTTGGGTCTACAGACCTGGGAAAGGAAGCAAGCTCCACTGATGAATTTGGAAGATGGAATGGGGAGGCGGGACTTTAGGACCAAGCCACATGGTGGGAGAGATGCTTTTGTTCTTCAGAGCTTTGTGAAACATTACTTATCCTTAGAATGTTACCATAACAGCGGCAGCAAATAAATTAAACTCCACATCATTAACTAATGGGTACTGAGTTCCCACTGCGCAGGGGGCTTGCTTGGGGATTTCCTGCCCAGTGGGGAGCTCAGAGAGAAGATTTAGTGCTTGGGTTTCTCAAAGTAAAAACTTGTTCCCTACTGGCCAACCCCTCCCCAGGACCCCCAGTTAAGTAAAGTTAGGAGGTGTCATGGGTCAGTGTCCCGTTGTCCTTAGTCCTGGGCAGAGAGTATAGGCTGTATCAACACCAAGGGTAAGACCATGAATTTAAGATGATCTAGAGGTGGTCTGGACTATATTGCACCCTGTCTAAAATGCAGGAGGTTGTTATAACCTGAAGGTGTCAGACCGCCTCTTTCGGAGTCTGGTGGTTGATCTACGGAGACAATCAGTAGGTCACAGAGCCCGAGGGGACGAATAGAAAGAAGGGGACAGGCTGCATGCAGGTGACCTGAGCCTAAGCCCCAGGAGGGGCAGTGGCCGGAGCTGGATAAGGTGGGAGCCCCGCATCCCTGGCTGATTTGTCAGGAGCTCAGAAGGGGACCTAGAGGAGAATATGAATGTCACAGCCCTGGGTGAGTGCTGCTCTCTGAGTTGTGAGCTGCACACTGCACACCCATGGCCTGTCCACTCCCAGTCCATGCACGTGGTGCCTGGTGCAGGCTGTGCATTCCTTGACCCCACACACAGCAACCCTGCATTGCTGTGTCATTACATCAACCAGCACCAGGGCCACAGGTGGGGCTAAAGACTCTGCCTTCTGCTAGAATGAGAGATGGTGCCAACGTCCTACAGAAGATATGGTCTTCCCACTGGGCTCACAGCCAGCCACCCTGGACTGGATCAGGGTTCTGAGTGGAGGAGGAAGAAAGATGATACAGGATGGCAGCCAGCAGCCCTGCTGCTGGACTCACCTGAGGAAGGGGAGGACAGAGGAGGGAAGCCAGGTCTGGTCCTGCCTAGCCCTTGACCTGGATAGCCCTGCGGGTAAAGGGACAAGGATAAGGGCCAGAAATGAAGAGACCCTGTGATGTTTTGGGCAAGGACAAGCACAGGAGTCAGGAGCTGCTTATGAGGGCTTTTGTGGACTCAAAATGAAGTGGCACCAGGTAGTCAACGACACCATTTCCCCACATGCCCCAGCCCCTTAAAAACCACACCTCAGGGCCCCCTGAGCTGCAGTCCTCATGTGGAGACAGGCATTCAGTGGGCACCACTGCCGCCATGCCCCAGGCAGTGGGCATAGACGCGGAGGCCTGGATGAGCATCACTGCTGACGCTGTCGGCAGGTGACCAAGCACGTTGAGAGCCCACGGTGGTCCTTCCTCGGGTTGCCCAGACAGTGATGGTGGGGACACTTTGGGAGGGGAATGGGGTTCCTTCTTAGGTAAGAGGTGGCCTGGGTGGATGTGCAGGGGCCAGACTCAAGAGTTAAACCTAAACACGGCGTGTCCCCATCTCGTAGATTCAGCCTGATGAAATCTCGTGACCCTTGCTCCAGACTATTGTACTAGACAAACAGACGCTGCTGCCGTCTGGGCTTTCCCAACCCTCCCAGGAAGGTGTTGCCTGCAAGATGTTTGAAGGATCCTTGTAGCCCCCATGTGTATGTCAAAGCTGGGGGTTTCCTTTAGCAGATGCAGGGAGCAACCTCAATCAGGGTCCAGGTGGAAACTTTCTCTGAACTGAGAAAGTTCTGGCAAGAAAGAAGCCAGCAAAAAGGAAGCAGGGAGAGCAAAGAGTTGACAAGAAGGATTAGGGACAAGTTAATTCTAGCAGCCCCTGCTCTTCCCCTGGAAGGTGTCGTAGCCACCCCAAGCCAGCATCCTGTCCTTCCTGCTGCTCCAGAGAGGACAGTGTGTTCTCATTGTTACAACACCTCAGGGTAGACTCGACTTTAAGGGGAAATCATTTTTGGAATGGTGTACTTTTCCTCACAGTCTGTGAACGCTTACAAGTACCTGCCTTCAATGGCTTGTGTGCGTGCGAGGGAGGACTGGGCTAAGCATTGTTTGATAATTAAGCAGCCTCAGATGAGATGCACTCCCAGCTTCATCGCTCTCAAATATCGCCAGCTTGGGCATCTGCTGTGGACTGAATGTTTGTGTTGTCCCCCCAAATTCATACGCTAAAGCCCTAACCCCCAAGGCGATGGTATTAGGAGGTGCGGCCTTTGGGAGGTGATTAGTCTATGAGGGTGGAGCCCCCATGAATGGGATTAGTGCCCTTTTAAGAAGAGATGAGAGAGAGATGAGCTTCTTCTCCACCACATGAGGACACAGCAAGGAGATGGCCATCTGCAAACCAGGAAGAGGGCCCTCACCAGGAACCGCATCTTCCAGCACCTGGATCTTGGACTTCCCAGCCTTCAGATGGGTGAGGAATCAATGTCTGTTGTTTAATCCACTCAGCCTGTGGTATTTTTGTTGTACCAGCCCGAGTTGATGAAGACAGCCTCCAGAGAACCGAGGAGACATTGGGTGGTCACGCTCAACCATACTCAGCCACATGGGTGTCATCTCTGACACTGTGATATGAATGGTGACCACATTCCCCGCATTGCACTCAGAAAAGGGACCCAGTTTTGTTCACTGATGTGACATCCATAAGTTAGAAAGGTTGGGGAACGGCTGATGGCAGTGGTTCTGGGTCCTGCACAGGAAAGAAAATCCAACTCCTCAGCTTACGGCTCCTTTCCCTCCCCTCTCATCATAACTTTCTAAATTCAATTTGTGTTGTTTGTCTTTCCTGCCGAATGTTTACATGTCATTCCAGTTTTCAAAAGCAGCATAAAAAATACACAGAGAAACCAGTTCCAGGAGGACTTATTGAAATATAGGAAGGATATGAAACTGCAGCAATACCGCACATCAGGGAAATGCTGAGCACCAACCTGGCTGTGTGCGGGAAGCACAGACTTCATTCAGGACTCTTCCGGCTGCTGTCCACCTGTGATCCTCAGGGCGTAATTGGATGGGCTGGGTGTCCGTGTTCTTGGAATTGTTTAACGTTGAGTGAACAAGCAGCCATGATCATGGTTCAGTGTTCACCACATTTTAGGAAAAAAAATGCTGTTTGATCTAATGGATCCACTGTAAATACACGCTGGAAGAAGATTACTTTCTCAAATTTCACAAGAACCACCATGAAGCCTGGGATGGGAGGGCTGTGTGTACTGTGAGGTCTCCCTGATATGGGGGAATGTTCTCCTTCTGTAAAGGGGAAAGGAAACATGGGATCAGAACTCATTGAGATATATTCTCTGCCGGATCAGGCACGACATTGTTTCCTGATAAGAACAGCAGAAACTTAAACTACTTGACACAGCAAAGGGTATTTCCTGGTGCTCAGAAGCGGGAATTCCAGGAGTCCATGAGCTTCAGGAACAGCTGGATACAGGAGCTCCAACCATGAACCGAAGGGCACTGTCTTTCTTATTGTCTCCCAGCTGAGTCTTCTGCGATTCTTCATTCTCTGCTAGGACCTCCCACATGTTGGAAAATGTTGCCCTGGCCTCTCCCAGCTTGTATTTCTATCATCTACAGGGATCCCAGGAGAAGGGAGCCACTCTCTCCTGAGACACGTGGAGGAGCCTGGATCAGCCTGGGTCAGGTCACGTGTGCATCCCTGCACCAATCGCTCTGGCCGTGGAAGTCAAAATGGCCAGGCTAGCTCACGAGGAGAGTCAGCCCCACCAGGAGTAGCAGGGCCAATAGTAGGAGCAGGGGTAGCAGTTGTAGTGGGCTGGTGGACGCCCCAAATATCCCACGTCCTCATTCCCACAACCTGTGGATATGCTATCTCACATGGCAAAAGGGACTTTGCAGATGTGGTTAAGTAAGGCCCTTGAGATAGGAGATTCTCCTGGATGATCTGGGTGGGTCCAAGCATCACAGGGCTCCTATAGGAGGGAGGCGGGAGGGCCAGAGTGAGAGACAGAAGATGTGAGGACAGAAACAGAGGTCACAAAAAGGAGAAGATGCCACGCTGCTGGCTTTGGATGGAGAAAGTGACCACAGGACAAGGAAGGCGGGTGGCCTGCAGAGCCAGGAAAAGGCAAGGGATGCATCTCCCTTCAGAGCCTCCAGAAGGAAGCAGCCTGGGGACAGTGTGACTAGCCCAGTGAAGCTGATTTGGGATTCCAGTCTCCAGAACTGTGACATAACAAATGTGTGTTGTTTTAAGCCACCGAGTTAGCGGTAGCTGGATATAGCTGCCGTAGGAACCTAACCCAACACGACAGCAATGGCCACACCAGCTAACAGGCTTGGAGAACCCACTCCTTTCCAGACACACGTCCGAGCCAGAGAGCAGTCTAGACTCGGGTACTCCTCAGCACAGCTCTGACGTAGGGCCTGTTACCATACGGCCATCTTACAGACGAGGAAACGGAGTGACATGCCCACGGTCACACCTCCAGTGCACAGCAGCCCGGCCACCAGGCCCAGGAGGATGGAATGAGGACTCACAAGGCTCAGGGTTCCTTAGAGGAAGGGGCGGGGAGGCAGCCCCACAGACCGGAGCAGACCTGCTCCGCCTCCACAGAGCAGCCTGGGCCAAGGCCACCTGTCCACTGCTGGCCGGCCTCGGGCCCCGCGGGTCAGGAAGAGAGGCTGAGGAGACAGACACGCATCTCAGGAGGCGGCAGACCGACTGTGGCTCCCTCTCAGTCCAGAAGGTTAGTCCCACCTCTCAGGCTTTGTGTTCAGAATCACAGTGCCCACAAGCTCAATTTGAGAGGGGCTCTCTAACTTTGTTATAATATGTATAACCTTCAAAATCCCTTACCAAACGAGTTAAAGAAGAACCGTAGAGGCACACAGAAGTGTGTTTGAGAAACTCAGCACCTTGACAGTCAGCATATTTGCCCCAAACAGAAGGAGTGCTTTGTAGGGTTGCTGGGACTTGTGCAAGAGTAAACTCTCTTCAGAAAATCAGGATGTTTTTCCTTGAATCACTGTCGTCTAGAAGTGTTCTATAAGAGTGTTTTGTTCATTTCAGTCAATCTTGCACTCACCAAAAAATAGAATTTCACCCAATGAAAGTGCACGCTGCTGGGAGAGGTAGTGGGAAGGAAAAAAAGAAAAGCGGAGAGAGTGTGCGCCCTTTAATTGCTCCGGTCTCTTCTCTGCTACGACAGCCACTCTGAGCTCCCAGCTGGAGGCATTGTCTCCCTGTCCTGAAGTCCTGGAATTCAATGTAGTTCGATGAATTGTCATTGTACTGCACACCTAGTCAGTAAAGGCCTCGGACTCAGCCCTCCCTGGGTGTCGTCTTTAAACCTGAGAACCTGTACTGGATTGCCATCCATTCTCTGGGCACCAGCGAGTGAGCCCCCTGGATTGTACGCCTCTTTAAGGCTAAACCCGTGCTTCTCAAAAGCGAATCGCCCCTCCGTGCCGACCCGGAGCAGCAGCTGCAGTGGGGCTCAGAAACCATCTGTTGCTGAGCACGTGAGCAAGAAAGAAGAAATGATGACACTGGACGCCTATTTGTCATCTAATTATGTTGTTGTTGTTGTTGAAGTTTTAAATTGCAAAGAGTACCTTTTTTGATTTCCATGATAATCTTAAAATACATGGGGTAGACGCCTTTCGAGGGAATCGCCTGAGATTCAAGATGAGGTGTTGGTCTGAAGACACTTGGCACGCGTGTGGTGTCAGCACCGAGGCTCCTCCCCGACCCACACGACAATTCCATACAGCACTTACCTGGACTTTACAAGGAAGGGCGAGGTGAAGAGGGGGCTCAGTCATCATGAAATAAGTGACGTGGTATTTTGATCTCAGTTTAAAGGGCAAACAAATTCTCACGGAAGGGCTTCATCTCGAGTTTTCTCAGACACCTGAACCGACAGGTGGATGTGAGTTGTAGCCAGGGTTCCCATGGGACCTGAGCCTTCCCCAGAGACGCAGGCACACGCGAGGGACACATGGCAGCCACGGAGCCACAAGGCACTCTGACGCCGCACGTGGGAACGTGTGAGGTAGCCGGGTCTGTCCTGGGATTAATGGGGACGACCCACCCTCACCCGTGGGTGCTGAGAGCCAGTTCACCCACGTCTCTGCCCGTCTGGCTTGTCCAGAGTCCATGCAGTCCTTCATAGGTCGTGTTTGTGTTCACTGACCAATGCTCCCATTTACAGAAAATCATAACTCAAGTCCATCTGGACACTGGCCCACTCCTCACAAGGAAAATTAATGGCAAACAGGCCTGGTGACTAGGATTGTGCAAGACTTGAGGAATGATTTCACGGGAACAGTGGCCGAGCTTCGACTCTGCCGTGCAGGGAAGGAATTTATTTACAAATTTCGCCATAAATGCTCTTTAAAATAATGTCAAGTGGCCTAAGTGCTCGTTGAAAATGACATTACTCCAACTAGAAAATGGCCACCGGGTTGAGGATCCATACACACACACACACACACACACACACACACACATATCATATATATAAAAGCTTGAGGAAAGAGACATTCACGGCCATTATATTGACAGGATCTGGTGGGGTGTGTGTGTGTGTGTCTTTTTCAAAGAGCACACATAAAAAAACAAGATTCCAAATGTAAGACCCATGGGAAAACTGCCTTTCGTTTGCTGAGAAAAGTCAATAGTTTGGGGGAGGGATTAGCGCTATCTGGAGCCTTGGTGTGACTTGGTGGTTGGGATGTGAAAGTGAGTCAGGACCAGCCAGGTTTGGGCAAGCAGGCGGAATCTATTAAGAAATCCATCCATTTCTCCTGTTTATTGGCATAACCTCCCTAACAAAAGATGCAAAATTATCACATTATTTTGTTTTCCTCACAGACTGACTGTAAGTTGGTCCTGGCCCAAGAAACCAGATAGCCCCACCTGCCTAGGGCGTTACACCGGTGAGGAGAGTGGCAGGTTCCGGAATGTTCCAGAGGAGTGTAGAATGGTGTATTCTCCTTTTTCTGGGAGGTCTCTGCATGTGGTGAACGAATGCATTGTTGTAGCCCAACATACTTGTTAGCTCTTTTCCTTTCCTGAATTAAAAAATTGAATTATACACTCAGCCTAGTTACTGAGCCTGTAAAGTTTATTAAAGTTTATCGACCGTGTGTACACACGTCAGGATTTCGCTTCAATCGCTGCTCTCAAGCTGGAACATTGAATTAAGAGGCAGAGCCCCGCCGCAGCTCGGGTGGACTCCAGCCGAGCCACAGGTAGCAGAAGTCGCCTCCAATTAGACATAATCATCACTCAGTCAATAATTGTGCTAAAGGCTGCTTTCAAATCTGCGAGGGATTCGCATTTAATGTACTGATTCAGCTTGTCTGAGCCAAATTCACTGTGTACTGAAACCAAAGCAATTTAGTTCTTGCCTACGGCCCTTCTGGCAGTTCATCTAGTCGAGCTGTAAGGACTGTGAGATACAATTTAATCTGAGACATCTGTGCACAGACAGGACCTTCTCTTCACGGAGAGAGACGAAGGAACGTCTAAGCTCTAGTTTTATGTGAAGAACCAGCCCTTATCTCACCCCTGAAAAATAAAGCATTTAAGCTAGAGTAAAAAGCCAAATCAAAAAAATTCTTTTCCTCGGGTTTATGAAATGCACACTGCAGCTACTAACAGCTTTCCTGCTCCGACCGGTGGAAAACACTTGAGTCCTGATCCCAGGATTAACCATTTAAGGATATTATGCTTATCGCCGGCTGCAGCTGACGGAGGAGATCTTTATTAAATATGAAAGGGAAATGGTTCATTCTTTGTGAGTTTGAAGAAATATGAAATGCCTTTATGCACATTTCTTGCCTTGTGGCGGTCCTGGAAGACGGCTGAAATGTTTATCGTCCATCTCATGCCTCTTCCAATGGGTCGTGCCCTTTGGAGCATCTGAAAGACAGGACTTTCCTCTGTTTATCGTACAACGTCGTCCGCAGAATTTTGAGGCTATCCAAGCAGGGGCAGGTGGAAGCGGATCACCCTCCAGCTGTTAACACGACAAGCCCGTTGGTTACCGCGGCACATGTCTAAATGCGCCGTTCCTCAAACAGGCCCTCTTGTGCGATGACAGCTCTTGCTGGCACATAAGGGACTATTTGTTTCATTTTTCAAGAATGATGTGGTCGTGGAAATACTCAAAATGTCATATACAAACAAGAGCAGAATTGGTGCGGCCTTGGAACCTTGTCTACTGTTTTTATAAAAGGAAATCTGGACGGGTTTTGAAAGTGCATCTAGGTCTTCCTAGAACTGAGAAGTCTGCAGGACAAAGCAAACTGCCTGGCCACTCAGAAGAGGAGCCAGTGTCCCTCAGCGGGGAGAGCAGCACGTCCTGTGCTCTGGAAGGCCCCCGGTCCCTGGACGCGGTGCTGGCGAGGGCGTCTCTAGCTGGAAGGGCTCCGGGCAGGGCCCAGGGAGGGGAGTGAGGGAGGGAAGGGAAGACGCTTGGTCTCTTTGTGTTCAGGCGGCGTCTACACAGTCCAGACTCAGAGGAAGATGTGGCCATTTTCTGGTTCACACGATCCAGGGCAAGGCCCTGTCCAATAACTCACATTTGCTGTTTTTTAAGCTGAACTCCTCATTTCACCCAATGAGGCATCAACATGGATGAGCAGACGAGGATGGCACCAGTGACAAATTCCCCTGTTGACATGGCGGGAGCAACCTTGCATGCAGAGAACCACGGTGGGGCCCTGGGAGCAGCAGTGCTGTGTCCTGGGGGTCTGGCAGGAGTGGGGGGACTTGGGATGTTCCTATAAGGAGGTGGCGGGACAGATCCAGCACCTGCTGGCTCCGCCCCAACAGTCATCAGTCATCAGTGGTAGAGATTGCAGTGCTGACCCTATCCTGCCGTACTCCAGCTGGCAAGTCCTTTCATGCCTGATCATAGTGAGTCTTCCTGACAACCTTGCAAATGGGGACACTCGTCATCTCCAGTTTACAAACTGGTAAACTGAGGCTTAGACAGGTCAAGTGAGGTCTTCTAGGTGATCAGCGGGCGCAGGACTAGGCTCAGACCGGGAGAGCTCAGTGCACAGTGTGGTGGGATGGAATGCAGTGGCTTCAAGGACACCAAGTCTTCTCAGCAGTGCTCTGGGTGAAAATCCTAAAGAAGGGAACAGCGGCCCTCAGCTTCAGGGCAGACGTCCAGCCCCACGCAGCCAAGCCCAAGGTCAAAATGTTAACAAAAACCCACCGCCCGAGACCACCCGGCCAACACACAAAACACACGCATACAGGCACACCACACAGACACCTACACACACACCACACACTCCTCACACTATACACACACACATACCTCACACTACACACAGACATACACATATACACACACCCTGCACTGCTCACACTACACACACACCACACACACGGACATACACAGACATGTACACACACACACTACACACTCCTCACACACCTCACACTATACACACACACCACTCACTGCTCACACTACACACACACCACACACGTATATACACGCACACACTGCTCACACTACACACATACACATATACACACAGAGACATACACACACACACTGCTCACACTACATACATATACACATATACTGCACACTTCTCACACTACACACACACCACACACAGACATACACACACAACACTCACTGCTCACACTATACACACACACCACACACTCCTCACACTACACACACACACAGACATACACACATACCACAGACTGCTCACGCTATACACAGACATACACACACCACATACTATCCACACTACACACATATTCACACTTCTCACATTACACACACACCACACACATACACACACACCACTCACTGCTCACACACATTGCTCACCTTCTCCGCCCCCCAGCCTCCAGCTCACCTCCTTCCACATGTCCCGGGTCCTGTCCTCCAAGAGGGTGTTGCTTTGTGCTCATTCCCTACAGTGCATGAAGACCCTCACTGTCCTGCCCAACCCCCCATCACAGCGATGCTCCCCCCTCTCTCCCTGCTGTTGCGCCACCACGGGCGGGCACCCACCCACTCGGCTGCGTGTGTAGTTCTCTGGGACATGGGGGAGGCCTTCCTCCTGAGACAGACAGTCCTACATGTGAGCTGACTTGTTCTCCCTGCTGCCCCTCGGGCTGAACCCCTGTTTTCTGGGCAACTCCACATACGCAGGAACCCAAAGTGTGATCGAGCAAATCTGAAGTTCCCAGAAAACATGATTTACACTCAGCAAACTCCTGCCCCATCACTGAGGGTTTTCTGGCCTACTAATTTTTGTGGCAGGACTCATTTTGATCTTTAGTTGCTCATTTTAAGAGCCCGTGACAGTGGTTGCAAGGCCGTGCGTGGAAAGGATCGCTCCAACTTCATTACGAACTTCATTTTTCTTAATGTGGATTTCATTAATCCAGCAATAACAAGTAATCTTCAGACAATTTACTGAGCAGTTAATGAGCAGCTGGGGAAGGTCGGCTCTCTGGATAAAGCTAGTGGCCTTGAGCCCTCAATCCATCCCAGCCTTTCCACCGTCAGTGAAGCTGGACACGTCGCAGGAAATGCACACATTTTTCACAAGTGTGCTCTCTTCGCATGTTCTACATTTTTGATGTATGAATCACAGTCAGTTAAAAACCAGACAGAAGTGGATTCATAGAAAAGCCTGAAAACATGTTATTATGTTTACTTTTCACCACCATCCCTCCAAGCCCTGCAACCAAGATATTATTTTTTTCTGAATATACTAAGGAGATAGAAACACAAGATCAAATGTATGTACATATATGCATACATGTAGTTAGATGCATGTAGATACATACAAATCCCCATAGTTTATTAAATGCTTGGCTTATACCTGAGACCTGAAGATTAAAACAGATCAATGTGTTTAGAACAGATGACAACCAATTTACGGCAATGTCTGAACAGCGTGGTGCAGAAAGCTTTCAGAGGCGACCGTCGGTGATGATGGTGAAAGTTACCTGCAAATGGATGTTAGAAAAAGAAGGAAACCACTGGACCATAAAGTGGTGCTGTCCACAAACTCCCCCAACTCCCTTTACACCCCCAAAGACACCTCTGATGGAACAGCACTGTGAGAGCAGTCAGAACAGATATACCGTATTTTAAATCTCTTAAATTCTACCAGAGGCAACAATTCCTATCTGGTGCTCAGTCTTTACCAGGAAATCTATTTTCCTTGTGCACTTTGTGGAGTGATGAGTAGGTTTTTGTCCTTGCTACAAAAATAAGGCTGGGGTGGGTGCCCTGACGGTCACGCCACCACCAGGTGAGTTGCAGGGGCTGCGTTGGTCCACATGATACCAAAACAACCAGCCTGGTTATTAGACATTCTGCCCCAGGGATCCAGTTCTCACCTTGGCAGGCATATCGTGTGTCAGTGGAAAGAGCTTTGGATTCAGCCCACCAAGGCTGAAAGCCACCCCTGTCCCCGAAGGCCAGGCTGCTCTACACGGTGTCCACCACCTTGGAAAGGCACAGGGCCCCCCAGACCTGGATGCCGCTGTTCTCTCCGAGGGCTGCTGCAGGCTTGCATGAACCTGCAAGGGGGAGAGGCTCCCCGTGCAGTGGGGACATGAGAACCGACCGGTAAACCTCGGTTCCCTTCCTCTTTATTAGGGAAAGACGCAAAACCGAACTCATCAAAAACGAGCCTGTCTGTCCGAGCAAGACAACTGTCCCAAAAGACAGAAGTTTAAATCTGGGAGGTGGTGCCCTAAAACTTCAACCCGCTCATTGTGTACCCGAAGAAAATGAAGCCCAGAGATTTGAATTTCTACTTACCCCATCCAAGCAGAGTATCTGCAATCAGAATTAAAATGAACATAAAAATCTCTGATGCCCGGTTTTCAATTACAGGGTAAAAATGCCACCTGCACAGCCCTTCGCTTCCACAGAAAACTTGCTGGGCACCCTATTTGCTCTAAAAACAAGAGTGACCAGCACTTGGAGGCCGATGGTCCCACAGTGGGGCCTGCCTTCAAGCCCTGGCCGTGTCTCCCCTGTATCCAAGAGCAGGCTAGCCTGTGTTCCTAAAAATATTTTAGATTTGTTCCCATCAGAAACTTCCTACTCAGGAAGAAAAAGAGAGAGAGCATCAATCTCCCCAAAAAAGAAAAGATTTCCCCTCGTCCACTATCACGATCCCAGGAGCTCTGAGTCCAGGGAACACACATAGTACATGTGTAATAAATTGGGGGCAATAAATAAATGGATTAATTCATGGAAGGGTGGATGGATTTTTTTTAATGCTGTTGAGCCACACACGATTCTCTTTTCTACTTGGAAAACTTTGAGGAATGGCACTGCGACACTCACTGTGTGCATGTCACTCAGGTGGTTGATGGTTCCAGTGACTGCAGGATTAAAGGCAGCTGGGTCCTGCAGGGGCTCCATGATGATAACCAGGCGAAGTGACAGAGCTTCCCACAGTTATTTAGGGCTCCTGCTGACCAGTGTGCAGGTGCTTGTTTTATTGAAACAGCAAATATCCCATTAGCTTTATTTCCATGCATTTTGTTCCAACTCTCTCTTTTTATGATTAATTTCCTTATTAATAGTTTACTTCATTTTTCCTGTGGGAGCCCTCCTGTGGCCAAAATAATCCTGTGAAATGGCCGGCCTGTGGCCCACACTGCTTGACGTTTCAGGTGTGAGACGCTGAAATGATGTCTTCAGATAAATTCTTTGGGAGACTTTTTTTTTCTGTCAGCATCACAACATAATCAATATTTAACCACAACAGTATCCTGTTGTGGTTAAATTTGCTGACCTTCTAGACATGTATATATTTTTTTTCTATGAGGACGACCAGCCCTGGGCTAACATCCGTGCCCATCTTCCTCTACTTTACATGGGGCGCTGCTGCAGCATGGCTGACAAGTGGTATGTCTGTCCACGCCCGGGATCCAAACCTGAGAACCCCGGGCCCCTGAAGTGGAGTGCGCGAACTTAGCCACTATGCCACCAGGCCAGCCCCTAGAAGTATTTTAAATACCATGATATAGAAGCAACGTGCTGCATTCCAGGAAGTACATCATGGTAGTGCTTTTTGCTGCTCTGTTTAGCTTTCTATGAAGGGAAATTTTACTTTACTTTTACAGGAGTTAAAAACATTACACCATCCACTAGGTAAATCTAAGCTTTAGGGGCCAAAGCTCTTTGCTCAGCTGGGAATGTGCATGGAGATAAAATCCATTCAATAAGTGCATTTTTAAATCTAAGCAGTCTCTATTGCACCCGTATTTGCCTCATTTTGAGAGCACCATTGCTTGACCATCACACATACATAATAAATATTTTTTTCTTTTTTACTTTAGGACAGTTGTATTATTGAAAACAACAGTGTCGATAGTAAAATAACACAGCTATTTTTTAGTGGAAAAGACGCATTCGTTTTAAAGTTGTCCTAATATCTCTCATTTCACTTTTATGGTTATGTTTTTGTGAGTAAAAGATAATTGCGTGCAGGCAAGGATGTCGTGCAGAATGTGACTGCTAACTCTGAGAGTTAAGGGAATTTTTCCATAATGTGTAGCGTCTCTGGTCTAGTTTGCAGAAGACCCTTTTGGCAATAAGGGTTCCAACTGGTTAATGGAAACGGGAATGAGAAGATAATGAGAAAGGTGTGGACATTTCGAAAAGAATCCCAGAACAGGAAGCCTTTAGAAGGCCCAAAGCCACAGTCACCAACATACTCACTTCCAGACAAAGGTTTTGATTAAGGAAATGCATGTGAATATTTTATTTAAGTTCTTTAATTGCTACAAAACATTGGAAAATACCATCCAAATGAATAATTTGTTAAGAATAGTGACATCTATTCATATTTATGAAGTGATTAAATGTAGTTTTTCCAACCCAAAAAAGAAAATGAATGGCTGGAGGAACACTGAGAAAGAAAGAGAGACAAGGTCATCATCGTCCACGGCCCAGGAGGAGCGCCGGCCGCAGACTGGCGCTGCGGGGTCGTAATATCAGCGCGGAGGCGTCAGGCCTGGTCTTGGGCGCCGTCATTAGCCGCGCTATCCTTACACGGCTCATTTCCATGGTAACCGACGCAGCGCCAGGACCACCGCCCAGCCCCAAGAGCTGGGAGCGCCGACCTCTGGGTTAACTCTAATTGGCGCCTTCTCTAATTAGGGAAAGTATCAGCTGACTCTGATATGCAGCAAGATCATTATCATTAGGTCAGCGCTAACTAATTGATGTTTGTGTAGCATAGGATTTTGGATTACAATACACTCCGTTTAGCAAAACAAACCAGGCTGACCTAGGAAACCAAATTGCATCATTTGGGGCGTTGCTGCGTGTAAAATCAAGGCTTATCTACAGGGCTTTCGTGGTTTAAGAACCAGCTCTGTAATGAGAGCTGGGATTTTGTACATTCACCTTGCATCTGCCATTAGGTAATACTAGATGTGGAACCAGATCTGAGATATCATACAAGCCCATCCTTTGTAAAACTAGAGTTTTCAGAAAGCTCTCGGGGAGGATAAGGCAATTAAGCTTGGGTTTTGTTTTGTTTCTTCAGCACATTTTTGTATGGCGGGTAGCTCTGTAACCACTATTGCAAATTTGAAATAGTCAGATAAAGGTTATTTATTAACTGTGCTTTCTCAGTTTAGGTCAAATTTCCAGCTTGTCACTTACCAGTGTTTGAATATAAGCAGAGTCTCTTTCATTGACATTTGATGTGGAAACCTGCTGAGTTTGTGAAGAGGAATAAAAGGACTTAGCCCAGGACTACCTGGACACTCCAGTGCCCGTAAGAGAAGAGAGCACTTGTGGTGGGGAGGAGGGACGTTGGTGGGTGTGGGAACTGGGGACATTTCCTGATTCAGTAGTGACAATTGCTGGGGCAGTTACCAAAAGGAAGCAACTGATATTTAGTTGTATAATTTTAAGAAGGCAGTTTCCCCCTGGGTGGTCATCATGTACTGCTGGATTTCTTGCGCTGCTTATCCATATATGGTTCATTCCAGCCCCAAACAGTGGAAACCTTTCATGTTATATTTCAACACGCTGTTATTCAGTATTTACTGGGAGCATACTGTATAATGGGCTGCCGAAGGACAGGTGTGAATGAGACAGACACTGAAGTGCCCTCCCAGAACCTCAAGCCCAGAGGAGATGATGGGTATCACAGGTCATAGGGATGGAGTGCAATGGATATTAGGGTCCAGGAAATTCTGGATCCAGGGACACAGGGAACAAGAGGATCCATTCTCATGGAGAAAGTAGGGGAGGTCTCCTCAAGGAAGGGATATTGGAACTAAGATCTGAAGGAGTAGGGGGCCAGAGGAAAAAGCATGAATGGTCGGCATGAGGTGGGCTGCTCTAGGGGGAGCCCCAGTTCATGTGCCCAACTCTGATCTCCCCCAAGCTTCAGACTCCGAAGCCCTGATCTTCCTTGACACCTCCACTGGGTTCCCGGAGCCACTTCACTCCCGGGACAATGCAGCCCTGCGGCCGGGTCCTCGCCATGTTGCTTTCACAATACACTGCCAGAGAAGCAGCCCTTCGGTGTAAACACTCTCATTTGCTGCCTGTTGATGCTTGCCCTTCGTAAATGAAAACATTACTAAATCCGTGCTAAGGTGAGGGACATAAAGGGCTTTGTTGTTCCCAGGCCCGCTGACAGCACACGCATTGTCTCCCATGTGTGCGTGGGCCCCGGCGGCCTGGCTGTCTAACCAAGAACCCAGCACACAGCAGGTGAGTCACCGAAGCCGGGGAGGCCTCGCTCCCCAGCCAGTTTTGTTAAGATCTGCGCTGGGCACTCCCCCTTATTAAGACTGAACTCCTTTATTTCAGGCAATAATTGCTACATGTGCTCACAAATGATTTACACTCAGAAAGTTTGCCAAAGGGCGTGGACGGTTATTGATATGTATGTAAAGATGGCAGACGAGGAACTGCACCCACCAAATTGCTACCAGGGCTGATGAGTTACCCCCTCGCTTCCCTCCATGGAGATTAGGAGACTCACCGTGGCCCCGAGGGATCCGAGCATTCCTGTCTGCTGAGTACAGGCGCTCGAGGGGTTCTTAGACATGTACGGTGATGCCAGGCGGTAATCTGGGGGCGATTTACAAAGATCTGGGCTCGGATTTCAAAGAGCAGTGCAGACACCCACGCTTTGGCATACTTCGCATTGCTGAGTCTGTGGGGCAGACAATTCCGCATTTTCTCCTGTTAATGAGCGTCTCTTGTTTTAAACTTGCTGTTCCAGGCAAACGCAGCACTGGCCTGTTAACTTGATAGGACAACACTTCTCTTAGCTTCGTTACCAGCTTCCTGCCCTGTTTACAGAGGTGGGACCTGCTCACGGTTGGCCAGATGCGGCGGGGCAGGCGTTTCCGAGGCAGGTGTACGAGGTTACAGCCCGTGGGGATGGAGAGGCTGCAGCCACCACACACGCACAGGGTGGAAACCTCAAAGGAAAATCAAGCTCCCTTTGCAGAATCTCCCAATGACTTTCTTTCAAAAAGGCCTTTCACCCCAACATGAGTCTTTGAGTGAAACAGAAGCTGAACGTGAGCTAATGACACCTGGTATGTTTATTTAACGATATTTATAAAGTCACTCTAAAAATGATTGCCTAAGTCTGTCCTGCCCTCCCTTCAGGATGATTCCAAACAGAACTGAACCATTTAATCCTGGGAGAGGTTGTAACAGACACTTGAATCTTATACCAGGAGGTACAGGTATCCATTTCCTCCCAACCCACTGGTTCTACGTGTAAGGTCACTGAGCCCAAGAGGTGTTCAGGTTTCTAAGGTCAAACAGTGAGAATGTGACAGAACAGAGAGAGAGGACTCAGGGCCCCATCTCCCCACAGTGTTGGTTCCATTTCAACTTTGTGGATGGACACGAACACTCCTGCTTATGGCCCACACGAAAATCATCATGTTATATAAACATAAATCAACTTAAATCTGAAAAATAAATAGGAATCTAAAAAGACACTTGCTCCATCAATTAAGGATGCATTATCTTGCTTGATTCTCGGGGCTGTAAAACTCGCTCCTGGCTGAACAGACCATCTGGAGCCGGATGGACGGTGAGCAGTTACGGTGACGATGAGCTACCGTTGCTGGTTCTGTTTCCCTTTTGTTCAGAACAGGAAAAGCCTCCTTGGGTGGGGAATGGTGATGACTTACATTTCGAGAGTTTTACATCATTTCCATACTCATCCTTTCGCCTCCTAGGTCGGGTTCTTCCTCTGCACTTGCCAGGGGGGCACTGAGACTCAGACCAGCAAGTGGCTCCTTCCAGGTCCATCGTCTAGTGAGAAGGAGGGGCAGTTCTCAGGCCCAGGTTTCAGGACCCACTTGAGGAGGCTACCTCCTTTCTAGAAGTGTTACCTCTGTTTTAAAAGGGTACCTGGGCTTTGTTTGAAATAGGTGTGGTAGGACATGCAGGCACAGGACTACTGTCGTGAGGAAGTTTGCTATACTCACAGACCCCCAGAAACAGGAGGTACAGCGCGTCATGGGCGGGACGGCACACAGAAGCACCAGGGTCAGTCAGCAGTCAGAGAGAACGAGAGGAAAATGGGAACAAGACTCTTTTCTGTTGTTTCTGTGGGAGGAACGAGTGAGTCAGAGCAAGCAGGCTTAGAATTGGCTAGTGTGGACAATTTCAGTGGGCCCGGGGACACACGGGCTGTCCCTTGTTGTCTGGTATCTGTCCTCAGGTGATTAGGGCAGGAAGGTAGAGGCCTGGAGTGTGACAGCTCAACAAAGGAGGTGGTTGGGGTGTGGGTTCTGGATGGGCTGGTTTGCATGTGGGAAGTGTGCTCACAGGTAAGTCGTCTGCTCTCCAGGAGGCAGCTAGCCCTGAGAGAGGCTTCCCTCCAGGGTCAGCACGGCCCCAAGATGTCCAAGCACCAGACACAGAAAGTAGAAAGTGTGATTTCTATGACTTCCATCGTCATAGGGCACCCCGATGCTTCAGCTCAGTGTTTCAGTCTCAGATGGTGAGTTTGGAATTCCCACTCGAGCATGGCCGGGTTGCAGCCTCTGCTTTGCAGTGTCAACACGATGCCAGCCCACTGTCTGTCCTGGACCATCGAGGCTGACAGGATCCTCGTTGGTTCTCACTGGGATCTGGTGCTTCGAGTGTCCCCCCGAAGGAAGAAGTTGGGGTGTCTGCTCTTCCAAAGACAATGTATGGTAAAGCCGAATAGAGGCCTCCAGAGCTGAAGCCGTTTAATCAAACTCCAAACACTTATTCAGACACTGACATGGGGGGAAAAAGTGAGACAAGTCATATGAAAGCAAGATGAGGAGAAGAGAGAGCTTAAGAAAAGCCCACATCTGAGCGGGGAGAAGTCACTTCTTTTCTACACAAAATCCTGCTAACCCACCTGCATTCCTCACAAAGCGCCAGCAGTGTGAACCGGAACTGGAAAAACCAACTGGAACACGCGCTGATCCTTCTGGCCTCATCGCAACAAGCAGACGACGAGCAAATGTGGGAGACGCCAGAGGGAAGATTCGGCTGCGAGGGGGCAGTGGGCTTGGCTGGACCCATGGAAGCAGAGCGGCCCAGCCCACCTCGCTGGGTGGGACTCAGGACAAATGCATCCCTTCTGAAGAAATGATGGATGCCCTGGATCTGTGTCTTCCTAAGGGACTTTAGGAGTCACTTTTCTACCCGTTTCCGCTTCTAGAATGAAGGCTTTCCTTTCTCTAGAAAAGACAACAGACAGGCAATCACTGAGAACTTGTGCTGGGCTGAAGTTTTCATCATTTCTGAACTTGTAAAGGAAAGTAGGGAGAATTCTTCCCCACACAGAGGTTCACAGCTCCCACCCACCCCCCGAATTCGTTCTCCGTTGCTGCAGATATAGCCGCTTAGAAGAACAGACCTTTATCAATGCCCCGTGTCCGTGGGCTGGGAGCCTGGGCACGGCTGAGCTGGGTCCTCCGCTCAGGGTCTCACCAGGCTCACACCCAGGTGTCAGCGGCTGTGTTCCCAGCAGGAGGCTCAGCCAGAGAAAGCCCTGCGTCCGAGTCCCCCGGGGTGTTGGCAGAATTCAAGAGCTTCTGTTCGCAGGAATGAGGCCCTGAGCTCCAGAGGCCACCTCCTCCACAAACAGTTCACAGCGTGTCTGTTTGCCCCTGTGGGGCCACAGGAGAGTGGCACCCTTTCTTCAGAATGACCCAGTCCCTCTTCTAAGACTTTTATCTACTTAGGTCAGGCCCACCGAGGATAGTTTCCCTTCTCATTAACTCAAAAATCAATTCACTTGGAATCTGATTTATAGATGCACAATTTCTTCATCTTTGGCATGTGTTCTGGGCTGAATTGTATCCCCTCAAAATTCAGACATTGAAGCCCTAACCCCCCAGTACATTGGACCATAACTGTGTTTGGAGATAGGTCTTTAAAGAAGTAATTAAGGTAAAATGCAGTCATATGGGTGGGCCCTAGTCCAATATGACTGGTGTCCTTATATGAAGAGGAGATTAGAACACAGACACACACAAAGTAAAGGCCCGAAAAAGGCGGCCATCTACAAGCCAAGGAGAGAGGTCTCAGGAGGAAACCCATCGACTGACACCTTGATTGTGGACCTCCAGCCTCTAGAACTGTGAGAACACAAATGTCTGTTGTTTCAGTCACCCAGTCTGTGGGGCTTTGTTATGGCAGCCCCAGCAGACTAATATATAAGGTGACTTAATCATGGAGTCAAATCCCATCCTATTCACAGGTCTGATGACACTCAAAGGGAGGGGATTATGTATAGGGCAGGGACAGCAGGGGACGCAAATCAGGGAGGCCACCTTGAAACTCCCTCTGCCTCACTATCCATGTGCTTAGAGGTACCTGTGAGCTGTGTTATTTGGCTACATCCAGCCTGATTCTTTGAGATTTCTATCTGTGTGGACCAAAAGCCTCTTCTCTCCCTTCCCTCCTTCAGCTCTGTGGAAACTTGGCCACCAGCTTCTCTCCCTCCTACATCACCCAGAGTTGCACACCATGGTCACAGATCATGACCAGTAACCGTTGGAGGCAAAGATGCCAAGAAAAATTCTAAAGTGAATCCAGGTGTTGCAAACAAAGGCGTCGCTGGTGAGTCCAGGGGTGGAACAATGGCACCCACTGACTGGCGAGCAACGCCCCATGTCTACGGGGTTTTATAGGTTGTAAAATTAAGGCATACGGTGGTTGAGCAACATCTTGCAAGACAGTGTACTCAGGTGGGAAGACGGGAGGAGAGAAGACAAAATTTCCATAGCAGTGTGGCTCACGCCCCGGAGCAGCAGATAGTCGCTCTCCCAGCATGCATCATCTAGGCGGGCGCACCAAGGGGCAGGTGGCACTGGTGCAGAGCCCAGGGGCCATGGCGCCTTCCCCAGGGCATCCACCGGCAAGAGAGGCTCTCAGTGCACGTCCAAAGTATCAGACACCCACGGCTCAAACCAGGACACTCAAGGACACCTGTGATGACCGGACACCCCCCAAGGGCCACTTAGTAACCCCATAAATGCCAGTGACTTTGTCTGTGGACCTGCAAGTCACCGAAGCAACGGTGGAGAGAAAGCCTCTCCCTGGACACATGACAAGGGCTAGCCCCACTGTCATCCCTCCTGGCACCATAGGGACGCTCAGATGCCCAGAGATGGCAGGGATGCGATGAGCTGCATGGGTGTCAGGTGACCTGTATCGGAGAAGAGCGTCACACTTGCTCAATAGTGGTCCTAGCCACAGAAACCAGTGCTGCCTGCTGCTCATTTGCCCTCTGGCATCTACTCCAGTCGAATCTAAGGCCCAGGATAAAGGGCTTCTCCATGTATACCCCTTTCTAGCCCCTAGAGTGATGGCTTGGGAGCATCAGTATCTAGATAATAACCTCTAAGATGACACCCTGGCCAATAGAAAGAGTCAGCATGGTCCCTCAAAGTGAACTGAGAGGTGGAGAGCAGGCACTGTTTATGTGGAATGCATACCTCCCTGAGTCGGCGATCTCTGGACCGCCAGCTCCACTCCTGGGACCTGTTGCTGAAGCAGGCTGGGCAAGGCTCCCATCAGAATCTTCCAGTGGGGAGAGCTGATGTAAGGCAGGGCCATCTCTTGCCCAGCCCTTGGAAGTTCTGGCAGCTTCCGGGTAATCTAAGGCAGCAGTGTCCTCTGTAGACATCCACGGCTCACCTGCGGGCAGAATGAGTTATCGTTGCTGTGGGAACCTCTCTCCGAGCATCCTGAGAGTCGTGACTAAGAAGCGCCTCTGGTCCAGTGCCATGTGAATACACGGCCGGCTGGTGGGAGAGATAAGCGTGAAGACTGATCTTTACATGCAGGTAAAAGCACATCCAGTGGGCGCTTGTTCAGTGCACTCAGATACCAGGGAGATAGCAGCTCTGGAAACAGATAGATATCTTCTCTCCACCGCCACGGAGCACCTGGCCACTGTGGGAGGGTTTCCTTAGGCCTCCAGGCCTGGAGAGGGGCACAAGCAGGTGTCTTTGTCACATACTGTCTTCATGGCATGCCTGGCTCAGAGGGTAGTTCTGGGGACAGCAATTTTCTTACTAAAGTCAAAGATGGCCTTCCACGGCTCCCTGCCACCAGACAGATCTTCTGAAAGCACTGCCTTCTTTGAGGAACTGACCCCCCCAAAAAAGGCCTCCAGCGACTGCCAGCAAGGATTTGAGACTATTCCTAAGCTGTTGCTCTGCTTGCCCACCCGCTCCAGCCCTGCATCTAGATTCTCCTCCATGGAACCCTCGGCCCCACTACCTACATGCCCTGTACGTGTGCCAAGACCCAGGCTTCTGAGGACACTCCTTGCCCTGCCTGAAGAACCCACCACACTCTTCCCCAACTCATTCCCAGTCACCCCAAGTCTCAGATCTATTTCTACTTCCTTCCAGACATTTTTTCCTGATTCTTCCACCTATGGGTCCACTGCACACCCTTGTTCACATGTTTCGTCACATACTGTCTTAACTTGTTCTTTTACTAATTCACTTGCTTGGGCCTTATCTCCTAATATAAATCATACACGTGCACTTACGTTCTAAATTGTATATAATACAGCCTGTGTTGTAACTCATTTACATTCCCCCATAATGCTTGATGCATTTCTAAGCACAATGAGTGGTTAATAGGTAAGTGCTGAATCAATGTGGTTTTGATAAGACTCCACAATCTATCTGTCACTCTGTTGGTTGACTTCATTTCATGACAGGACCTGAAATCCCAAAGAAGGTGCTAGAATCCACCCCTGGGACTTAGATTAGTAGGAGGCAGCCTTCTGAGACTTAAAGAATTTTAGCAGAGACCCAGATAATCCTGACTAGTTCCCCAAGATAAAGACCCTGGTTAGGTCAAAGATTGTGTTCACTATAAATATTTCTAACAGATATAGAGACATATGCAAGAAATTGAGGTGATAGTAAAAGGCATGGCTACCGAAAAAAGTAATTCCCACAGAAACTTGGAGCTTCCTTCTGACTGGTTTTCCTAACCTTTTCCATTCTATTTCTCTTTCATGCTGTGCCGTATGCAGAGAGATAATAGATAGGGCCCCATAGGGCTGGCATGGCTTCCTAAAATAACACACCCCAAGGGAAGTGAGCATGGGGGCTCACCCTGGCCTGACGGGAACAGTGCTCATTAATGTTTTCTAACTGCTCCTCCCTGCCCCCACATCAGCCGCCCCGTGTCAGGGTAGGGCCGACACCACAGAGGGCCACAGCACCCCCTCAAGGTGGCAGGCTGGGGTGCGCTCTGTAGGACCAGTGATGCGCCAGTCCGCCAGGAGAACCCAATAGGGTGTTCAGACGGAAGCCAAGCCTAGAACTGCTGGGCCAGTCAGTGCTGCATCCCGAGAAGCCACAAATGAAGCTGAGCCTGCCCGTGTCGCCCTGGGACACAGTACTGTAGAGAGGGGCAGTCGGGGGAGCCACCAGGCAGGAGAATTGGGCTCCACTGGTTCCCCGCTCACCAACGTCTTAAATATGGACATGAGTGCCTCCTTCTTAGAAATACTGTCTCTCTCTGCTATTACTGTTCCCCCACCCCAAGGTGCCCCGATTCCTCCTAAGACAGGAGGATGATTAATTCTTGTTTGTTTTCTGAAAATGCGTGTGCACATGTGCATAAGAGTGTGTGTGCTATTCTATACTGTGCAGCCTCAGAGGGGAGACAATGCCCCCAAGGGGGTAGAAATTGGTTGTTGGTGCAGAAGAGAAAAAAATCCTTAGATGTTATAGTAGTTTGGGTTCCTCCAAAGCACAATTCTACCCGTCAGGGACAGATTCAACTGAAATGATGTAATTAATTAATTAAATTTAAATTTAAGCTAATTTCCTCTAGAAGGTCAATAATAAAACAAAGGTTGAAAAACACCATTTTATACCAATGAGCAAAAATAGATGGATAAAGTATAACAGAACTTGAAACCCAGGCAGCATGTCGTTACTTGTTGTTCTAAAATGACTCCTGACATTTTTGGTGGGCGTTTTGAGATTGCCCAAAAAAGGTTTCCAAGAAGAGGTGTACGCCTGGAAACGGTGAAGCAGAAGCTGGATGAGGGGCTCTCAGTACTCGCCATCCCCCACCGGGCCGGCTCTCACGGAGTGGGTGGGACAGCCCCTGCTCTTCTCACGCCCGCCAGCTGCTCTGCTCACCAGGCTTGCGTGGCTTTGCTGAGAGAATTGAGCAAGGGCATTGTTTTTAATTAAGTTGTGTTTTGTGCAGGTCGCATGAGGACGTGTGCTTGGCACTGCATGCCCCACCAGGACACCATGCTCATCTTGGTTGGACCCCACTTTCCTTAGGGGCTTCCCAAGACTTCCTGTTCTCCATGCGACAGGGATGTCCATTCAACTGTCAGTTTATTCTGGATTCCTAATGCGTATTGTGGGGTAGAAAGATCAAACAGTGTTTGTGCAGACCTAGGTTTAAATCTCCACTTTGCCATTTGTTAGCTGTGATAACTGGGACAAATTACTTCACCTCTCTGGGCCTGTTTCTTACCTACACAGTGGATACGTTAATACCAACCAGAGTTGCTGAGAGGAGTAAATAAAACGAAGTATATGAGACAGTTAGCCCTGTGCCTGGCACGTAAGGCATTGACTAAATGAATCATATTGGAACACTCTTTCTTCCCTGATTACCCCAGCTTCAAAAAGCTAACCAGTTTTTTTTTCTCTTTTCAAAACTGCTCACTTACTGGTTGATATCAGCTAATAGCTGAGAGTACAATAATTCAGTTTAAGGTGAAAATGACTGATAACTTATTTGTATGTCACACACGTGCTGTCCAGGCCCACTTGGTCTAAATCCTGCCCCTCAATGTGGTCTTTCCATTTGGGTGATTACCACATGGAGCAAAGTCCCGTTGATGAGACAAGGATCTCTGTCCTGAGCTGAGACCCTGAGGTCAGTTGAAATCCATGAGTTGAGACCCTGAGTTCATGAGGTCTCCCTAAACCTCCTCCTTGGAGCACACTCATTGCACATCACCTAATGAAGAACAATGTTTCAGATGACAGCGTGTAGATTCTCAGCCCCAAAGACAACCCCAGGTCTTCATCCAAAAAGACAACCCCTCCTAGTGGGTCTGTCTGTTGACACCCTTTCCTAGAAGGTCCTAATAGATTCACCCTGTGCTTGAGACAAACCATGACATCTCTGCTTTGTCAAAACAGTGCCTAGCAAGACTAAGGAGTCCCTTTAAGGAGACTTCTCATGGTGGCCTCAGAAACAGCCTCAGGTGAGAAGGGTGGTCTCTCTGTGCAACCCAGCACCCCACCCAAGCATGTATCCCATGGCACCCACCCCACTGTGTGCATTAGAGGAGGCTGGGTGGTCTTGGTGTTCCTTCTCCCCCCCAGTGGACATGCACCATATCACAGCACAGCCACCCCGAGAGGGAACACACTCCATCCAGGGGCTGGCTTCCCCAGTTTCCAGTGGTTTCCTCAGTCTCCCACACCCTTCTCCAGTTCCATTCTCCATCAGGTATCCTTTGGTGCGTCCCCGGAGAGCCAAGCTTTCAGCCGATGCCAGGTTGTTGTATGTGGTTGTTGTACGTGTGCCGTTGTCGTCACAGGCCCCTCTGGAGAGACCGCCTCTCCACTCTGTGCCCCGCTCCAGAAATGAACCTCCTCAGGTGGAGTGTCAAATCACACAGGAGGACATGGCCGTGCCCTGGAGGCATTTACGGGTTTTGTGTCGCACAGAGTCCAGGTAATATAGAGATTGCAACACCTCACGCACCATTTTCTGTTATCTCATTACATTTTTAGGACAAAACTTAATGAATCAGAAGTCTTCCTTCTAGTTTGACGAGCTGACCCCAGCACGTCACCTGTGACCATCGCCATCTCACGTTGGCCTCACGTAACGCGCTTCTTCTCACATAACAAAGAGGAGGCTCTCATTTCTTCATGATAATTCAGCAGTCGAGATGAGAAGGAGGCCTCACAGTTGAGGAAGGAGCAGCTACGGGTCAGGTGGTCCTGGGTGGCGTCACCCAGTGTCCTGCCCCAGACCCCACACCAGGTGAGGGGAGCCTGTGTAGGGTCCATGGGCCCGGGCTCTGGGGCCCCTCCTCCAGGCAGAATAACTTACGTTCTTTCCCACAATTCACACATGAAATTCTGCATTAACACTGTCATTCACAGACCAAAGAATTAAAACAACCTAGACCAAAAGACCTTCTAAAAGAATTTAAATAAAAGCTTAAAAACTTTTAGCTGCTTAAATCACAGTAAGCATCTGCTCAACCTATTGTGACCCATGGTTGGCACCATGGCCATTAGGGAAGATCAAAAGAAAAAAATGTTATTTGGCTAAACTTATAATAGACCATGTGGTATGTCACCGAGGAATTAAACCACAGAATATTAACATGCATTCTTCCTTTTCTGTGCATTCCCAGATAGTTTGAATAACTTTCTTTCTTCAGGAGAGATTGCAAAACATGACAACTGCCCTGAATTAAGGCATAGTTTTCCCTTGGCAAGCAACGCTGAGGGAAGTCAGCACTTTCTTTCCCTAGATTGGAATTGGAAAGAAATCACGGTTTTGCTGTTGTTTTTTCTGTTTTTTTTTTAAACTTTTGTTGTTTCCAGGGTCCAAGATATTTCTCAGGATAAAGAGCACTGAAGATTTTATTATTATAACTGCAAGTCACTGTATAATTGAAATATGAAGAAATGTCATATTTCTAAAGGGCCAAGTTCATCACAGAAAATACTAATTAGGATGGAAACTGGGCTTAGCTGATTCCAACTGTAGCCAAGCTAATTTTTTCCTTTGTTTCTCAAAAGAAAAGATGTCATCAATTTTGTCTATCCTCATGATGGCCACACCTTTTAGGATATTCCATATCATTCAGGCAGAAGAGAGCACCATTATCTTAAGTATATTTGTTTAAGCCCTCCCTGGGAAGTGAGAGGAATAAGGAAGTAGTCTTGCTAACTGAAGTATGTGGTTGTCATCATTCTAACTTTGATATTTCAATGGTTCCCAATGCTGAAGAGCAGTGCTGAAGGCCACTCTCTGCACACATGTCGGAGTCCTCTCTCTTGCACGTGAGGTGTCCTGGAGGCTCGGACGCACCTTCAGGACAGAGAGGGCTGTCTCCAGGGGTCGAGCAGAGACAGAGAAATGGCAGAGTTCATATTTCAGACCTGGAGGCTGCAGGATGAGTGGAGCTCTTGGGTGGAACCTCGAAAGGAAGACTCCTGTGAGAGCAGCCCCAGGGACTTCTTCTCTACAATTGGCCTCTACTCAGCATCATGGCCAGAGCCTGTTGTGGGTTGGATTGTGTCCCCCCAAAAGATATGTTCAAGTCCTAACCCTTGGGGCTTTGTTTGGAACTGAGTCTTTGCAGATGCAATTAGTTACGATGACATCATGCGGGACCAGTGTGGACCCTAACCCAATGACTGGTGTCCTTATAAAGAGAGGACAGAAACACAGGCAGAAGACACAGAGGGAGAGGCCATGTGATGATGCAAGCAGAGATGGGAGTGATGCATCTACAAGCCAAGGACCACTCAGGATGGCTGGCAACCACCAGGAGCTGGAGGAGACGAGGAAGACCCTCCCCCGGAGCCTTCAGAGAGGGTGTGGTCCTGCCGACACCTTGATTTCATCCTTCAGGCCTCCAGAGCTGTGGGAAGAAATCCCTACAGTTGCTAGCCATGCAGTCTGCGGTCATTTGCTTCAGCAGGCCTAGGAAACTAACACAGGCCAGTTCAAGAAATGCTGCCCGCTGGAGGGGAGTCTGTCTTCTGTGCCTCACTGGTTCCTCTGGGTCATTTTCCTTCTTTGCACCCAACTTTCTCTCTTGGAAGCCCCTGCCCCTGAGAAAGTGCTCTGACAGGTGCCAGGTGGACAACACTTACTGTTAGCTCCTGAAACAGCAGTGATACATCGTGGAAGAAAGCAGAATTAGCATCCATGTCAGCAGTTCCTAATACTGGATAAAAGAATGAGAAACCACGAGGTTGTATGGAAAACATGTTTTTTAAACAAGTGGTGTGGGTCAATTTTTTCTCTGCCAGAATCAATCACTTTAATTTGGAAATAATATTTCAGCTTTCTTTAAATTTACCACCCATTGGTTTCGTTGCACTTTTAAAAGGAAATGAGCGCAGAATCAGAGCAGTTTCCCCCAGGCATTAACTGGCACCAACCAAAAAGGAAAGGCTTCCAGTTCACCCGCCTGAGTGGGGCCACCCTGGTCACACACCATCGGCCGTCGGTGGAGGGAAACAGTCAGGACCTGTCGGCGCATCCTGGGGCTTCCATCTGTGCGAGTCCCATCTTAGAATTCATTTCTCCTGGACGCAGAGTCGCTGCATTCCCCACCACCTCCCTCCCTCCCTCTGCAGGGACTTGAAAGGTCCCAAGGAGCAGGCAGGGTCCTTTCAGCAGCCCCAGGTCAGGTGGAGTGCTAGCGGGGCAGCCTGGGGTCAGGATGACGCAGGCGGGGGCAGGGGGCAGGGAGCCAGCATATTGTTCCCGGGGCGAGCCTGTCTCGGTCTGATCCATCTTCATTCCTGTAATTAGGCTCTCCCGACTTGCAAAGAGAGTGTTGCTATGACACACATTGGCAAATCAAGGCAAATTTGCGGCCTGGTCATTAAAGCGGTAGGTCCATTGTTCCTGGCTGTGTAATTGGTGATGGAGGAGACAGTAAAACGGCGGGCGTAGAGGGCCGGGGGATCGCGAGGGGCCTCTCCCCAGGCAGGCGGTTCTGCGAGGCCGGGACTCACCCTCTCGTGAACCAGAGTTTATGGGAAGGCCTGACGACGTGCCTCTTGTTTAACCTCCGGGAGGAGGCAAGCGAAAGAAGAAGGGGACATCTGAACTAAAGAGAATTAATGAGCCTTCACATATTGTCCTGTTTCTTTTGTTGTTGAAAAACTATCTGGGGGAAAACGAAGAAGTCAGAGGACAGTGTCTGGAGAAGAAACCATTCATATCGGGCTGTAAACTCCACAAAACGTTAACTCATTACACGGCCATCGTCGCCGTAATTGGCAGAGGGAAGATTCCACCCTCTCAGCACTTACTGGTTGTGCCGGGATCAGCACTTTCGCTCCTGGCAAAGGTCACACCCCGATAGTGGGTCCGAGGTAATGTGAATTGGGGAAAGTGCACCTTCCTTGGCCAGGCCAGGGTGACAGCTTCATCGCGTTGAGCATCTGGGGGTTGTTCTGTCTGTCTAACACCACGCCTGTTAAAATGCACAGGAACAGTGTAATGCAGAGTGTGTGTGCGCGTGTACACTTTTCTCTAGTAGACATTTACTTCTTTTTGTGTCTTTTTCAGCAACACCATACAAATGGAGCTTGCAAGTTCACCACGTAAGAGCCCCAGGTTGAGAGAGTTGTGGGGGTGTCTTTTAACTAAGATAATGCTGAGCACAGGAAAGGTCTCCATTCTTTTCGGATCTGGTGTCATATCTGCTATGTTAGAAGTGGTTCAAAGTCATCAGGTTTGAAGAGAAAAAATCAGCATATAAAATGAGTGTGTACCTACGTCTGTGTGCTACAGCGATCTCAGAAGCTGCACATACACACAGTCACACACACCACACACACATACGTGCACATACACACACCACACATAAACATACACACACACTCACACTGAACACACACACCACACATGCCAACGTGCACATACACACACCATACACATACACACTCACACAGAGGTCCTGGCTCCGCATGGCCCCGGAGACCAGCCCGGAGCCTGGGAGCGTGCCACCCCGTGCCCGTCTGTGGTGGGAGCCGCACCCAGGCGACGGGAAGGGCCGGCCCTGTGCAGAGGGGCTCCCGAGGGCACAGTCACAGGGTGTTCTCTGGGGCAGGTTTCTGTTTTTTCACTTGTGATCAAGACCAGAATCACAACAAAAATGTCAAGTTTTCTAGGTACTCAAAGACAAAAACTTTAAAAAAAATATAAGCTGCGCTGTGATTCACAACTATCCATTTGTCTGTACGCTACCAAAAAATGAGGCCTTGCTTTTCAAAATGAGAAGCACAAGCCCCTTCTCTCACTTACGTTCTCCTCCCCCGCTTGCAGAAAACAAACACTCAGAATCCTCTTACTGAGTTAATCTTAACGCGAGAAGCGGCTCGGTTAACTGAGGAGGCCTGGTGGGGCTGACCCGGCTGGACCGGGCTCAGCTGTCTGAGAGAGCGCCCCCTTTCCACGCCGCCTCCGATGAGCAGATGAGTGCACCCTCTCTTAGCAGTGTCCCCTGTCACACACACACCACGTAAAACACACACCACACACACATACACACACTATACACAGAAACACACACCAAACACATACACACACACCACACCCATACACATACCACCACAAACACACACATCACGTAAAACACACACAGAACACATACATACACACAAACACAGACACACACATATACACACCACACACTCACACACACCACACACAGATGCACACACAATACACAACACACATGTGTGCACACATATACACACCCCCAGAGTGACTCATGAATGGATAAAAACCTATAAAATGAAACACTATCAGAGAGCCTCTTAGGAAAGTTGAAAGCAGGGTTCAGCTTTGGCAATAGCCTAGACTGAGGGATGACAGCTGATTCTCCTGCTTCAAACACACATAAATGTTTAACAAAATGCAACTTTTAAAAATTTAAAACTTCATCGCTGAATAAACCACTGAGGGAAGCTGGGTGAAGGGTAGACAGAATCCCTCTGCATTATATTTGCAATTTCTTGTGAGCTTATCATTATTTTAAAATAAAAACTTAAAAATATGTTTATCGCTGAGCTCAAATGGCACACCTCCTAGTGCAGGGCAACTTCTAGCAAGTGAGTTCAGGTAACCCAGGCACTGGCACCGTGGTGACCGGTCACCTGTGTGCGTGCTGAGCCTCCAACAGCCCAGCTGTTTGGGCCTCGGGCCTGGGGCAGTGGGCGCTGAGTCTGGGCGGCGTACAGTGAGGCCCCCTCCCCAGGGCCTCCCCTTCCTGGGAGAGCAGCAGGGGCAATAGACCCACTGCTCGGGGACTAGCAAGGGGGCTCGATGTTCACCTGAAAGTCTGTGTAGGGAAAAGAGTCTCTTCAAATCAAGCACTCCCTGGCTTGTCCCACACGCCATGTGGGCTCTGCACTGTTACTCACCCAGGGGCAGGTCCTCAGGCCAGACCCCAGAGAAGCCAATGTGATGCTCCTCCGTGGGGACACGTGCTGGGCTGAGGCACAGAGGTTCAACCAAAGCCAGGCCTAAGGGAAACAAAACAGGAAAAATCTATGGAGCAGAAACAAACCAAAAGTGACCCCAAGAGCTGCAGGTGTTAGAACAATCCTAAAGAAACTATAAACTAGGTATGCCTAAGATTCTCAAAGAGAAAAATCAACATAGAATTGCCATATGATGCAGCAATTCCCTTTCTGGGTATATACCACAAAGAATTGAAAACAGGGGCTCAAACAGACCCTTGCACTCCCGTTCTAACGGGAGCATTGTTCACAATGGCCAAAAGGTGGGAGCAATCCAGCGTCCATCCACAGATGATTGGCTACATACAATATAGTACATAGGTATGATGGAATATTATCCAGCCTTGAAAAGGAAGGAAATGCTGACACACGTTACAACATGGACGAACCCTGAGGACGTTGTGCTAAGTGAAATAAGCCAGAAAGAAAACCACAAATATTGTATGCTTCCACTTGTATAAAATATCCAGAATAGGCAAATTTGTAGACACAGAAGGTAGATTAGCGATTATCAAGGGCTGGAATAGGAGGATGAGGAACTGGTATTTAATGGGTGTACAGTTTCATTTAGATGATGAGACATTCTAGAGATGGATGGTGGCGATGGGTGCACATCCATGTGAATGCACTTAATGCAACAGAGCTGTATACTTAAAAATGCTTAAAATGATAAATCTTATGTGTATTTTAACACAATAAAAACAATTCTCAAAGAGGAATAATGAAAAAAAGACATGACACTATGAAAATACAAGTTCTAGTCACCTAAGAAGAACAATTTTTACACCATAAGAATGAAATGAATTTGGCTTTCGTTTTTAGAAATCGCCTATTGTCATCGCAGTGACAACAGTGGCTAATGAGAGAGAGTGAGATATGCTCGGTGTCTGACACAGGCTGTATCATAATCATACTGACCTTAGGAAGTGGCAGTACTTGTTACTCCTAGTTTACAAGTGGGTAAACTGAGGCTGAAGCAGGTTAAATGAGTGCACCGATATCCTTAATAAGTAATGAAGCTGATATGAGAATGCAGATCATTCCTGCATCAAAGCCTTAATTCAAAACAACCCGCCCACATCATTGTAACAACAACAAGTTGCAGTGATGGAGCTTTGCCCTTATCTAAAGAGTTTTCATAAATATTCCTTTGCCTGAACTGAATAGAGAAGTGCAATTACCTAAACCAGGGCCTAATGAAAGAGGAGAGTGAGGCGAGCAGGTGCAGTGAGAGGGGAGCGGTGCGAGTGACAACATGACCTCAGGCCCATGACAGCACCTCAGGGTGTCAGTGCTGAGAGGAGAGCAGCAGCCAGACGCCAACGCCGCCGTCATGCAGCACTTTCCACGTCAATCAGCCATTTCCGCTTCCGGGGATGATCACCATTGCCGCCCTTTCGTAAACGAGAGAAGTTGAATGACTTGTTCACAGTCAGAAGGCTGCCTAAGGGGCAAACTGGGAAGAGAACGCAGATCTCCTGAGTCCTGGAACCACTCTTCCTTCAACACAGATCTGCATTCCAGGACCGAGCCCCTGGTCAGAAATGTCCAGGGGCCTTGTCTGCCAACACCAGGACCAGAGTTCCTAAATCTGTCTGCGTGATGGAGTTGTTTAGGGTGAATGGGACTGTATCAGAGTCCTGGGGCTGCTGTAACAAATTACCATAAACTGAGGGGCTTAACACAACAGAAGCTTATGTTCTCACAATTCTGGAAGCCAGAAGTCCAAAATCAAGGTGTCGACAGGTCCACACTCCCTGTGAAGTCTCTGGGTGAGGATCCTTGCTTGCTTCTTCCTGCTTCTTCTGGCACCAGGCATTCCCTAGGTGTGGCCGCATCCCTCCAATCTCTGCCTCCATGATCACACTGCCTCCTGATCTCACCGCCTCCTGTGGGTGTCTGTATAAATTGGAAAAAGCATGCTATTTTGGGGGGCCACATTTGGCACCTCACCGTTTGGGGCCTGCTGGGACCTGAGTCTAGTTATTGGTCTAGATGCAAAGAGGGTGGAAGGTGTAGGTATGAGGAGAATTAGGAGGATCTTTCAGGACAGCTACCTCAGGGGCGATCATTACAGATTCCTCAGGCTATGCAGGGTTATTTCCCCAGATGGGGGTGGAGCAGTCACTTCTGCTAGCAAAGAGCACTCATCAGAATTAGGAGTTCAATGTCCCCAGTTTTGCCAGAGTCTTCTAACGTGTCCCCATTCCAATTTTCAGGATCCCATTCTTTCCAGTCAGTGCTCTCACTTTGACAGTAGACACGTTGTGAGGTTACAAATTCAAATTGTGTTGTAGTTCAGCCACTCACAGGAAGAACCTATGAGTTTGGTTTTCAGGAATTTCAGCCTTGCAGCTACAGGAGGTAAACATTTCTGTCTGAGAAGACAGAAACTTTCAGGTGACTTATGCAGAGCTGGGATCATCCTTGTCTTTCCCCACTTTCCCACATAGCTTGGAGTGACCAGCCCATCTCCTTGTACTCCTTAGATGAGCTAAACTATTCTGGGGTATCATATACATGGTCACCCAGAACACTGCCTCCTAAGAGTGGTAATTATGAGCATTCAGTGGTGATATTTTGTGTATCTCTATTGCCACCATGACTATGAGTGATCTCCTTACTACTGAAAATAGCATCATTAGTGTCTTTAAATCTAATCAGAGAGTCAATTCCAGAAACTCCAGAACCGATTCAGAAAACTCATCCTTAAGATTCTGTACCTCTAGAGCCATTCCCAGTACCAAAATCAGTATAAGTTGAGATTTCAGCAGAGAAAGAGAACCTGTAGGAGTTTTATATAGATGTAGATGACCATGTAGATGAAGGTGTAGGTATAGAAGTAGATGAAGGTGTAGAGGTAGAAGTAGATGTAAGTATAGATGTAGGAGTAGATGTAGATATAGGTGTAGGTGTAGATGTAGACAGGTGTAGGTGTAGATGTAGATGCAGAGGTAGATGTAGGGGTAGGTGTAGATGTAGATGAAGGTGTAGATGTATGGGTAGGTGTAGGTATAGGTATAGATATTTACTGCAAAGAATTGGCTCAGGCTATTGTGAAGGATGGCTTGACCAGTCTGAAATCTGTAGGGCAGGCAGGCCAGCAGGCAGGAGGTGATGCTGCTGTCCACAGATGGAATTTCCTCACCTGTCTCAGAGAAACCTCCATTCTGCTCCTAAGGCCTTTCAACTGATGGATCAGACTCACCCAGATTATTAGGATAATCTACTTATAGTCAATTGATTGTAAATATTAACCACATTCACTAAATACCTCCACAGCAACAGCTAGATTAGTGTTTGGTTGACTAACTGGATCCTACCACCTAGTACCTAGTCAAGTTGACAAAACTGACTTGCAGAGACTAATTCAAACATCATATTTATGAACCAACCATCTCTCTCATAACTAACCATCCTCATCCTGCAGGAACCAGCTCCTGGTGTCTCTTCTGGATGATCTCATGCTCACTCTTGCGTGCTGAGTGCCCCCCCCCACCATGGACACATGCACACACACACACACATGTGCACACACATGCTTTCTCTTTCTCTTCCCTCTAACCACACTTTTGCAACCTTCTCTCTGCCCATCAATTTCTTTTTCTTCTTAGTAGACCCAGCTCAAGACTCATTTTTTTTAGAAATGTCCCTGATTATGTGTTACTTGCCCCATTGATTACCACCTGGCTTGACATCTACAGCCAGCCCTATGTTGAAGAATTAATCTGGGGCATACTTTCCCCCTTGGGTTCCATGGCTTTGCCAGTCCCATCCAGGTAGGGTGAGGAGTCCATGCTGCCTGTCTTAGTGATGAGACGGCACAGATCAAAGTGGGGCAAGATAGAAGTCAGTTTTGGGCTCTTGCAGCCACAATAGGCTTTTGAAACTCAAGGCAAATACTTGAGTTTTGAAAGAAAGGACTTTTCCTTGCAGAAAAACAGGCACACACATAGACTATGCACACACATAGGAGCCTGAGGATCTTGCCCTGGGACAGGGTGAAAATCTATCTTTCACAGGGCTTGATAGACAGAATGCAAGGAGAATCTAGAAAATTCCTGATGGAACTTGCATGAGGAAGGGGCCTGTGTTCTGTCCTCCAAGGCCGAGATCCACAGGGAGGGTTGTGATTGAAAGAGCAGAGGAATTTGGGGCCTCCAAGAAGGGGGACCTCTGTGCCTCCCATTTGCTGCTGGCCTCCCAGTGTTCCCTCTCTGCCTGCGCTGGAGCCTCGGAGTAAAGACGGCTGCCTCCCTCACCTGGGCAGAGAGTGATGCGTGCGTTCATGTGTTTGTGTGAGGGGCAGCCAAGCCACATCTCCCATGTGCCCTTGTGGCCCAGGCGAGGAGGGCATGCAGCAATCCCCCTGAGGATGAAGGTCATGAGGCACAGGTGGGCCTCTGAGGCGAGAAGTGCTCCCACCCTGAAAAATACCTGGGCCTCCTTCAAGTTTCAAACCTTTGTCCACCCTCAAAGGCCTCTCTCGGCATACCCAGGAGACGATGGAAGGTGAAACCAGAAAATCACTAAAGGTTACTTTTCACTGATGGAGTTCAATTTTCTGCACCCCTGGAGAAAGATAGAGAGAGGGAGAGCAAGTTGGGTTTTAGAAAAATCAAGTCGTTTTGTTGTGTACATACGATTGTGGGCTGAGATTTTCACCTCCTAAACACTCTCCAGCCCTTGTGTGTATTTTAAGTGCAAGGGTTTGCCCATTCACTTATTCAACAGATATTAATTGAGCATCTACTGCATACTGGGAACTGTTCTAGGCCCAGGGATAGATCCATGAAGAAGATAGATAAAAATTCCTGCTTGAGAGGAAAACAATAAAAGTCGAGCAGGATGGATGTCTGTAACTTGCTTGTATTTTCACTTTTTTTCTTTCTTAATTACAAATTTCAAGTTTCTTCAGATCAGACACCTTAAAAATTCCCTTATATGTCTCCAGGTCTAACCATTGGTGGTGAATCTTATTCCCCGTGCAGGTTATTGGTTTTTTACTAAATGTTTGTAAAATGAATGAACAAATTAATGAATGACTTAGCTTTATGGTGTGAGAAAAAGTGCACTTATGAAAATGAGCAAACCAATTAGTCTCAACAGACTGTGGCTGTGTCCCTGTGTGAGGACTAGATTGCAATAAAACCATCTGCAATTCACCCAGTTGCTTATTTTAAACACTGATTGGTTTGCCTTAAATCCACTGATTGCTTTTCAAATGACCATGTTTTTATTCCACCAGAATTCTTTTTAACTTTATGTGGATAGACAGTTCATTTACTTACTAAAACAAGCTATTCCAGGGCCACAGCTCACATCAGTTCTCAGTCTTGTTTCGGTGCATGTGACCTCCCCCGAGGGTGGCACTCACCTCGACTGTCATCGTTGTGCAGGAAGCAGGTGTGTGTGCAGCTGGCGCTGCAGCCCTGTGGATGCCCTTGCCTTGTTTGGACTCGGAAGAATGAGAAATTACTCTAAAAACTCCCAGGATTCTTCAGGGTCTGAAGCATTCTTGGCATTTCCCTAATTTATTAAGATGGCTTTCCGTAATTGACAACTGTCCTTTATGCAGAAGGAGTATGAGAGAAGAACCACAGTTATGCTCCTTAACTGTTCCTAAAGCAGAAATGCTATTCTGAGCGGGAGGCTAATTCGTGTTACATTTCACATGAGCCAGTTTGGCAGAGAAGCTGTTCTTTCTTTCTCAGTTGTAGTAATCTCAAGAATGTGAACAACTGGGAGACTGCCAGATTAGGTGTTGGTGACACTCGGGCTAAGGTTTGGGATTTTCAGGTGTGTAAGGGCTAGCGCGGGAACAAGGCCGGGTGTGAGCTTTTTTTCTTAGTTGTATTCTTCTTTCCTTGTTTGCACTTGGGAGTTATCGCAGACAGGCCAGTAGCTCTGTTCTGGTCCATCGTAAGGGAATTCCAGGAGCAGAGCACGGTCCATGGGGACTCTAGACCCTGGCGCTGGGCCACAGGTCCAGCTACTCCTGGTGCCGACAATAAGTTCACCTCGTGCCCTTCGCCCCAGGGCTGAGATCTAACAGACCAGGTACACTGTGTGCGTAGGTGAAAAACCGAGGTTTGGAATACAAGAAGGAGGAATCTCCTCTTCAGACCTATCCTGTAGGTCTCCCACTCACCCGGAGCGTGAGGATCCCAGACTTCTACATGAGCTTCCCTTGCAGACTCCTCCCCAGCAGGAGGCCATTTGAACTCAGATTGAGTAGTAATGTACTGTGGCCGTAGACAATTCCCCACCGAGGCCACTTTGCAATGATCAAGGAGGGCAGTGAAATTTAGAGTCCACTGGTTTCTCAGAAATTGGAGTCAACATCTTTCCCTTATGAGCTGATCCTTGTTCAACTTCTGGAGATAAAACGAGGAATGGAAAGTAGCCCTATTACCCACTTTGTGAGTCACACTTAAAAACAAGGAAAATATTCACGTAAGCATAGTATTAAAAATGGGACTGGGAGGTGAGTAGACAAGCACATGCCCTTAGAAAGTATGGATTTCCCTTAATTCCACTGAGAGTAACACTTTTTTCCTCGTTCTTCTGGCTGTTTCTGCCTGAAGAACACATGCTTATATGCAGGCTACGACTGAGGAATAAAATGCTCCATGAAATACTCCAGATGGTCAGGACAGTCCCATCTCTTCACTTTTTTATTTTTGTCTTTTTTTATGTATAACAGAAGGTGAATCAAAGCTGACTGCAAAAAAGAATTTCACTAAAGGGACCTATTGACTTTTTTGTGTGAAATCATTTAAAGTTCTCATACTGAAGCAAAAGTAATTTGGAGGATTTATTTTAAAACTTTGGTGAAGTGTGAAGGTGGTGCCTAACCTTGCTTTTTTTTTTCTCCCACCTGGAGTACTTTCTCCACTCCAGAATCTTCCCTTCCAGGGTTAGCGTGCGTGCATGCACAGGTGTGTGTGTGCATGCATACATGGGTTCACTTGAGTGTAAAAGAGGTGCTAAGAGAGGTCTCTGCATGAGACACTCGAATTTGGGCTCACACCAGTGAGATGTGACTGATCTCTCAGGGAGGAAGAGGCCACATCAGGACTTGGGATCAGTAGGGACCTGCCATTGATTGGCAGGGCCTTGAAGGACAGGCAGGTAGGATTTCCTATGGGTTTTACGCTGATATGTGCCCATTGCAGAAAGGTGCAGAAATTCCCTAAATCCCACCATGCAGAGAAAGCCACTCAGCATCTTGATAACTGCCCCTGAGAGATAACCGTCCACCTTGGCCTGAATCAATGAAATCTTAAACCAAAATCAATGAATTCAAATAAATCAATACATTTTAACCTGAATCAATGAAAATTTATTCTTGACAAATCTGGACTTCCATAAGGGTAAGTGAATTCAGGTTCATTGTCATCAGCGCTCAGCATATTAAGTTTATCTGCAAAAAGAGTAGCTTAATGCTATCCACACCATTTCAAAATAGGATTTGACATTTGCGGTAAAATGTGAAAACAACATGGTAAATGGAAGATCCTTTGCTGGCAGTTTTAATACTGGTATTCTGCAACAAAGTAAGCTGTTTTCTCAATAAATATTTGTTAAGTGAGAAAAAAATCTAATGAATATATTATTGAGAGTAAAATCAAATTGTAAAATAATCTGAATTGATGATTCCACGTATGTATGCTCTAAGCTCCCTCCGACCAGTGGAAAACACAACTCTGTGTGGGGGACTGTCCAATGGCTTCTGCTCTCAAGACCCCCTGTGGCTCAGACCTGCTGCCCACCTGCCAGGATGGTACCAAGTGACTCTGGGTGCAGAGGGCTGGGGGATGGGTGCAAGGATGGAGCTGAGACTGGATGCTTGAGACAAGACTGTGTTCCATGATGGTGCTCTGCCATTGCTCTTGTGACTGCACGTTACCTTCCAATCTCTCTCCCCTAGTGTGGCTGAACGAGCACCCTGTCCGCCTTTTGGAAGGAAGAACACAGGTGAGCAGAGGGCTCACCTGAGAATGTCGTGACAACGCAAATCATGCCCAGTGGGGAAAAACTGAGTAGTATTTGGAGCTGTTTCCCCTTTTCCAGTAAACACTGCAAAGAAATTTCTATTGGAAATAGCTACCAAGCCTCTTCTTTATTTTTCCTCCACCTGGTAGGCTTTTCCCCTCTTTGTATGCATGTTACACCTTCACATTCTACCCGCTCCAGCCCAAGCAGGCAGTGGGAGGTAAACAAGAGGTCCCAAGGCATGCTAGGAGAGAGGGTAGGCAAACCCTGTCCTGCATGCACCCCACAGTCGCGCAAGAGGGATCTCCCTGCCTCTCCCCACCTCCCCCTCCCGGAGGACAGGGACTTCCCCATCATGACCCGCAGGACCTGGCACATGGTGAGAACTGGGCAGATGGTTATTGAATGAATCAATAACGGATTGGCAAGCCTGAGCCTCGAACTGCGCTTCTAGGAGACTTGAGCCTGGGGTCGGTGGAAGGGAGGCCCAGTTCTCTTTCACTGGAATGGGCCAGAATCTACTGGAAGCTGGACAACCTGCCTGACATGACAATGAGCAACTTCTACTTTGGAGCTTTGACATTTTTTCTCTTAAATTGGAGGTTTCTTTCTTTCTTCCCCCATCCCCCAATCACAAATTTGGATGGATAGAGAACTGGTTCCTTACCCCTGCTCTCAGTGAGCTAATTCTCGCATCTCTTCATTCCTGTAGCTTGACTAACAATAAAGCCCACCGTGTTCCCAAAGACCTCAAAATACACCCATTCCTCCATCTAACGTCTGAGTTAGTTCTGCAAAGGAGGCCTGCTCCTGATTTCACATATAAGGAGCAGTGCACACGTGCAGAGCAGTCACAGGACCAAGGAGCTCCTACAGACTGGTCCAGCCACCTTGGGAAACAATAGAACCCACTAAAGCTGCACGTGCCCCACCTTCCCAGCAATTCCACTTCTCCATGTAAATCTGACAGAAATGCTAACATAGGTTCATGAAAGACAGAGAGAAGAATGTCTACAGCAGCATTCCTGATAAAAGCCCCATATTGGAAAGAACCAAACTGTCGCCACGATTCAATGAATCGGAGTATGCTCTTGCGGTGGGATACTACACAGCAACTAAAATTAATAAACTACAGCTGCACACACCACTGCGGAAAGAAGCCAGACAGCAGCATTTGTGTGAGACCAGAAACAGGCAGCGCTGGGCTTTGGTGACAGAGTATCAATTCCTTTTGAGGAGAGGGGTCCTCTAATGACCACAGAGCTCGTGAAGGCTTCTGGGGGCAGGCAACGCTCTTGATCACTCTGTGCTCTCTTTGCAAAAGTATATTGTGAGATACGCTTACGATTTGGGCACCTTTTTCATGTGCACGTTCCATGTACTACAAAGTGTACCTCAATAAGAAAGAAGCCGGAGTGTAAAGCCCAGATTCAGACTCAGGCTGACCTTCCTTCCAGCTCACGTACGGGTTCCTCTGACCTTTTCCTTTTGTACCCCTCCGTGCTCGTTGCTCTGGAAATGCAGGATATGACTCCAATACATTCTTGTGAATACGCGAAGGAAGGAAGGCACAAAGGAATAAAAGTACTCCTAGTTTATCTCCTACAAAATGAAGCAGTGCATGCTCTTATTCTGCCTAAGGTCAAGACACCGGGTCCCCAGTGAAGAAACCACTGTGCTTTTACACAGAAGTGGCAACAGTGGCCTAATGGATAGATTTGCATGTTTGTTTTCCTGTCGTGGACATGAAACAGTGTTGGGGCTGTAGCTTTTAACATGTGTTATTAGTGAACTTCAATAAAAATTTAAAAACAGTCTCCATGTTTATTAAATTATCACATGATGGTTTTCCAGAAATCACACATTTTCCAGACGCCGTGTTCAACGAAAGGTGTTAGAGTTTTGTTTTGTTTTGGCAAATGTGAGGGAACTTCTTAACCTGTTTTCAGTTATACGAAACAATAAACATATATTTTTCCTAATTCAAAAAACACTTTGGAGGACTTCTAACAAAATTAGCCAGTTCTAAAACCCCAGCTTGGCACATAAATAATGCTTGATGCAGAACAAGGCTTTGCTGAACTAAAGACGCAGTTTAAAGGTGAGCTCGTTCTCACGTTGCTGAATGTCACGTCCAATGTGTGGACGGTGCAATCACTGTGCACTGAAGCTGTGTGCAGGCAGCATCCACCTGGCTCCGTGGACACTCAGTGGCATCATTTCTCCTTTACGCTAGTGACTTTTTCAAATCCCAACCAAACTTCATCTGTATCTGTAAAATTAAAAATAGTCCATTTCTCCTAAGACTGAAAACTTTCACTTTATAGTTATTTACCATTTCTTACATTAAATAAAGAACATGCTTTGGCTGTGTCTCTGGTCCATCAGAATGTCAGAATGAAAACGCAAAGGCTTGGGCCATTCATTAAATGTTTTGCTTTCTGACAGCAGGCATGTTTTCTGTGTGTTTATGGATTTTTGAGTTTTTGTAATTTTTCTATGTGTGTGAGTGCACGTGAACCGAGACACTGACCTTCGCAGGAAAGGCTGTGACTGAGACTACAGCTGTTCACACGTAGGCTCTTCTGAACTTTTTTGCCCCTGGAGAGAGGAGAGAATTTAATCAGAGAGCCTGCGGGGGCTGCAGTCTCCGGAAGCTGTCCCGCGCAGCCCAAGTATTGCTGTGTATGGTTCACCCACCTTCAGTGTGTGGTCTGCGTGGGTTCCAAAAGGTGAATGCTGGCCAGACTCTGCGAATTGGTGTCTCTCCCAGGTCATTGTAGGGAACGACGAATCCTGTTAATAAGAGGTTCTGCAAGGGATCGGAGGCACGCTCACATTGTTGGTTGTCTTGTTTTGGTCCCAGGATCTGATCTAGAAACAGATGTCACAATAGTCTATCAGGGCCTTCTTTTTCTCTGTTACCCTTGAATAGCTTCCCCACTTTTTTCTTTCCCTTGTGACATTTATTTTTTAAAAGATTTTACAGCATTTTCTAAATCTTCTAAAATGCCCCACTCTGATTGGATCCTCTTGGGCGCATATAACATGTCCCTCCATCTGCTGTACTTCTAGTCAGCCAGCAGCCTCGCCATCACACCAGAGCTTGTTAGAAATGGAAATCCTTGGGACCCAACCCAAACCTAGTGAATCAGCACCTCTGCAGGCAGAGCCCAGAAATTTGTGTTTTAAAAACCCCTCCAGAGATTGTTAACCATGTGAAATCTTAGGATGCATTATTATGGAGCTTAGATTCATTTTAAACGTTTTGGGGGCAAAAATACTTTATAAGTGACATTGCAACTTCCATTAGATTATGTCAGAAGTCACAGAGGTCAGGTTTTCCCACCATAAGTGGCACAAAGTGTGGTCAGCTGTGGCATGTGCCCACCGGGCTGCTCCCGGGAAAGGGGCATTTCCCCTTTGCAATGACTGAGTAAGCCCATCAGTGGTCGGAGTTTTGCACCATGCAAATGTCCCTCCAGACGAGAGACTTTCTTTCTTCTTTCTTAAGATGGAAGGTTTTGAGGCACGGGTGAATGCTAATATGTATAATTCAGTAATACTCATATTAGTTAAAATGTATTGGTCATTTACTCTGGGCCAGGCACTGTTCTAAAAACTGTCTCTATGTCCAGCACCCCGTTTAATCCTGACGATGAGTCTCTGCAGTCAGTACTGTGACCCCCATACCGTTTTGCAGATAGGGAGACTGAGGCACAACAAGGCTGTTGCCCCAGGTCACGGCTGGTGGGAGGCAGAGCCCAGAACCCGCACCTTTAACCTCTGTGCTCCACCGGCCCTAGAGAGGGAGGCTGGGGTGCAAGAAAAAGAGGGATGGCTGGAGAACCCCAGTAGACCACAGCAGGCCATCAACTCTGCCTTCTCTCCTTCCCACTGAAACCTTCAGGGACGCAAAGAAAGGACTGAAAACAGAGCAACATGGGAAACCAAGGAGAAGAGGGGCTCTCCACCAAAGCCTGCTGCAGGGGGAATGGGGTCCAGCTCCTCTAAGTGAGAACTCAGTGGAACTGGGCTAAGAGAGGTCACCCTATCCCACATTCTTGGTCCTTCAAACAGAGCATCAGCTGGAGCTGGAGAAGATTCGGCTCATCTAGGTTACCTCTTCTTTGTTTGAACAAGAACTTTCAGAACTGAAAACCTTGTGCCCCAGGGCCCAGACACCAGATTCTGAGCCAGCCATCAGGTGAGCCACCCGGAGATCCATCCCGCACGTTAACGCGGAGACACCTGCAAACGTTTTTTTAAATGTTGCATTTGAGAGAAATGGTAGGATGCACGTCGGGGCGGGCAAGTGTTTGGGTTGAGTCCATGAAGGGATGGACCATCAGATGGTACACAGAGGGCAGAGGCAGGGCCCTGCTCCTTCAGGCACCCTGTTGAGGTCTGTCCAGCCGGGATGGCAGTTGCAGGGTTGTCACCAGAGGCCGCTCGCCTCCTGCCTGGTCCCTTCATGTTGTCAGGCTCTGTATCCACAACGTTGGGATTCACACCCTCGAGGGTCCCGTCTTGCTGCAGGAGAAGCATGTTGTGGCTTCCGATGTGCGAGTGTCCTGCATGACCAGATTTAAGCTCTCCCCTGATTGCCCCAACAAGGTAGAGAGGTACGAAATGAATCATGAAAAAGTGAGCAGGAAAGGCTCCCTGCTCTCCACGCTGCCTGTGGGCGCAGACCCTCAGGAGGGTGCAGGCTGCATGGGCTCATCACAGCCCCTTTGTCCTCTTGTGTTTAGGGAATTTGCCTTCCATGGGCTCTGATCCTACCCGCTCTTATATGGGGCGTGTCCAAGTCTCTCTCACGTGGGTGGCTGCCCCAGAACGTCCCCTCCCTTGGGTCTGACACTGGGACCACCCGGTCACTGTTGGGCCTGTTGGGATCTGTCTGTACTCCGGGAGGGCCCCTGCCCCGCAGGGTCCACCTCCCGTCAGTGAGGCGGGCAGATGTCCTCCTCGGAGGGGAAACCAGCGGGGATGGTGCGTTATTTCTCTCCAAGCCGCCCATCACTCTTCCATTAGCTTCAAATGGACCAACGCTAAGTCACGGGCTTGCTTGCCATTTGGAACCTGATCATTACTCAGGGAAGGGACCAAAGTGAACCCCAGTCCCTGCCGAGGAGATGTGGAGACACCACGGAGGGAAAACTCGTCCTGAACGTGGGACACAGTCGCACATGCCCATCACCTTCCTTTCGGAGAAGCGTCTTGCAGAAGGTCCTCCAGCTGCAGCACTGAGCACATCACGCACTTGCTCTTCTCTCTCCATGGTGACACAATACGTGAGTGCCACCCTGGCGAGGCTGCAGGAGAGCGACGCAGAGGGTGCGATGGGCCCAGCCCGGGGGCCGGCTTCCAATGCCCACAGAGGAGGGGTGGCCGGCCCCCTGTCAGCAGGAGACGGGGTAATGAGGGCCCTCACCAGGCAGGGGCATGCCAGCCTGCACAGCAACCTGGTGATTAAGAGCCTGGTAATTGGCTGACAGACCCACAGGATTTTATGATGAACTCAATCACGGGCTTTGTGGCTTTTCCTGGGGAGAGTCCACGCCTCCTTGAGGCTCTGCACCCGGACCAGCCGCCTCACCTCCCTGCCCCAGGGGTCGCCCTCTCTGCTCTTCTGAAAGACGGTATAACTCCATGTGTGAGCCCATGTGTCTGTGTGTGTGCATGTGTCCATGTGTGTTTGTGTGCCCATATGTCTGTGTGTGTCCGTGTGTTTGCCCACGTGTGTTTGTGTCTGTATGTCTGTATGTCCGTGTGTCACATGTAAGCCCGTGTGTGCATGTGTGTTTGTGTGTATCGTGTGTAATCCCATGTGTGTCCCTGTGTGTGCACGTGTGCCCATGTGTGTTTGTATGTGTGTCCACATATATGTGTGTCCGTGTGTTTGTGTGTCCATATGTCTGTATGTGTTCGTGTGTGTCCATGTGTGCCCCATGTGAGCCCATGTGTGGGGGCATGTGCCTGCCTGTTGCATGTGTTTCTGTGTGAATAAACATGGAGAGAGAAGGGATGAGAGACACAGATGTGATCACAAAAGCTGTTTTCCTTTTTGTTTAGATTTCGAAGCAAAGGCTTTGCCCTCTGGAGCCCCTTAAAGTCTTCTCTGCTACCTTCCTTGCTGTGTCCCCACTAAGGGAAGCATCCCCAGCTCCATGTCCACAGATGGAGGAAACTGAGTGTTTGCAGTTTCTGGGAACATTCTCTTGACTTTCAGGCAAGATTGAGAAAAGCCCAAATACCACTGGGTTGACTGTTTTGTGATCTTTCGGCCATCCAACCCCCAGGCTGGGCCTTTTGTACCCAAAGCAGATTGTTTGCCTAAATATGGTCCACTTGACCTTACCTCTTGCTCACTCCATCCCTGGGAAAGGACATCAGATGCTGAGATTGTTGAATTTATGATGTAGGCGCTCCACATCAAACATGAGTTTGGCTCTTGCACCTGAGGAGTGTCTTGTCAGCAGACAGATGTGGAGGCTCACAGCACCAGATGGCGAGCGTGGCTGGGACACAGAGAAGAAGCACCAGCCCTGAGTCTCCAGGAGCCCATGGGCTTATGGGGTGAACAGGTTCTAGTGGGACTGCTCATGTCCCGTTCACCCAGCAGACTCAGCATCTGAGCCTCTTACATGTCTGCTCTCCTCGTCACTGCCTGGACAGGATGGTGGGCCCCAAAGGGTGTGTCCAGCCCCAATCCTGGGACCTGTGAGTGTGACCTCATGTGTGAAAAGGGTCTTTGCAGACGTGGTTAAGTTATAAATCTTGTGATGAAGAGATCATCCTGGATTATCCGGGTGGCCCCAGACCCCATGACAAGTGTCCTTGTAACAGACACACAGAGGAGCCCAGAGGGGAGAACACTGTGACACTGGAGGCAGAGGCTGGGGCGATGCAGCCCTGAGCCCAGGAAGGTCTGGGGCCACCAGGAGCTGGAAGAGGCAGGAAGGACCCTCCCCTAGAGCCTTTGGAGGGAGCGCGGCCCTGCTGACATCTTGATTTCAGACTTCCGCCTTCAGAGCTGTGACAGATGTTCCTGCTGTTCTAAGCCAGGTTTGTGCTCGTGTGTCACAGCAGCCCCAGAAAACCCACACCTTACCAAACTGCTCCTCCGTCCCCCAACCCTGCCTTCATGTCCTCATGCACCACCCACCGCTGCTTCCTCGGGGTTCTGATCCCTCACATCTATGCTGGCAGGAACGCTTTTCCTTCTGCTAACTTTTTGGGCTTCTCTCTCTCTCTCTCTTTCAGTCTCAGCCCACTCCTAAGAGCAGCATTCAGTGATTTCTGTACATTCTTAGGAAAAGGTAGCACATCCCTAGTGACTAGCACAATGCCAGCATACAGTAGGTGCTTCATAAGTGAACAAATGAAAAACCACACGATGAAGGCCAAAGTGCCTACTGAAATGTCTTAGCTTGAGTGCTATAAGAAAGTACTCCAGAATGGGTGGCTTGTAAACAACAAACATGATTCCTCACGGTTCTGGAGGCTGGAAGTCCAGGGTCAAGGTGCCAGTAGATTTGATGTCTGGTGAGGACCCCCTTCCTGGTTCATAGACGGCTGTCTTCTCGCTATGTCCTCACATGGCGGACACCTGGAGGAAGCTCTCTGGGCTCTCTTTTATATGGGCACTAATCCCATTCATGAGGTTTCCCCTCTCACGACCTGATCATCTCCTAATGGCCCCACCTCCAAATACCAACACATTAAAGGTTAGGATTCAACACACGAATTTTTAGGGACGCAAACATTGAGACCATAGCACAACTGTCTACCTTTGAGCAGGTAGGGGCAGAGTCTCAGCTTACAAAACATGCCCGTGAGCTGGAGAGTTTTACTTAGAAGGAGCTGGGTGTTTGCAGGCCCTGTCCCTGTTAAGCCAAGAACAAGTAGCCATAGAGACAGAAGGCCTGCCAAGAACCCCTTCAAGCAATCAGCATCTGCACCACTTGTTCCCTGCCTTTCTGTCCACATATTGTCCTTCCCCATGACTGCAATACCTCCATCTAGGATGTGGACCCAGGTTCCCTGGCATCCCCAGGGACCACACTCCATGGACCAGACACCACCCAGTAGGGCACAGTGGGCAGAGGCTGCCTGGGCGGACAGACATCTGATGCCAGGAGTCCCTAGACCTGGTCTGCCACTCAGGACAACCACGCATAACCCTTTAGACCCAAAGCTAACACTGATGCACAATCAATAATGGTGCGTATATTTTAAGCTATCTTTTCTAGCAGTGGGGCTGGTTTTAGACAATCTCACCACATTTTTCTTCTGTGGCCCAGCTATTCACTGGCCCATACTAGCCCACTAGTATACAGTGTGTAGCCAGTAAGTCTGGGATCCAGCAAGGCCAATCATCAGCCTCATTGGCCTAGAGCTTGTGGCCTCCTCCTCATTTGCAGTATTCATTGGACTGGACATGAATCCCAGCTCATAGTAACTGTTGGCATTGAAGTCAGCACTACAGAAAGCCGCTAGATGTGCATCCTAGATCTATACCTGGACAGCATCTGTTGGCCTCAGGACTCAACATCTCCACCCTCCAAATCACACAGACTTCCATGGTGTAGGCTGGGTAGTCTATGGCCAGGAGTGGCAGCTGCCACCCAAGTCACTGAAAAAATATCTAATGGGCATTGCTCTGAAAACAGGGGTGTGGGAAATAGTGGACTCCGTGTGCAGCTCACAGACCATAAGGAGTTGAGTGTGCCAAAGAGGGCGTGCACAGTGGTGTAGAGAAGGGGGCCGGGACCCACACTTGGGAGCCAGGCAAAGCTTGTCAATGATTCACATGACACAATGCCATTGGGTTCTGTTGGAGAGCACACACGTTAATCCTTAGGAATCCTGAAATCAAGGGCAGGGAGATATGATCCTCTAAACCTCACTCCCTCCAAAGGTGTGTTTGTGTGTCTGTGGGTGTGTGTGCACATGCACTGTGTGCTGTGTGTGCACATGTGTGCCTTCATCAGAGATACGGTGCTGGGTAAACAAAAACCACCTGACCTTAGAGATACATTTTCTCCTCCTTTGAGAATATATGTAACCTCTAAATACTAGAATGATCATTAGACAGGTGAAAATATGATAAATAGAGAAAACAGAACTTGGAATACATTTATAGTTTCTTTAAAAACAAACAAGCCTTCATTTGGTTCCTCTTCTCAACTTACGTTTAGATAGGGATACCAACCAAGCCCTATACATATGTGGCAACCCGACTCTAAGGTGACCCAGTGACCCTCGCTCTCTGATGTTAGTGACCTTGTACAATCCCCTCCCCTTGACCTGTCCGACATGATCTGGCAAAGATGCCCAGAGGTCGCTGCTGTGAGCAGACTCTCGAGCTAGGACACACACTCACTCTAGAGTCTGGCTCCTTGCTGGCTTTGAAGGAGTAGCATCCACGTTGGGAGGCCCAAATGGCAAGGAGCTGAGGTGACCTCTAGTTGCCGTGGACGGCCTCCATCTGATGCCAGCAAGAAGTTGAGGCCCCCAGTTCTAGAATCACAAGGAAACAAATTATGCCAACAACCTGAGTGAACATGTGAGCAGCTCCTTCCCCAGTCTAGCCTCCAGATGAGCAGCCAGCCCTGGCCAAGCTGTGCCCAGGCTCCTGACCCACAAAATCTGTGAGATAGTGAAAGTGTGTTGGTTTAAACCTCAACACTTCTGATAATTTTTCACGCGGCAATAGAAAATGAACACGTTGTCAAAATTTAACATTTGTTAGAAGAACTAGATCATTAAAGAAATTCTGAGTTAAATCCTCTTGTACACCAAAAATCTGCTGACCTCACTAATATATGTTTTTCTGGAAATCAAAATTTTCAAATATTCACTTTTCTTAAAGCAAAATATTCTTTTCCATCAGCGATGTCTATTTCTCATGGGGCTCTGAAATGGCCTTAAAACTATACTTACACATCTAAGATTCATGCAGAATATAAAGTCTTCCTGTTATATTTTGGAAACTTGTGCAGAATACAATTTATTCCTAAATTAACTACACAGTTCTACTATAAAGAAAATGGACCGGAATATTTTGAACAAAGTCATAATTACAGATGGATGGGAAGAAGGAAGGAGAGGGGGAGGGAGAGAGGGAGGAAACAAGGAAGAAAGGAGGGAAGAAAGGAGATAGCTTCTACCTTAGAGCGTGCAAGGACTTCACACCAGTATTCAGAGTTATGAACACACAGCAGAAAGGAAACTACATTTAACACTTTTAAGCCACTAATTCTTTTCCTCTATTTTAAGTTCAAGAATGGCATGTCTAGAGATTTTCTGCAAAGCATGTAGGCACTTATAACAATTATGTACCCCCTGGTTTATTTGTATGTGTCCCTACCTTCTGCAGCATTATCTAATATGAAAACTAAATTGAGAAAACCAACTAAATTAAAGCTAATCAGAGCTTCGTTGTGGCACACAGCACGGCAGATAATATTCCAGTGCTCCACGCAATTAAATTCTTCAATTATTCTAAGTGTTATTATGCTAATTTAAAAGGCTAGGATTATTAGAAAAATGTATAAAGAATTATGCTCAGTTATAGCATTTTATTTATGTGATTTCACATTAAATTATTTAAGGTATGGAAATTATAAGAGTTACCAGTATGTGACTTCAGCCTGTCCCACTGGGGCAGCCAGCAGAGCTGATGGGAAAATTTGTCCCATTTTATCATCCCGGGGGGACAATCTCACAGCATGAAGGATGGCCTGCGAGGCTGCCTTTAGAGAGCTCGTAACATGGGTGGTGGGCTGTCCCCAGACTGCGCTCAGCGCAGGAGAGGCGCTGTCCCCAGAGGAGCACACTTCTCTTTGTTTGAGATCACTGTGGTTTGCACACCCTCCTTCATTTAAAAGAAATAGAAGAACTAAGAAGGAGAGAGGAGGTTGGAGAAGGGCTAACCGAGCCCTGGGGACACCCGCACGTCCACACTGTGCCCAGAGGATCTCCTGCCCTCCCACGGTCTCCATGAATGGGGCTTTGTTTTTTGTAGAAAAAATATCTCAAGAACTGTTGGGCTTTTTAATATACAGGGAATTTCCCATCAGATTCATACCCTTTATTTCCTTCTTTTTCCCTGTTTGTTCAATGTTCTTGAATCACCTTCCTCCCCTCAGCTCTCTCCCTCCCTCTCTCTCTCTCTATCTTTCCCTCTCTTTCTCTTTCTCACTTTCTTTCCCCTTTCTTTCTTATCTTTTTCTCACTTCTTTCTCCATCTTTTGGTCCTATTATGATACCCTACTTTTTTTTACTTTTATCTATTTTCTTTAATCTTCCTTTCAGCAATAAACATAACATTTATCTTCAAAAGTTTTGAAACTTGGGAGGAAACACACACGCACAACACCCACAACCTTCATTCATCTCCAGTGCCCCAACCTGCACCCCGACCTCCACCCTCACCTGTGCTCACTCTGAACAACCCACAGTGCTGCCGGGCTTCCCGCCCAGAACGCGAGAGTGGGCACGCGGGAGGGGCGGCCTGCGGGGAGCCACCCTCCATCCTCCGTCAGGGCCTGTGTCTCCTCCCCGCCCTCAGCCCCCAATGGCACCAACCAGGTGCCCTCAGTGATACCTATCCCCAAATGCCCAGACCCCGGCCTGCTCCCAGGACACAGAACCTATGGGACCGTCTCCAAGCAGCCACGTTATCATGATGTCGGGGGAGAAAGGGACCCAAAGCTCTTGTCCTGCCAGCAGAGCTGTGTGAAATGAGTGGGGAGTCCTGTCCTCTAGAGTCCTCTACTTCACCATCCCACTGAATCTGCTCATATCCAACACTCTGCAGAGCCAGGAATTAACTGCAGTGGCATCCATGCAGATGCTCCCTGCAGCCCTCCAAGGACAGGAAGAGAAATTGCCCTGGAAACCCTCATGCTGAAGTCTGAACCCCTCTGTTGTGGGTGCTAGGGTCATCCTCCCCAGGCTGCCCCCAGCCCATGACTGGTGCAGTGGGGACATTAAGCAGACACAATCTTGGGAGACTGGTCGACAGACTCCTTGGGCCAGTTTAGACCTCAGAGCAGTCTGGGATGTGACCATCAACCTTCCCTCCCTTCCTCCTTCCTCCATTTGGGGTCAGACTTGCATCTTGGCAGTTGGTGCCTCATCCGGCGTTCCTTATCCCTCTCTGTTTTTGTTTACATGAGAATTTCCCTTAATAAAATCCCAGCACATGCAGTTCACTTCAGCATCTTCTTCTCAGAAGACCTTGTCTAACACAGCCATCATTGTCCTGGGTGAGCTGACACCCCAGACCTTGGAGAACTGGACATGGCACTTCGAGCTCCTGCTCCTCTCTTCTGAGGCCCGATCCTGCACCCCATGAACAAGATGATCTATTTCAGGCGTGATCTAACAGAGACCTCCATGTGGATTAGACAGGTAACTACAGATTTCACGGCTCACTTCTCCAAGCGGATACAACAGCTTCTCAGAGGACGTAGCATTTTGCATTTGCTACCTCTTTGGGAACATTTTTCTGAATTATAAACCATCTCTGGTTAAATAAAAAAATTCTGTAAAGTGGCACTTACTGAAGCTCCAGGCTTTAAATGACCGCCATTTTGTCACCGCTGTTGTGTTTTAGCCACATCGCTATTAGAATGTCCAGAAAATTAGCACAGCCTGACCTAGAGGTGCCTGGAAGAGGCAGGAAAGGAGGAGGGAAGAAGTGAGATGGGTCAGAGTACCTCCTCAGTTCCCCTCTTGGAGTGGAAGCATTGGGTATACACGGGACGGGTTCTCTGGGCACAAGTGTGTGCACGTGTCTTCATCCCCTGAGACCCTGTTAGAGAAGTGGGTGAGGGCTGATGCCTCGTGAGGTTACTGCCAGTGCTGAGCAAGAGAAATGACCACTAGTTTCCCAAACGGCCTTAGAAACAGGTGGTTCCCAAGAACTCCATGAAGAGACTTTGAAAGGTGAGGTGAGGCTGGGCCGTGATGGAGAGGGCCATCACCTCCTGTCCATCACCAGGAGAGAGTGTAGGGCAGGGAGCAGAAACCTCATGACATAGCAGGTACTTGCCAAGTTCAGAAGGAATGGCTCTCTGAGCCATCTCAAAGTTCAGTTAAGGAGACCTGTAATGCAAGGGCAAGGAGAGCAGTGGGCAGCCCAGGGAAGGACAGGCCGGCCTTGATAATGAGTGTGGGGAGGAGGAGAGGGAGCTTCTCTGATCCACCTCTTCCCCCCAGGCTCCCCTGGGAGCTGAGCTGCAAGGACCATGGCAACATCTAGAGCTAGCTCACTATGGCCACCCCAGTGGTCCCAGACAGGACTGCTGGTTCCTCAAGATGACAGGCCACAGGCTTCCAGAGGAAGTGCGCCAGGGTCCACTGAGCCAGTTGCTGCCCTGCATCCTTCCCGGGAAGAATTAGCCCTACGTCTGCGGAAGGGGCAGGTTGGTCTCTCCACTGAGGAAGGTCGAGAACTTCGAATGTGGACATAGATCTGAGTGGGTAAAGGGGCACTAACGTCAAATGGGTTAAGGTTGAAAGAATATGTCAGAGTACAGACCTTCCTGGACTTACGATGGGGTCACGTCCAATAAACCCATCCTAAGTTGAAAACATTGTAAGTGAAAATGCATGTAATACAACTAACCTATGGAACATCCTGGCTTACCCTACCTTAAACGTGCTCAGAACACTCACGTTAGCCTACAGTTGGGCAAAATCATCTAACACAAAGCCTATTTTACAATAAAGTCTTGAATATCTCATGTAATTTATTCAATGTTGTATGGAAAGTGAAAACAGAATGGCTGTTGGGTACCGAATGGTTGTAAGTGTGTGGGTTGTTCCCGCTCGTCATCGCGTGGCCGACCAGGAGCTGCGGTGCTGCTGCAGCCTGGCATCATGAGAGAGGATCACACTGTAATAGCGCCATCCTGAGAAAAGATCAAAATTCAAAATTCGAGGTATGGCCTCTACAGAACACATATGGCTTTTGAACCGTAGAAAAGTCAAAAAATAGTAAGTCGAACCATCGTAATTCAGGGACCGTCTGTAGAAGCAACAATAAGATTGGACTGTTGGGGTGACAGAAAAGATAAGAGATTCTTCTTCTATTGGTGGATTTAGAAAAGCAGAACAAGCACACAGAATGTGGACACTAAGGAAGAGTCTCATGTGTATACGGTAGATGGAGAGTAAACTCACCCACACTCGATCATTCACTCTGTCAATGCTTCCTGAGTGCTTCCTCCCTCCCAGGCAGGCCGGGGTATAAAAGATGACAAGACACAGACTCTGCCCTCCCCAAGGCCATAACATACCCCTGCATGGTGACCTTGGGAGGGTGGGGCAGGGCAGTGATGGAGACCCACAGGGGAGCTGTGGGACACTGTGGGCGGGCCCTAAGTGGCTTCCAGCAATTTCCCAAATTGGATGGGGGAGTCTGCTTGCATCTGGAAGTTATGTTGAAAATGGGACAGCTGCTGTGCCAAGACCCATGGCACCCATGGCGACCAAGCTATCACCCACTGAGGCCCATGGGCACAAGCTCTACCTTGGGGAGAAATTCACAGGAGCAAATAAGAAGATAGAGAAAAGAGAAGAATTGAAGACCTATATTTGGATTCCATTTTGCACTCTTTATTTTGAGTGATGGTGATAAATTTGAGCATATAAACCAGCAGCAGCTTATTCAAACGTTTCCTGGTTGGGATTCTATGATGCAACATACAAGGCAGTAAAAAGGGGCGTTTGATTTCCATCCTGGGAGGCAGAAGCTCTTAAGGACTCTGACGGGTGACTTTGGCTACTTGGTGGCCTCCATGTGGAAGAGGGAGCATCCTTGAGCTGTGATTTTGCAAACTCAGACCCCAGTGGAAGGTGCAGAGGTTACGGGGGTTGGATTATGTGATCTATGTGGTGAGGAAGCTCCCAGAACATGTATCTCAGGACTCAGCTCAAACACAGTTCGGGTTAGGGTTGGGTTAGGGTTAGGGTTAGGAATTGAAGGGTAGGGGGATGACTCTCGGGAGGTACAAATGCCATCGACCAGTGAGGTTGGATGAGATGACAACTAAGATGCCTCCTAAATGTCTAATTTCTGCATTCTATTTTCAGCACATTCACTCCAGTGAGATCGCACACAATGCCTCCTTACAGTGTGCTTGTTCTGTCCAAGAGAATTAATTTTGCAAACTTGAGCTAGAACATGGACAGCTAAATTTCTTCCTCATGTTGTAAATATGTGTAACCTAGCTCTAGACACGTGCATGAATAGCAACACAGAAGTTAACTTTTGTGGGAACATTCCATATTCATCAAATTTTTACTAAGCTAAAGGAACTTCATTTTAATTCCTGATAGAAGTGTTGAATAAGGAGTTGATAATTTTATTTTATGAGTTTATGTTGGACTTGAGAAAACCGTTCATGCCACAGTATGCACTGTCCATTGATATAACATGAAATGGGTTAAATTGTGAGCAGCAAGTGGAGCACAGTGCTTTCATCATCGCCACCTGCCCCCAGCTCTGTGCAGCCAAATCTGAATGCACTTCGATCCCCTGAGGTCCAGGAGCCATTTATGTCCATGCTTAGTGTAGTCTTATTACTTTATTTTCAGAGGGACTGGTTGATTTTTTTTTTCAAGAAATTGAACAAAAAAGACGTTCTATGAGGTTTTTGCCAGCTCAAGCTCCACAGAACCCAACATGGTCTAGTTGAGTTCTAAACACCCTCCTCGGTCTTTCCCGAGGAGGTCCACGACCCCTGTTGGATTTGAGGTCCGTGTGAGAAGGTCTGATTACAGCCCCTAATGGAGAGAGGACCACAAAAGCGTCCCCAAAAAGGTCATAAATCTGACCCTCAGCTGCAGCCTCAGCAGAAAATTGGAGTTGAGTGGGACAGAGAAGTGGTTTATCCTCCCGCAAGGAGAGCAGCTCCATTTCCTGGGCACAGAACTCCAACTGTGTCAACAGCCAGCACTGTGGCAGCCCATGGAGCATGGGGTCCACCCAAGGAACTGAATCGCAGTCAAGGGCATAGTCATGGAGACCCACAGAGCCCACCTACATGGAGAGCTGGAGATTCTGTCTAGTTCTTGCAAGTTGTTCGAGTGTATTGTGCATTTACTGTGTGCCCCTGCTTCAGATAAATGATCTCAGGGGACCCCCCATGTGGACTGCCAGACAAAGCACAGGAAGCCCAGTGAGACTGGAATTTCAGATAACCATAGAGTGATGGCTTAGGATAAGTATGTCCCAAATACTGCATGGAACATACTTGTGCTATAAACTATCTATTGTTTATCTGCATTTGCAATTGAACTGAGTCCTATAGTTTCATTTGCTACATCTGAGAGTTCTAAGCTTAAATACTTTCCCCACTTATCACCAGTCCTGTCTGCTTTGCACGTGAGCCCCATGTCACCCGAGATATTGTCCTAACTCATGTTAAGTTCCAACACTTTGCACAACAGCTGGCCCAAAGCATAATGTGTAAAACATTTTATAAAATTTGAAAGTGTCTCAAAGATGATCCACTGCCAAGAAAATGATAATGGAGAAGAGAAGGAAACTCACTAATGCAATCCAAACCTTGTTTCAGTCTCATTCTCGATGTAAGATGCTCTTACATCTTTTGTGGGTATGTGTATTAGTTTGTTGGGGCTACGATATCGTGGACCACTAACAGGGTGGCTTAGATGCAGAAATGCATGGTCTCACAGTCCTGGAGGCCATCAGTCCCAGACCAAGGTGTCGGCAGGGCTGGTTGCTTCAGATGCTGTGAGGGAGAGTGGGCTCCCTGCCTCTCTCCCAGCTTCGGGTGGTTTACCAGCAATATTTGACAATCTTTGCCTTGTAAACACATCACCTCGATCTCTGCCTTCATCTTCACATGGCGTTCTCCCTGTGAGCGTGCCTGTGTCCAGATTTCCCCTTTTTATAAAGATACCAGTCATTAAATTAGGCTCCACCCTAATGACCTCATTTTAAGTTGATTACAACTGCAAAGACCTTATTTCCAAATAAGGTTACATTCTGAGGTTTTGGGAGCTAGGGCTTCAACGTATGTATATTTGTGGGACACAATTATTCCCATAACAGTGGATTGGTTATACCTTTGGGGGTGGCAGTAAAGACATCCTCATCATGCACTAAGGAACATGAACTTTCTCAGCATACCCTCTCCAGAGTCAGGAGGGTGGGTGTTTTGCTCAAGATGAACAATTGATAAACAGTGTGAAAATGGAAGTACTCTTTATGAATGAAGTGTATGCTTCATGCTGTTTTACTCACTGTTCAGCAATTCTATTTCCTCTTGGTTGTTCTTGGAAGTCATTTGAGTTACTGGAAATGCTTGGAGGGAGAGAAGGAGCCGGCCCGGGGCCCTTCTCTACCCAGCATGGGGCGGCCACGGAGCCAGGCACTGGGCCCACACAGTAGACGGTGTGCAGCCTCATCCTCATTTTGAGACAATCTCTCACACGCCTGTTGTCCACATGAGGTAAGTCCAGGAAGCCAATGATAAACGCCGTGGCCACAGGTCCATTTTCCCTGATGGACAGCTCAATGCAGCATGTGACAGAAGATGACACGTTTAAAAATTGTGTGTCTCAAAGATGATCCACTGCCAAGAAAATGATAACGGAGAAGAGAAGGAAACTCACTAATGCAATCCAAACCTTGTTTCAGTCTCATTCTCGAAGAACAGATTGGTAGTCTAGTCAGAACAGAAATCCAGCTGACCAAGCAGAGGAAGGCCAGTCTTTATTTCACACACTTTTACAAGCAATGTGACAACCCAGCCCGTCAGCCAGGGCAGCCAGACCCCAGGTGCACACCCACCTGTATGCCCATTTCTCCTGGCCTAGCCCCCACCTGCCGGCCAGGTCGGCCTCCAGCCTCAGAGGGGCGGAGCAGCGGAGGGATACGCCTGTTTTTCCTCATTGTGGAAAAACCTTGTGTTGATATTTGCGTGTTTCTGCCACAAAAAGTGTGAGCAGTCCTGATAGCAACATGAAAAAGAGGCTTTGAAATCTCATTCCTTTTCTTTAACTTAGCAAGTGCAGTCAGCGTCTCAGAAGCTGGTTTGAAGGTGGGCAGCCTTGCTGGCTCTGGGATGCAGCTGAGTGTTCTCACCTTCATCTCAAGTGAGAACAGAGTCCTCGCTCCGCTTCTCTGAACTCACACAAGGTTGGCCCTGAGCTGCCGTTCTCTGGTCTTGTGTACCTGATGCTCTGAGAATGAGTTGGGGGGTGGAATCAGGGTCAGCCAGAATTCTCCATGTCTCCCACAAAGATGATTGCACCTGCTGATGAAAAGCGCCAACATAAGGCTCTACCTATAGAGCACTGTGCCCCATGCTAACGAGTCGGGGGGAGATGGAGTGACAGTCCCCGTTCTGCAGATGGACTGAGACTTGGGGTCCCAGATCTGCCCTCAGTCCTGGCTCCCAGGGGAGGAAGGATTCCTAGGCCTGTGACCATCCACCCTTATCCCAGACTTGGCACTGGGCTGGGCACTGTGGTCTGAGTGGGTGACATGTGAATAACCCCTGCCCACGCGAGACTGTAATAGAGTGAAGAAAGAGGACACAACTGCCTGAGTCCCCTGGGCAGGGAGAAGTCATTCCTCAGAGCCTGAGGGCCAGCTAGCTTCCCGCTCTACCGTCGACTCTAGCGCCCCTGCAGAGCGGCCGTTCTTCTGATCTCAGACACCGCACTTATAAACCAAAAGGCCCCTGGCATCCTATCTGGGCTTGGGTTCCCAGTCATAGGCCCTGAGATTTGTGCTCAAGATGTGACCTCCACAAGAAACAGTCCAGGACGGCACAGGAGGTGAGGCTGGGAAGTGAGTGAGACCAGTCTGGGGGTGCTAATGAGCGGGTTATCACCGAGGGCCACCCAGGAGTGAGGAGATGAGGAGATTGTCCCTCTGTTGTGTGTTGAATTGTGTCCTCAAAAAAGATATATTCAAGTTCTAACACCCTGGCACCTGTGACTGTAACCTTCTTTGGAAATAGAGTCTTTGCAGATATAATTAGTTAACATGGGATCATACTGGATTAAGGTGGGCCCCAAGTGCATATGACTAGTGTCCTTGTAAGAGTTAGAGAGGAGACACAGAGACACAGAGGAGAAGCCACGTGAGGGCAGAGGCAGAGCTTGGGGTAATGCAGCCACAAGCCAAGAATTGCCGGCAACCCCAAAAGTTAAACCAGCAAGGTCCTCCCCTAGAGCTTTATAGAGAGCACAGCCCTGGTGACACCCTGACTTCGGACATCCAGGCCCAGACCTGGAAAGAACAAATTTCTGTTGTTTTAAGCCACCCAGTTTGTGGCACTTTGTTACAGCAGCCACAGGAGACAACACACCCGCCAAGTGCTGTCTGTCAGGGGTTCAGGGCCTCACCTGGCTGCTCTGGCAGTGCATCCCATCCTGGGGGCAGGGCGCTGCTCCGAGGCCAGAGGGAGCCCTCCAGACCAGCAGAGATGCCTTAGAACTGTGGGGACGCGTGGAGATGGGGAGCGCCCAGGGCCCTCACCGCGTCTGTGACAGGACCCTTCTCCTGTCGAAGTCTGTGGCTGCCCAGTTGCGTCTGCTCTCACGTCTGTCTGGCCATTGACAACAGACCCACTCACATGAGTGTGTACCTCACAGCAGCCTCCTCCATGGCGCCATGTTCTGACCCCCAAGTCAAACTCAACTTGATCAGCTCGTCCCTTCATTAATTCAGTCAGGGAATCCTAACTGGGGGTCTGCCACGTGGCTCACCCTGTGTTGGAGGCAGGGGTTACAGTGACGTACAGACAAAATCACTCCAGCTCTCGTGGAACACGGAGCTCACACGAAAGGCAGACAAAGAGCCTTTCCCTCCAAAAAATCAAACACCCTCAAAGGACGAAAACGGCCCCGTGGAGACTACTCGGAGGAGTACTTCCTGGTCTCTGAAGGTAAAGTGGAAACAATAGCAGGAGGTTGAGCTGTGACACTCCTCAGAGGGCGTGTGTGTTCCAAGGTGACTACTTTAATGGGGATAAATTTCAAGTGGAAGTACAAATTCTAGAGAAGTTATTACAGAGTCAGTTCCGCCACGTCTGGTGTCGCCTCATCTTGTATATCTGAGACCCTACTGAGAAAGTCCCTCGGATGCCAGCTCCCCAGGCATCAGGTTCTTTTTCCCATTGTTCCTCAGGTCTAATCAGACATGGCGCGTCACCTGGCAAAGCCCAAACCTGCTTGTACCCTTTCTCCTGATACAGAACAGTGGCCTCCCCCAGGCCCAGGACACACCTGCTGGGACCCCTATGGGTCACACAGGCTCCTTCATCCTACAGTGACCACCTGGCCCTCCAACATCTCCCCCATCCCTCCCCTCCTCATCAAGGATTGGCCACATTACTGAGCCTTTCTATTTTCTCCTTTAGGACAAGTCCTTAAAGTATTGATCCTTTTAAGACTGGGAAATGCTCCAATACCCTGGCCGTATGTTGCTCTAAGAAGGTAACCCTCAAATGTGGAGACAGCACAGCTGGTTATCATTGCCCCAGAAGCTGTTTTGGTCATTAAACATGGAGGATTTGGGCTGCTCCTCTGAGGGGTCTTGTTGCAAATACTTGGTGCTGAGGAGCCCTCCTGGCTAATGGAGCCTACAGATCACATTCATCCATGTGTCTACACTATGGTCCCTTCATGTCCATCCTCCTCCTGCCTCTGCCCAGGCCGTCAACTAAAGTTTAAACAAGAACGACTGGGACTCTTGAGAAGATGCTGTGTTAGGGCATCTGTTGAGCAGCTCCGTCCAGACCCACACACGGGGCGCCATCACCCCGGCCTTCTGGCAGGTGTGGGGGTGTCATCACAGCAGGGTGGTTAGCAGTTCTCGGACCCTCTCCACCCCTTCTCTCTCCCTTCCCCCACGTGATCATAAATCAAAGCCCACTTGTGTTCTGCAGGATTGAATTTCCTTCTCAAGCCCACAAGGAAGCCAGGGTCTGAGATCTTCCTCCTTCTTGTCCATCCACACTTGGCCAGAATCGCCGAGAAGCCCTTTTCTCCACAGAGAGCTTGTAGGAGGAGGCCTGGGGGAGGCCAGGCTGGGAAACTTCCCGTCCTGTGGATGCAGAACTGGCATGCTCGTGACTGGGCATGGATGGGCAGCTGTGCCCTGCACCCGCTAGCCACCATTCCACAGTCGCCACACTCTCTGCCCTGTGAAGGGAACCCTAACTTGTCCCCCTGGATGCTGGAAATCCGTGGAGGGTGGTGATGCATGTTCCCTCTCCTTCATCTCCCTGCTCCAGCTGCCCCTGCACGGCTCTCCAAGAAGGCTATGCAGGTGCCTGGAGAGCTAGAAAATTCTGTGGCCTCCTGTGAGCCCTGCAGACACGGTATGGTGTGTCTGCCTCTCTGCACATATAACTAGTATTTTCACTAACCAAACTTAAAATAGGTCATTTAAGCTTCACCCTAACTTCACTGAAATGTCCTGGCAGCCCACCCGGTCTGGTGGAACAAGGAAGGGACAGGGCAAGGCCGCAGATCTAAGGCCTTATCTCATTTGCGGTGTGACTTTGGTGTGACTCAACCTCTCTGATATGCAGGACCTAGGTTTCCATGTAAAATAAGACCTATAATTATGTTTTTAATATGGAATTATTGAGTGGACTAAATAAATGGCATACACATATGTGAATTTATAAACAGTAACGTGATTGTTCATTTTTATTAAATGGTGATAATTACTATTTTTCTTTTTTTTACAATTATTATCTTAGAGCTAAATAAATATTATAGCAGGTATTAGCCCATAGGAAGCCTGCTGCCTGTGTAAACGGGTGAGATGTGCCTCTCCTGTTCTGTCACTGAACTTCATCAAGCACTGCAGAGAGGAGAGAAAGGCCTGGCCCCACTTCTGAAAACCAATGACGTCTGAATCCCGCGGCCAAGTCTGGGTCCTTCGGAGTCTCGGTTCTGGCTTCTGCAGAGGTTTCAGGTCCTAAAGGACAGGAAGCCCAGCCACGCTCAGCCCTGCAATTGCCGTGTCTTCCTGGGGAGAGGAGGTGACGTGCTCAGTGTGGCCGGGAGGAGCAGGGCCCAGCACACCTTTCTCCAAAACAGAGCATCGCTGACTCGCTGCTCGCTGCAGGAGTTCAATAAAAGTGAAATCCCTGGAAGAACACAAGTCCAAGTAGAGGCGACCCTCTGGGAGGGATTTCCTCCAACCCCACGACGGTAAAGACTTGCGTAGCAGCCACACGGAAGCTTTCCCGTGGACGCCATCTGACGTCTCAGAGCCAGATAGCCAAAGGCGGTGACATTTGAGCAGCATGTCCTCGGTAGGCTCAGCCAGCCGGGTAGTGCACACCACGAGGGCTTATCCGTGTTAACATAAACCCTCATTAGAGGGGATTAGGAGAGAAACAGTGACAAACAGGATGGACACTAACCCTCAGAGGGTCCCAGACAGACGCCACACACTAATTATCCTTTTAAATGCCTTGAAGATGCCGAGCATGAGCACCAGCCTGTGCGCAGGGGATGCACTGGGAATCGTGTTTTACATCTGGCAACCTGTTTGTATTTTGCAACGGTTTTATGTTCCGTGCGCATGTGCGTGTGAACGCGCGCGCGCACACACACACCCTGGGATACACAGACACCAGTGGGGATGCACGACAGGGACGTGCATCCTCCCACAGCTGCCCTGAAGTCCACTTCTAAGCCCCCTCAGAGGGCGCAGCGGTGTGGAGGACACGCTGAGGACCAGCGAGTCTGCAGGCTGGATCTTGATGGGACTCCATTTGGTTCCAAATGGAAATGCATTTCCTAAAGCACAACAGGATTTTCCAACCTCCTTAAAGCGACCTCTGCATTGACTCGAAAGGGTAACATCATTGTGATCTACGATGTAAATAAGCAAGTTTGTGTTGGTGTCACAGTTGTCCCCCTGAGGAGGAAGTCGCTCTGGTCCGGTCACCGCCCAGGCTGGACACCACTCCTGTGTGGTGGGCACGTCACCTGAAGCGGTTTCTTCATTCTCTCCACCTCCCACCGCTCTCATCTCCCGGAAACACTCCGTCCTTCCCTGATCTCTGAAATGCACTGACTCTTGAGTCCACCTCTGGAGCCTTAGCTGGCAGGTCTGTGGTGCAGCCCGGGAATTTGGGTCTTTAAACATCCCCTCAGGTGGCTCTACCCAGGAAGAATTTGAGAATGTCACCTCAGTCTCTCTGTTACTGAGGCCCCGGACGGAAGCCCCGGAAGCGGCCCCGGCGTGGGACACCGGACAGTCTGAGAGCAAACACAGACGGCAAGGTTCTGTGCAGGGTTCCACGGAGCGGTGGGGTGAAGGCCAGGAGGTGCAAAAACCGCCCTAGGTTTCCAGATGGGAGTCTTCAAGCCAAGTATGAACTTGTCAAGAAGGGGAGTGTATTCCTGGAAGTGGAAGTGGTCAGGGTGCCAGAGGACCCTGTGTGTGCGCACGTGTGAATACACGACTGTGAGAACGTGTAAGCATGTGTGCGAGAGTGTGAGCGCATGTAATGTGTTGGGTGTGTGCATGTGTGTGCCTGTGAGTGTGTGTGAGTGTGTGTCTGGGGAGCCAGCCCATGGACTGGTGGCACTCAGGCTCTTTTTACCTTAGGAGGATTTTGAGGCAAACAGCACCAACTGTTTACACAGCAACACAGGGAGCTGGTGAGGCACCAAGCTCCACCCACTGTCCAAACACGTGTCACCATTGACACTATGCAGCCGGTTGTCCATGCTGTGAGCTCCCAGAAGTGTCCCAGACTTCGCTGTGGGGTGGAGAGTGGCCTGGGCGTCTCCATAAATGGAAAGTGCGTTTGTTCCTAAGAACTCGAGTGCTGAGCCCTCAAGAGACCGGACGCCAACAATCCATGTGGGAGGCGGGGATGTGCCTAGAATTAGCCACTGGAGAGAAGGGCAACCACATATCCCATGTCTTTAGAAAATCCCTTGCAGCCTTTGGGAATCCGTGCTCTTGTCGTCTTCATTTGACCAAAGAGGACACAAGGCCCAGGGCTGCTGTATACACATCCACAGGTGCAGGAACAGAGATGTCCATCCTGGTGTCTGGTCCCAGCGTGTGCACACCTTGGCATGAACTGGGCTCCCTCCTCCCTATTAGTGGAAGGGGGTGAGTGTCTTTGCTGATTTATTAGTAGCAGCAATCCATGTCTTCATCACCCATAATATGTCTGTGAAATGGAAGCTGACAGGAGATAAATCTGTCAATAAATCGAAATTTGTGAAGAAAAACAAACCAACCCCTCCACAAGGGCTGTCTTTTGTGGGTCCAGCGGTCATCTCTGGATGTACGGAAGACTCACCTAGAGAGTTAAAAAACATTCTAATCCCTGGCTCTCCACCAGAAAAATGTCATCAGAACCTCTGTGGCTGGGCCGCGGCATCAGTTCGTCTCTAAAGTCCCAGGTGGTTCTCACATGCAGCCCGATGGAGAACCACTGGACTGGCTCTGTAGGTCCTGTTCATGGTCATCCCATACATGAACCACCTCACTGGTGGCACCCAAACCTCATGTCCCACTGCGCATGAGGACAGCTCCCCACGCCTTCCCTATGGTGCAAGGAAGCAAGCCCATCTCTGCCTCGGTTTTGCTGATTTAGAGAAACATATGGTTAAAATTACTCCAGCAATGTTGTGATGCAATGTAGTTTATTTTCAGGAGAGAATTGATGCTAATCATTTGATAAATACCTTTGGTACTCTGTTGATTCATTGATGGTCTTAACACACCATTTAAATATTTCAGCTACACTTAACTGCGTTTTATGAGGGGAATTATATTCCATAGCGATATTTGCAAATTTGGTAATTCACAAAGGTCTTAGAATATATCTGTCATGCATATAAAGAGTGTGCTATGTCTGAATAGCTATTGTCTGAGGACACAACCAAAGAGACAGACCTTAAATTGAAAACAAAGAGATGGTATTATTATAAATCAGAAGGAAAGAGCTTCTGAGGGTACTAATTACCAGGCAGAGCCACGGAGAAGTTGCAGCTTCCATTTAACTGAAATCTGTGAAGGTGGTGGGAGGCTGACCTGGGCCTAGTTTGGACTGGGTGGATGGCCTTTACGTGCATCTTGGCAAGGACGTCATTTCTGTGGCTAGAAAACAGGGCCGGGCTATAACATATAATGGGAATGGCCATTGGTTTCACCCATCACTCGAGTTACCACAAGAGCACTTTTTTCAAGGTTATGAATGCTGTGCAACATCAAAACAGTTGTGCAGTACCAATGTGGACAAAACAAACAAAGATGAACCTAAATGTGACCAGAGTGAACAATAACCATCACACAGCTGCAGTGTGTACTCAGCTATGGACAATTTTGATCAAGAAAAAAAAAATTGAATAACTCACCCCCCCAGGATGCTAGACAAGATAGATTTTTAGATAATCAGGTGGTGTCATTCACTTCCAACCCTACAATGCTGCCTCTGCTCTAGGGCCAGCCATGCCTGAGACCTCGTCCCAAGCCCAACCGCACCAACGTACACGGCAAATGCGTGGACACACATGCACCAGAACTTTAAAAATATTTCACATCTTTAAAGTGTCAATTGCAAAGGTGGGTGGCTTTTCAGCCTCATCATATTGGATATAATTTTTGCTCTAGGAACTGGAAAAATGCTCCTTCACAGGATCAAAGGCTAGTTATGCCGTTTTGCAAGCCCTCCATTAGGTTTCCCATTAAAAATGAATGCTGCTAATAATTTCATTTATATGCATTAGTATTTTGGAAAAAAAAATACCTTCACTGAATTTGCCTTGAAATTCAGAATGCTATCAGGAAGCACCATGACAAGTCATAATATCATGGTATTCTCCTGATTTCTCTCTATTTCTTGATTGTAATACGTCGTTATTATATCACAAAGCATCGCCTTAGGAAAAGCACACTTTTTTTAAGATGAGCTCATCTGTTTCTTTTAGTTTCAAGCTTAAACTAATGGGCATTTTTATGTCTACATTGCGATGCACACAGCACTTTAACGGGTTGTTCTTTGGGTGTGTTATTTATTTAATGCCAAGATGATCAAATTTAGAATGCGATGGATAAGCGTCATTGGTTGATACATTCTGATACCGTATTTTCCTTCCTACTAAGTACATCAGAGCCACAGTGTACATAAACAATGTGTAGGCTCCTAATGCATATATTTGCCAATGATAATACCCACGTACCGCCTTTGGCCCATCATATAACGCCCCTAAAGGCATTGCGGGTTAACGGTGATTTTATCCCCTTGTGCATGCATAATGTGACAAGCTTTGCATAAATAATAATAAATAATTGGTATGTATAAATAATTTATCATTTATTTTTGCAGTAGAAGTAGAATTCTTAGACATATTTTAAACAAAGAGAACTGCAAACATGATCTCAACCAGGAAAGAGGTTAAGTCTTCTTCAAACACGACTTTCAAAGCACACGTGCATCCAGTGTAGAGTCGTGGTTTCTTTTGGGAGAGTTTATTCCATCACCGAAGACTTTGAAGCATGGTACAAAACATAAAATGCCATAAAAAAATGCATTCTAAAATGGAGACTCCTTTTCAAAATATGCTGAGTAACATTTCCTATTAAGGAAATGATTTGTCTTTTCCTGAGTGTGCAATCAGTCCAGACCTTCACAATCAAATACACTATTTGATGTGAAGAGTCTCTATTTACTTCGGGAACCATTTCAGATTAAACTTGGCCATCTAAAACTAGTATTTGAAAAAACACGGAGAAAAGATGATAAAATTGAAAACTGGCCACTTGTCAATTTCAGAGACTAGATGAAGTAGACAGAAGATTGAATTATTGCACAAATAACAGATTACAGTATGGCTCAATCTTGGTGTGTTCAGATCCCTTCTCCCCTCCCACACTGACCAGCACCCAGAGGAGCTGATGCTGCTGCACCAGGGAGAGGAAGGCATGCCCGCCTTCCGACGCCTCCTACTGCACTTCCTGGCTGCTTTCTAAGCTCCCTCTCTGACCCAGGGGCTGGCGCAGCAGCAGAGCTGGAGAATCACAGCTCCGTGCCGCATCCCGCATGAGACACCTGCCAGTGACAGTCCCGGGCAGATAGATTTTTGGCCCATCAAAGATGTGCTTCCTGTGTCCCAGACTTTCCTTACTTCTCCTTCTTCTCCAATAGTATGTATTTTAAAAAAAGAACACAATTCCCATAAAATTCAATCCAGCAGGAACAGTCGGGTTCAGTAAAAAATGAGTTTCTATGAAAAATATCGGGAGACATGAGCACTCCCCAGGGAGACGGCGAATGGCAGGGATCCAGGCTCACTGAGAGGGAGTCCGGGGTGAGCAGTCCTCCTCGCCCCACCCCTGGCCTCTCCCTGAGCCCCAGACAACCTCCCGGCCCCTCACACGCATCCACCGCCATCCAAGTCCACATCGCCCTCCAATGCCACAAGACATTCCCCCACATCCTGTTGAAACATGAAGCAAAGAACAGTGTATTTTCCTACTTGATCTTACGGACAATCTCTTTGGGCCTCAGTTCAGAACAGGCATCTCTGCATTTAATTAATAAACGTGTTTTGGCCCCAGACTGACTTGATGAATCCTGACTCCCCCCTTCATTAGCTTATTGATTCTGGAGAAGTTATTTTGAGTGCAAATCATATTTCCCTGTCACAAAAATTTGGAGACTGTCTACCTTGGGGAAATCACATGACATTAAATGAATAGTGTGTGTCACGTACCCAGGCCCTGCCAGGCGGCCTGCACTCGGCTCCTCCAACTGTCCCAATGGCTTGGTCCCCTGAATCCTGTCGTTGGTGGCTCTCACCTGCTCCCCGTCTCCTGGACTCCAGACCACCAGGTGGTTCCTCTTCCGGAGGCATTTCCTCCAGTTCTGTGCCGCTCCTCCAGGCACTCTCTGGAGCTCTCCCCTCCCATCCGAAGCTCCAGTCTTTTGCCAGCATGGGCTTCTTGGCCACCTTTCTTCTCACAGTCACACATTTGCATGTTTAAAACAGTGTACTGACTTGCTCAGATACAGAAAATAATTCTGCGTTTGTATATGAAAAAGAGTAAGTGGAACAAATGTATGAAAACATAAGCACTTACAACTTTCTCCCGCCCCCGCCTCCTGAGGGCACCTGTGGGTGGGTCCTGCTACTGAGCTCCTCCGTGTCCAGTGGCCAACCAGGCAATGCTGAGAGGGGAGGCAGTGAGTCCAAGGGGCGGAGGCCTAGGGCAGGGGTGGCAGCCAGAGGAAGGGGGAGATAACTGAGAGGTGGTCGGGGGACACAAGGACAGAGGGGGAAGAGCACACAATTGGGGGGGGTATGTCTGATCCAGGGGCAGGTACTGAGAACACCCACTGCAGGAGCGGACGGTGCATTGCCTAGAGAAGGATTTTCAGAAATCTTGCTTTCTGTCACACAATTAAGCCCTCGTCTTCCCACCACACCTCCACTCTACTCTTAGGATCACCTCCTGAGAAAACATGCTTTGGGGGAGTTGTAAGAGACATTTGGGACCACTAGGTCTAGAACAAACCCCAAACGTGAGATTGGTTCTGCAACTCTGACACCAAGCTCTGGGTGCCCATGAGAACCCACAATTAGAGGTGGTATAGGGTGAGTCCACACATCAGCTCGACACCCTTCTTGGCCCTAGATGTAGACTGAGGACAGCAAACCCAGTGTGACCACAGGGAGGCCAAAGAGGACCGATTGTAAGGGGAGAGACGCAGCTGGCAATGGGAAGCACCAAAGGCCCGTTCACATGAGAACATCAGGGCTCCTGGGGCACATTGCCCACAAGACAAGTGAGCAACTTTCCTTCACGGGGTGTATGTGGATTGAATAGTGTCCCCCAGAAAGCTATGTTGGAGTCCTAACCCCCGCACCTGTGAATGTGACCTTATTTGGAAATAGGGTCTTTGTATAGGTAATCGAGTTCAGATTCATACTGGATTAGGGTGGACCTAATCCAGTGGACCTAATTAGGTTCCTGGACCTAATCCAGGAACACAGAAACACAGAGAGAACACCATGTGACGGTGAAAACACGCAGAGGGAAGACGGCCACGGGAGGCAGAGACTGAAGTGATGCTGCCACAGCCCAGGGCGCCACCAACACCAGAGCGAAGAGAGGGCCTGGAGGAAAGTCTTCCCTGCAGACTTTATAGAGAGCCTGGGCCTGCCGACACCTTGGTCTCTGTCTTCTGTCCTCCAGAGCTGTGAGAGAATAAGTTTCCGTTGTTTCTAAACACCCGGCTTGCGGTCATTTATCGTGGCAGCCCTGGGACACTCCCACAGTGCGTATTTCTGAGAATGAAAAGGGCCACGGTCGTCCTAAAGCCCTGGCCTGAAGCACCTCCTGCTCGCTTGGGGCTTTGATTTCAATTTGCAGCTCCAGAGGCTGCTTCCTCTGAGCGGTGCCTGCGTGTAAACAACCCACCATCTTGTTCAGGAGCCTGGATTCTTCCTTCTCATGGAAGACATTGCTCGTTGACCAGCTGTCGGCCAGCATGCCTTTTTACGCATCCCCAGACTGAGCTGCTCCTTGAAACCAACGCTATTTATTCCTGTTATGGGCTCAGTTGCCCTGAGGAGGGAAGAACATTGGATAAAACTTCAGGAAAGTGTGTTCCACGGGAAGAATGAAACAACCAGATTAAACTTCTCATCAAAGTTGAATTTTCCTGTAATGACTCTCAAAGAAAGGAGAGCGTAATGGCTCCGTAGGAAGAGGGGACCAAGCCACAGCCACTGCTTTTCAATAAGGCCAGAACCCAAGCGAGCTGGTGACAAGTGTGTCTATCGGTCTCTCTCTCTGGGAAGCTCGTGCGGACACTTAAAGGACCCAATCCAATCACTGATGCCATTCCCCACCCCCACACAAGGAATTAAAGCCCCTTAGAGAGAGCATTTTTGACCGATCGGGCCACTCCTTCAACTTTGGTGCGACCTGATACTTCTTTTGGCAGGGGTCACTGACGTGCAACACCCATCATCACTAACTTATTAGATCTTGAGACAATTAGCCGAAAACAAACAGAGGAAACAAGCCTGGTATTGAAACATAGAAACCAGAAGAAAATAGCCCATGGGGATCCATTATTTCAAAGCCGCTTCAAAGGCAGGTGATGGGCCGTGGTGAAGAAGGAGCATATTGTTTTCATGGAACGTCTATATGGTAGAAGGGCTTACGGCATCGTTTTCCCGCTGATGCGGTTACATTCGAGCTTGCCTTAAAATAGTAGGTTGGTGGAAAGCACTTTTCAGTTCCCCCTAAACCCAGCGTGCCATGTGCAGCACGATTAGCCAAGGATTAAAAATCCAATTAGAGTCTCCCCTAACATGAGAAATCAGACGAGGAATTTCGAGAAATGCATTGAAAACCACTTCTTAATATGATTGAGTGTGATAAGTGCGCTAAATAGAAACTGAGATCCCAGGGACCCGTCGAAACTTCAGAACAAATTGACTTCGCCATCTTCAATATAAATGCGCGTTCCTTGCTATTAATTGTATCGATTGTGGACAGTAGACGTGTTTAAATAAATTTCCATGGGAATGCTGTGATTTGTTCTTTATAACTGAAAACTGACTCATGTCAGTAGGGCACTTGGTTCTTATCAAGTGCATCTTATGGTTAGATCTTGAGGCTTTTGAAAATATTATATATAACAACATATGTAAAAAGTCTTAAAAGGATAGATGATAATTTGCTATATGTCCCACATGGTTTACTGGGCTAAGTCTGCGGACATGGTCAATATTATGTTACCTAATGTGATTTTCCTGTAGTCGCATGTGGCAAATATCGCCAATTTTGAGAGGCAAGAAAGTCTTTGATTTTTATCACTAAAGGAAACTAAGTTGAGAGATTTTGAATAATTATATTACTCCTTTTTTATTCCTCTGCTATTTAATGCACAATTTGATTTACACAGATGCATATCGTGCAATTGCTTTTTTTATGTCAATCATCTTTTTCAGCCAGAACAAATGCTTAATTATTTGACCTGCATAAAGCAGTGTCGTGCAAACCAAACATTTTAGGACTATCCGTGCACGTGATTGGGATTCAGGAAAACTCTCTTATTTTTAGTATGAAACCTGTGGCATTCACTTGGCAAATAAAATGCAAATAAATATTTTAATTCAAATAATGAAAATGTGCATTCCACAAAGACAGAATGGTAAAATTACATCAGTACCTAACCATTTTTCCTTGTTTTGCAACGCGTTTATTGGGCTGTTGTCCACAGCCAGTGTTTGGCGAATCCTCCTGAAAGACAGAGCAGTGACCCCTGGTTTGCTTTCTCCTCCTTTAATTAGGCATCCATTTCCCTCTTATCATCTTTATGTGTCTAACAAGAGCTTTTCTGAAAATTTCTGAGCTGGGTTAGCACAGTTTTACCTGTTCCGTGGGCTGGTGCATGGAATGCCAAGATTGGTTAAGCTGGTGCTTTGCTCCGCTACTAAAGACCCAAGCCTGTGATGTTTCCTCAACACTGTTCTAATAATCGGGTTTGACAAAAATGAAAAGAAATGCCTGAAGATTGATTTTATGTGAGTTAGATGGGCCCACACCACCTCATTCTCAAGAGATTGTAATTCGCTCTAATGATGAGAGTTTTCTTTTCTTGCAGCCAGTGTCCTGTTTCAATGAATAGTGTAGGTGCCCATTTAGAAAGTAAAATATGTTTTTGTTCTTTCATACACGAGCAAGATATATTTCATAAACTCATACTTTCTCTAGAAGAAACACTTCTGAGACGTAGAGCCATGGGAGTTTGTGTCCAGCTGGTGAAATAGTGGTGATTCATTGTCCACCCTCCTCAGTTTTATGGACAAGCAAACTAAAACCAAGGCAGGTGAGAGGAATTTTCCGGGTCGCAGAGGGAGCCTGTGGCAGAACCAGGATGAAGACTGGGGATTCCCGATTCATCTTCCAAGGTTCTTCAAATGATACCCATTAGCACCCAAACTTGAGTCTCCCTTTACTTGAGTTTGTAGATAACGATGATGTCAAAAGGGAAGGCTTGCAGTGTCCTTATCAAACAACCAAATGGTTCACAGAGCATCTGGGTGGAGCCGAGTTTGAAGGCAGGTGTGTCATACTCCTTCAGGTCGTGGAGCTGAATTTTGATAAACTGAAGAAGCCTACGGTTCAAGATGATCTTCGCTCACAACGCAGGTACCACCCCCTGGACACACATGAGTTTCTCTTTTTCTCTCAAAGTTGTTCCTTGACTGCCCTCCCCCAAAAAAGTTGTTTTCGGGGTAGAAAGAAAGAAAAAGAAGTTAGTTGTATAGCTGTGACACTGAAGACAGTTGATAAAGACATAAAAATCATGTGTGTCACCCCTGATTGTAAATGGGTGTGAAACGCACAAGAAAACTCCCATCTTGCCAACCTACATTAAGCTTCCCTCCTTCCAAAAGAAAGCCAGGTTTGACCTTGAAGCAGCCTTTGGGTCCCACTGGTCCCGTCCCCACACTTGGCAGGTGGGACACAGAGACTGAACCGAAGTTCCCAGTACCCACAGCTGCTTGGTCTCCAGATTCCAGGCCAGCGGCTCTCCAGCCTCTCCGCAATGCTGTGATTTTGCCCTATTGCCCCCACCTGCTGGACGTCTAGATGCACTCTTTAAGGGGAACAACAAGCAAACAAAAACTGAGAATGAAGTGCCTTTCATCCTCTACAAGACACACAGCTGCTCCTTGGGAGATTTCAGCTGTGAACTAGCTGTTCACACCGCACACCCCTCGGGATGGGTCTCCGAGGTGAGTACAGAGGGATGCGAGCACTTCACTCTCATGGTACTTGGGGCTTAAAAGCCAGATTAATGAGGCTAAAAGAATATATTTTTTAACGTGTGCATCTGCCTAAAAATATTCAGAGCATGCATGGATCTGGGGGGAGGAAGATCACAGGTATACCTGTGCAAAGGCTGTCCTGCTGTATTCTGAACTTCTGAATTCAAGCACAGGAACCTGCCCGATGGTCTGGGTCCATGGGGAGTGATGTGGAGAGCAGAGGAGTCTAACAAAACCCTTCGGGCTGATTGATCTAACCCTGAGCTTTGTGAACGAGGCACTCCTGACGGAAGAGCCCCCAGCCCAGCCCAGCCCAGCCCCTGGGCACGAGCATCCAGTCAGTTACTGGGAAGCCCTCTGCAGAGCCTGGAATGCTGGCTGCGTGGTATCCAGTGCTTTGTCTATTATAAACATTAGATATTTAATAGCACTTCCATGCTCATTTTTGACATTGACTGTACTTTCTTTGAATCAAGTCATGGAAAGTTGATGGCTCGAGGATGTGCTCCTCAGTCCTCTTACAAAGTCTGTCTCTTTTTGTTGGTCTGGACAAATATCAGCCCCCACCCTCTCTCTCCAGCCAGGCCCTCTCCCTTCCCAAATCTAAGTGGAATATTTGCGCTGTTCAAGAATCACAAGGTTGTTTAGCAAAGCAACTAAATAATATCTAACATTTAATATGTTTTTTTAAAAAGCTGCAAAACCTTTGGAGACTTTCACATCTGAGTGAGTATTGTTATTTACTTAATTTTAACATTGGGTAAAAATAAATCATGTGTTTTTAACACCAATCAAACAACTCAGTGTTGGATATTTATATAAAGTCAGCTTGAACAGACTCAACTGTTGTTTAAGTGAGGGCTTACAATCCTGAGAGTTTAATACATCCTGACTTGCCCCAGAGCTGACTGTTTTTGGAGTTCAGAATATGTTACTGCTTTCCTAGTTTGCCTCTTCTCTCACCTCGGCTGGCTTTCTTCTGTTCCTTCACTTTTCTTAAGGAGCTACTCCAAAGGAGCTGGGCACTGTGTTATGCATCAAAGATAAGATGCTAGAAAGACAGAGGGACTCCTATGGTTCCTCAATTGCATGAACATGGAGGACTCAGCAAATTACCCACCCATCATTTCCAGGCTGTGGAGCATCTCCCAAGTAGACAAGGAATATCCCTATTTTAGCACATATTGGGAAATGGTCAAGGTGAGAGGAAGAGAAAATTTCCAAGCTTAATTCCAGTCACCCACATCCATGAATGAAAGGAAGGACACCAGCCGTGCATCCTCTGAGCAGTGGACGAGGAAGAAGGGATGGGGCCTCATCTCCACAGGAATTCTGACGATGCAAAGAGAGGTACATTGCAGCAGGGCGGCCTTTGGACGTTTACCAAGTAGTCATTTGAGAGTAGAGACTATTGCTGAGGATGCCTGCTACGGCATCTCGTTGCTCCTGCCTCGGTTCACAAAACCCTATCAAACCGTCACCAGAACCCCAGGTCTCCCATGGTGCTTCATGTTCCAAAAAGGCTTCTTTCCTCCTCTCACCTCAGTCCTACCAACTGCTTTTGTGTCCTGCACCCAGGACACTCAAAGCCGACGTTCTTCTAAGATTCACACACTTTCTCTCTCCTTTTCTTTCTTTCTAGTATGCAAGAATCTGAATAGAATATGGTATATCTCTCCATTTATTTAGATCTTTCAAAATTTCTCTCTGCAATATTTTGTAGTGTTCAGTAGAGATCTTACATATACTGTGTTACATTTTTTGAAGCTACTATAAGTAGTATTTTGTCATTTCAATTTCAAAATTTTCATTGCTAATTCTCTAAGTTCCTCATCCTTTCCTCCACCGGCTTCTCTCTGGACCTCGATGTCCAGGTCGACCCCCTCGCATTCTGGTGGAGTCGCCTTTTGCTGCCCAGGAAGGGGTCTGCCCGGAATCAGACCACATACCTGCACCTGGAGAGACAAACCCACAGGTCTGTAGAAGGTGGGATGGAGAGGCTCCCAGAGGAACATGACAGCCACTCCTCTGATAACAGTGGGAAGTTTTCTCTTTCTCCTTCCCTGGCAAGTCCCAAGAAGTCTCAGTATAAAAGGACATGAATTTGAGTCTTTTACAGGCTTGTCATTTATGACCAGTGATTAGCCTCACACGTGACTCAACTTAACCAATCATTTTAATAATTTCCTTATTTAAAGTAGTTACCACTCTGCACATTTCCTCAGGTCTTCACAGTGTTTGGTTCATACCCTTTTATCAAGTAATAATTCTCAAAAATAAATATGATAGGGGCCTCAGCTCTGGACTACTTTCTCTGTGTCTGTGTCCCAGCCCACTGGGGACAATTATGTAAGTCAGGCACAGGAAAGTGCTTTGGAGAAGCAAGTCCCACATCAAAGCAGGAGCTCAGCGAGGACATGCCCAACTCAAGTGATGAGGAAGGGGGCAGGCCCTTCCAGTGAAGGAGTGTGGAGAAAGAGGGGTCTTGCAGTCAGGTGCTGGTGTCTGAGTCCACTCCTGTATAATGAAGGACAAACTCTAACACCCAAGTAGAGCAGAGAAAGAAAAATAATAAGCAGTGCCAGCCCGGTGGTGTAATGGTTAAGTTTGTATATTCTGCTTCAGCAGCCTGTGGTTCACAGGTTGAGATCCCAGGTGCATATTTACACACGACTTGTCAAGCCATGCTGTAGCAGCATCCCATATACAAAGTGGAGGAAGATGGGCACAGATGTTAGCTCAGGGGGAGTCTTCCTCAACAACAAAAAAAATCAAAAGACACAATAAGCACATGAGCAGAAACTGATATAATAGAAAATAGAAAATCAGTAAAGAAACACAATTAAACCAAATGCCGGTTCCTTGACAAGATTAATAAAATTGATAAATCTCTAGCCAGACTGATTGGGAAAAAGAGAGAGATGACACAAATTACTAATATCATGAATGACAAAGTGGGCATTGCTACTGACCCAACAGACAATAAAAAGACACAATGGAATATTTCAAATGACTGGCAATGAGTCCTATGACTTAGATAAAATGAACATTATTTCTTGAAAAACAAAAAAAAATTGAAAGATACAAAAATTAGCAAAGCTCGCTCAAGAAGAAATTGATAATCTAAATAGCCCTGCATCTTTTATTTATTTATTTATTTTTTTTGTGAGGAAGACCAGCCCTGAGCTAACATCTGTTGCCAATCCTCCCCTTTTTTGCTGAGGAAGACTGGCCCTGGGCTAACATCCATGCCCACCTTCCTCTACTTTATATGGGACGCCGCCACAGCATGGCTGACGAGCAGTGCATCGGCGGGTGCCCGGGACCCGAACCTGCGAACCCCGGGCTGCCAAGCGCGGACTAAACCGCTGCGTGCCACCGGGCGGCCCCAGCCCTGCATCTTTTAAAGAAATTGAACTTGTATTTAAAAATCTTCCCACAAAGAACACTCCGGGTCAGATGGCTTCACTGATGAATTTTTGATACTATAGACAGACAAAAATATTAGAAGAAATAAATCTGTAGGCTGATACCTTTCAAGAAATTAGATGCAAGCATTTTAAACAAAATTGTACTAAATCACATAAAAATATATAAAAATATTAAAACATTTTGACTAAGTAGAGATGCAAGGTTAGTTTTTATTTGAAAAATAATCAGTGTAATTAATAAACAAAAAATATAGAAGTATCTCAATAGATGTGGAAAAAAGCATTTGACAAAACTCAACATATTTTTATTGTAAAATAGGAACAGAAGGAGACTCTCTCAACCTAGTAATGAACATCTAAAAAAACTTGTAGCTAACTTCCTATTTATTGGTGAAAAACTGAATATTTTCTTCATAAGATCAGGAAAAGGGCAAGGATTTCCCTCTCATGTCTTATATTCAACATTATTCTAGAGATCTGAGCAATGGAATAGGATGAGAAAAAGAAATAAAAGGAGACAATTTGGAGGGAAAAAAGGAAGCAAAATTATTTTTACTTACAAATATGTCCATTTATGCAGAAAATTCTAAGGAATGTTCAAAAAGATATTAAGACTAATAAGTGAGTTTAGCAAGGTTGCAGCATACAGAGCAGTAAAAAGAAAAAAGAATTTTAAAAAATATCATTTATAATAGCATTAAAATATTTTTAAAATAGAGAAAAAGAAGTACAAGACCTGTAAAGAGAAAACTAGAAAACACTGCTGGGAAAAATTACCGAAGACCTAAATAAATGGAGAGTTATACCATGCACACGGATCAGAAGACTCAATATTTTTAAGATGTCGGTTCCTCTCAAATTCATCATTATATTCAGCACAAATCCAGCCACATTCTCAGCAGACTTTTTTTGTAGAAATTGATGAATTTATTCTAAAATTATATGGAAATGCAAAAGACCAAGAATAGCTAAAGCAATTTTGAATAAGAACAAAGTTGGAGGACTTATGCTACATGAAATTAAGAATTATTATAAATCTACTATATTCAAGATAGTATTGGATTTGCATAAAGATAAACATAAGAATGAATGGGAAAAAAATAGAGAATCCAGAAATAGATTCACACACATATGGTCAACTGATTTTCAACAAAGGCATTAGAGCATTTCAATAGGGGAGGATAATCTTTTCAACAAAGGGTGCAGAAGAATAAACCTCTACTTTACCTCACCCTACAATCCAAATGGAATCTGGACTTCTAAACCAGAAAATTGAAATCTAGGAAAGAGTGGAACAAGGACAATGACCATAGAATTCCATACCCATCCTGGTTATTATTTGTAAGTGTAGAAAGGATATTTTTTGATACATGGTTTCAGAAACCTGTGTAAACTTTAGTGAAAACATTACATGAGAAAATTCTTAATCCCAATTAAAAATTGAATCAGTAAAAGAACCTCCACTTGTAGAGAAAAATGAAGTACCAGGACAAAGTTGTAAGAGTTAAAACCATATAACTTGTTGAATATAACTATATGTTGATAATGTAACTATGAACTATAATGTAATTGTTAAAAAGCAGACCCAAGAAGTGTGCCAAAGCCAGGAGCAAGCAGAGGCAGGAAGGGCCCGGAGTTGGGGGCAGGCGCTTCCTGTGGAAATGTGCCCAGTTCTGCGACTGGTGGGGGCACACGTGGAAAACTCCTCTGAATCCCTGTTTGAAGGTTCTTTCTAGTCAGGGTAAGTGACTGCAGGCACAGAAGAAGTGAATTTACATCAGAAAGGCCTTAAAGGTCTTCTCCAAAGTGGGGACCTGCCAGAGAAAGCACGATGGGAACAGACCCTGGTGTAGACCCCTCCCATGGGAATGAGGTGGGCCAGACAGAGGAAAGCTAAATTCCAGAGCAAAATAAGCCATTTTGTCAACAGGAGTCTTAGTCACAGAGGAGGTGATTCCAAGGAAAATCTGTGACCCTATCCTGTCCTGCAAGTGTGCCCCAAGTGTCAAGATGGAGGGTGGGAACAGGGTTGCCTGCTTTGCTCAGACCCATGTGCCTCCCCACTCATCTCCCCCAAGTCTGAGAGCACGGAGCAAACATGGCACAGGCCCCAAGAGCTCAAGAGGACTTGATGGGGACTAGGATCCTCTATTCTACATGTGGGACGGCAGCACAGCATGGCTTGATGAGCCGTGTGTACGTCTGCCCCCAGGATAGGGGCCTGCAAACCCTGGGCCGCTGAAGCGGGCCGTGAGAACTTCAGCACTATGCCACCAGTCTGGCCCTGGATCTACTCTTCTTTTGCTGGTTGCTTCCATGAGGCTGCACTTGCTCCAGATGGTGACAGGTGCAGGCAGACAGGCCACGCCAAGGCAGTGTTTTCTTGTCTCTTAGAATCTTTTTCCTGGGAAGAACTCCTGTTTCCCACTTGGGAGACTTATCCAGTGAGCATTCCAACATACTTCGATTGGCCTCATTCCAATGGTGTGGCTCTCTCCTGGCCAACATTTCCCACACCCCCACCCCTGGCCAAATTTTCTAAGTAGAACCCATTACTGTCAGCAACTATAGCTAATTTATCAGGTGTTGACCATGAGCTATGCTTTGTTCTAATGTGTAGGCTCTCTTACACGATGAGTCTGCCTGTAGACCAAGCTTACTCGAATTACGGGTTGCATCAGCAATTATCCAGTACATTGGGCCAGCTGGATGTGGAGGCCAACATGAAGGACGCTTTTCTGCTAGCAGCACAGGCTCTGTGCATACTGGGATCCAGGCAGGTGAATCTGGCACTGGTTCACCCGCCTGGTCAGTCTTCCTGGCACACCGGCTGGGGCAGCTCATGGTTTGGGACACTGTATTGGCCTCTCCACAGAACCGGTTGGAGTGGGAGTGGTCAAGGCAGTCATCCACATCAGTTTCTGTATGAAACGTGGGAACTTGCACATAAAGGCTGATCTTTACCTATTCTGCTGCAGGAGATATTCCTCTAGCTCCCCCAGAGCTGGTACTTTGGGCACTGCATCTGAGCCAGTAGGTTTGTGGGGGGGGCAGAGTTTGTGACTCCAGAGCTAAGATTTCAGTCCTTGTTCCCTCTAGCTGGCCATAGGGTCTGACGTTAGCAAACTGAATCATATTCCTTCTTAGGCACCATCATTAGGTCCCTGTAGGCTCGTTCAAGCCCATTATCTCTGGAGGCACTTAGGAAGATCAGACAGGAGTGGAGAGCATGACTCCCCCAGGAAAGCTCCTGGAGAGCAGAATCTAGGGGCTGAGCCACGCTCTAGGGTGTCCCCAAAGCTGCTCATTGTCTGAATGAAATAGAACAATCCTACTTTGGAGGAAGCTAGCCCATACCAGGAGAAATGACGGCATGTGTCAAATGTGGAGGGAAAGAGACAAGGTAATAAGAAACTGAGTTCAGAGCTGACAGCCAGAGAGTGGAAAGACAGGACACGGTCTGAGAGGCTCTCTTGGCATCCAGTGTCAGCATCATTTTTGGTGGGGAGTGCCTCTTCTCGTAGTTTCTTGGAGCTGAACAAAGTCCAGCTTGTTAGAGCAAATAAATATAGGTAACTGGGGCCCCACCAAGGCAGAAGTCATTTATCTCCTGCACGCTCAGCTTGCCCTTTCTGCTCACATGCCCTGTCATGATGTGCCAATGGCTTCCTCGCTGCAATCCCTCAATGCCCGGCCATGCTTCCTACAATCATCACAATGGAAATTTATGGAGCTTCCTGTACACAGGCATGGGACTAAATGTCCCCCTTTTGACCCTTTGATGGATAGCCACCATGAATGTTTGGAGGGAACTGCTGCAGAGTAGAGGGGTTCCTCTTAATGAGAGAGTCCCACATTCCCTCTTCCCTGAGGTCAACATGACACAGGGAGTTCTGGCCTTTAGCTGGGCTTTCTGCTCTTCTACAAGTCTTCCCTGCACAGAGTCAACGAGAGAGAAGGCAAGTCATGGCCTCCCGACTTGCTTCTTGTGTGTGCACAGTTTATAAGAACTGGAGGGATGGTGTCTTGGATATGTGTGTCGTTTCCTTCCTCACTCCTTCTCTCCCCAGTGAGGACATCAGTCTGAACAAAGTGTCGATAAGATGAACTTTATCATTCATCAATGATAGAGAGTGAATGAATGCTGCCCCTGCTGTGATACCTGAGCTGGGCATGCCACTCATCCTCGCCTAATTCTGCAAATTTTTTGAAGATGAATTCTCTTGAAACCACAACCCATGTGTTCTCCACTGTAAGATCAGATGTATTACTGCTCCAAACAGGTCAGGAGTAGCACTGATTGTTTCTTTACTCATATGAAAGGCAGGTTGTAGTATAATCAGGGGGCTGGGTTCCATGTCTCAGAGAGAAGGATCCCTCTGAGTCCCAGCTCCGCTGCAATCATGGCCGGAGTCTCACTGCTCCTCAAACACAGTTGGCATGCATCTCGGCTGTAACTTTGACATAACTCTTCCTCCAGACAAGTCCTAATAAGTGACTCAAATTTTTCCTTTAGGCAAATGTGAAATTAGCTGAGCAGACTGGGCCCCAAACAGGCCTGCCTGCTTCAGCAGGTGTCAGGTTAGAAACACGTGTCCACACTGGGGAGATTTCCATATCATGAGCAAGAAAGGAGCACAGAATTGAGTCCATTTTTGCCCTCATTATCTGCCAGGAGAGGATCTTCTCATCCCTCTTGCAATGACAGAGAAGCTCATCTCTTGCTTAGGATGCAGGAGGAGGCTGCCTACCGGTGCGGCCCATGCCCATCTGCGCTAGCAGTGGGATCTCGCGCGTGAGACTTCTCCCTCCCGTCATCACAAATAAACATCACGTGTAAATTGAAATCTTATTGTAGCTGGTAGACAATAGGATTTTCAAAGGTCTGAGAATGGGATTAACATATTGTTATAATGTTATGTTCTGATTTAAACAATTTTGAGTTCTTGTGAGGATTCTTCATGAAATATCTACTTTATATATGGTCCAAGCCCCAACTGAGATTTTAAAAAAAACCACCACCAACTTGACATTACTCAAACAGGACTTTCTTATTAACCAACAAGAACAATTAGGAAGTGTTTCAAGTAACTTTAATCTCTGTGCTTGAATACGCATTGTTCATTTTCCTGTGTCAACAAGTATAGGCTGGTGTTCTTAGCAGATTTCCATATGCTAATTTACCTATTTCCCTTTCTGAAAGACTGCAGTTTGGGTCGGGACTGTTAATTCCAGCTGACAGGGAGTGGTTCTGGTTCTCATTCTCTGCAAACTAATGTATTGTTGCAAAGTGATTTATAATAAACAGTATCTAGGAAAGAACTACAATGCTGTTGGTTTTTGACAAACCAAAAATGCATTATTAATGAAATAATAACGTTGGCAGTGTCTTGGACGCAAGCTGACGGCATAGAGTTTATTTTTCTGTTCAGAACTTAGATCTTTGCTTTCCATTTAGAGCTTCTTTGAGATAAATGATCGCTGCTGAGAAGAATGTGCAAACACATACATGCTATGCAGAGAGCTCAAATGTATCTACCATGAATAAGGAGTGATTATTTTTGCTAAAAATTGTGGCTAACACTGTATTTCATTAACATTATTTTTCAGCTTTACTTAACTCAATAAACCTTGACTGTCCTAAATCAGAGGTCCCTTGAATCACACAATCTATAAATAATAAAGATAGTTTTTAAAAAGAAACATCTATTTCTAGAATCATAAGTGGAAGTAATATGAACAGTCAATTTATAATGCACTGTATTCCATCCATCGCTAGCTCCAAATTACAGCAAGCACAAAAATGGAAGAATAAAACAAAACCTAAAATAAAAGTCCACATTATGTCAATTTGTGTGATGGAATCGAGGGGAAATTGGTAATGTATCCCAACAAAATCCATAACTTCGCCATGCAAACTTGGTCGTGCAAAGCTCCAGAAAACTCTTCTGATTGGATACGGCAGCAAACTATTCCACATTTTAAGCTTACTAATTATATAAAACATAATATTTTATTTCATCTATTCACTCCAATTTCTGTTACTTAATTCACTGAAATATGTGTGCTTCCAGTCAAATTACGATGCTCCTTACAAAGGACTGGCCCCCATTGTCATTGGGTCCTATATTAATTATAGTAGGAACTTTATTGAATTTACTGAAGTGCTTTGCTGGACAGTCTCCAAACACTAACAGGGAAATGAAATTAAATATAAAGGGTCAGCCCTATTCAAGAGCATCGTGTAAGTGCTTTAGGGACCGGGTATAATTAAAGAGGCTGTAAACCAAGCCACCAAGTACAAACGTCACTCTCACCTGAGCGGCCCGCCTGTCGTATGGGGACTCAAGCAGAGTCCATCAGGGAGAAGGGCACCACAGCCAGAATGGAAGGGTGTTTCATAGAAGGTGGGCTTTGCAACGGGATTTAACCGATGCCTAGAGAATTCCAGCGTGCCTGTAAAGACTGGTAGTGAGTCCCACTCTTTCCACACAAGGTAAACCTCGAGCTTAACGCAGGGCTGCCCTGTGACTCAGGCCACGTGTGGACGCACTGCCCAAGGGCTTTACCCAATGGCTCCTCATTCAGCATGACATCAGCCGCCAAGAAGATGGCAGACGCAAACTCTTTAAGAAATGCCTCCCGTTTCAAAATGCCGTCGCCGAGAGAGCTGCTCGAGGACAGAGGCTGTTGTCTTGTTTGTGTGGGTCCCAGCCCCTAACGAATGCCGAGAACACAGTGAATGCTGGAAAAATTAGTGGACGGGTGAATGAGCAAATAAGCTAAGAAACAAACATTTTTACAAAATGGAAAATCCTTTGGTGATTACAAAGCACTCCCACATTCCTCTCCGTCGTGTCTTCTTATTTGTGCCTCTGCCCTTCTGAAAGTGGGGCACACCCATTAAAGGCTCTTTTGAGGGCTCATCACAACCAACTTGGGGGCACTCTTCAGGCCTCACATGCTGATGGGGGTAGGCTGTGTTTTTTCCTGAGTGACAACCATGGTGTTCTGACCACCAGCTAGGCTGGACACACACCCATCAGTGCTGTTCCCAAGATAAATTTCAATTGCTCACCACTGACGATGGGAAGCTGGTGCACCTCACCCGTCAACGCATGCCTGGCTGACTGCTGACGAGGCCGTGGGCACTGCCCCTCTCTGGGGTCTTTGGAGGAGGTGGAGAAAGGGATGTGATGGGCTGGCATCTCTGTCTGAAGGATATGACTGGGCTGTACTCAGCACATCTACAGAGCATATGCCCAGACACATGACATAGGTGGTCACAAACAAGGAAATGAAGATAATATGGACTCTAAGAAGCTAAATATGGACTAGGACACCTTGAGATACTGAACATGACGGTCAAGTTTCCTTTTCACATAGGATTAGAATTCTTGCTTTTTCTCAAAAAATTTAGAAATATACGTATACATCATAGATTATATACATATATGTGTATATATATTCTCATATATTTTATGAAAATTCTTAATTCTGTATGGGGCTGAAGATTGTTTAACTGCTTTGAAAGCAGTTGGGCAGAAGGTCAATGCAGAGGGGTCAGCATGAGCAGGACAGCAGGGAGCCACCAGACTCAGTCAGGGGGCTGTCGTTGGTCAGGGTGGGGAGTGCAGAGTGTAACCTGAGGTCAACATAATACTTTCTTTGGACAAGTCACTTCTACTAAATACACTTTCACGTGCTTGTGAAATTTACCATGGACTTTGCAGACAGCATTCAAGTAGAGTTGGAAAATGTAAAGAGAAACAAGTAAAAGTTTCGTCGGTTGACTTAGTTCAACAAATGGCCACACTGCTAGTGAAGATCGGGTGACTCCAGGTGCATTCTGTAACAGCCACTGTTGAGTATCTACTGTGTCCAGGGTGTTCACAGATGACCCAGCAAGCAGCAGCCTCGAGTCCCTCCTGTCTGGCTGGGGAGACAGTCGGGGAGGGGGGCGATCTCGAGTGAGCTTGGCTCTGAGAAGCAAGGGCCGCGGTGCAGGGAGCAGAGTAGGGTGTCTGGCTCCTGATGCTGCACCGGGTTCTCACAGCTGAGCTGGTTGCACTAAGCCAGCAGTTCTCCACCCCTCAGGGGAGTTTTAGAAAACATCATTGCTCAGGTCCCAATCCAGATCAACTGAGTCAAATCACTACAGGGAAGGCCCCGGTGTGTGAGATTTCAAAGGCTCTCTAGGCAATCCAGATGCACAGGCAGAGTGGAGAACGAGCCGGGTGGATAGGAGAGAAAGGCATCCCAGGCAGAGGGCTGCCCTGAGCTAAGAAGGGGCAGGAAGAGACTCCTTGACCCACACGGGGAGCTGTCTTGCTCAGGATGGGGTGGAGGTGGCGGTTTCTCAGTGCAGACACCCTGTGAGTGATGAAGCTGAGAGTTTGCTGGAATCTATCCAGGAACCAGGGTCACAGGCATACAAAAGTCATGTGGGTTATATTGAGGAGCACTGTGGAGTGCAGAGTGCAGTGGGAGGTCTGGGGACTGGAAACTGGGGGCCAGCTGGGTGCCATTGAAACAGGAATGCATGTGTGAACAGCGAGAGCAGATTCGGTGTGTGACTTTAGAGAGAGCAGCTTCAATCGTTAATGGTTAAGGTGAACTGAGGTACTAATGGGCTAAGTGGCTTTCTGGAAGTCACCGAAAATATGTCCGTGCAAGAAGAATGCCTAGAATAATATGCCAATAATATACCTGATTTACGTACATGTGTAAATATATACAGTATATCTACATTGATGTACAATAATACACCTCAGATACACGCATACAATTGATCAAAAATTATACAAACAAGTTCTCTCCAAAAGATATTGGGTTATTCCATGAAATAATGTTGCCCACAAATATAATCATCTTAGTAAAGAACAAGGCCAAATCATAAGAAGAGAAAATAACATGTTCCCCTAACAAGTGGTTGAAAGCAGAACCCCCAAAGCCTAATGACAGAGGAGGACAGAGGATAAAGGGCAGTAAGCCACAACATGAATGGATGCCAAACTAAACGTTGTGACCTCTAAGTTCCAGAGTCTGAAAGTCGTCCCCATAAGAAACTCCCGAAGCTTCTGGTTCTGTAAGGAGATGATCCGACGTCATCTTCATGCTTCTTGAGGTCCAACCTCACGCCTGCACATAATTCCAAACCTTATAACCATAAAGAAAGGACACAACCCTAATGCCAACTCAGCCCCAGTGACTTCATGTCACATCCCAGATTATAGGATTAAAGTGCGGTGACCTCGTCTGCACTCGATCAGGACTCCCACGTCAAAGTCACTGTAAAAGCCTGATGCGTGCCTGCCATATACAACTCAGAAGTTCATCGTTTCTTTTTAGCTTTGTATGTCACATGACATTCTTATATATGATTTCTACAATTTGATGATTCTTTGCATGTTCTCATATACATCAAAATTGATATTGCACAACTGTTGAAAAGCAGTTTGTAGAACCACAAGAAAACGTGTCTTCCACTGGTTGATCCATCTAGTCTTTTCTGGATGATTTTCTCATGCAATTACCTTGGAAGTATACAAAATTGAAACATTAATGAGTGTAATTTCTCAACCCAAATTCAGCCCTAATGGGAGCACATTCCCCATTATTCCCCCCCCCCACCCTGGTGGTGTACTTTAACACGGACGCAGCCGCTTAGCCCCCGTAGCAGAAATTGAGTCATAGTTCAGAATTACATGAGGCCACACGCACCTCGAAAGGTGCCCAGCATGCATTGTTCAGAGAAAAGAACAGTGCAGAAGATCAGGCATACTATAACCCTGTTCTTTGTGAATAGATAGATGGTTGCATATTCATAGAAAGTTCCGGAAAAACAAACAAGATATTGTCAGATCTTAGGGAGGAACTCTTTCACTTCCACCTTACATCCTTTGCATTTGGTCTTTCTCCAACAGCATTTATTGCTCTCCCCAAATAAAAACTAGCTAATGAAAAACCGTATTCCAGATTTGCTACCTCACAACAAACCAGCAAGGCTTATTGGTTTGGGGGTCTCACTCCCTAATCCCCTCGGAAAACACAGACCAAGACACCCAGTTTGCACCCTGAGACCCTCATCCTCACTGCCTTGTCCACCCTGAATTTCCACCCATGCCACAGCCCAATCCCTCTTCTCGACCTTTTGGTGAACCAGGAGGTGGCACGTGACTCAAAGTCATTTGACAAATGAACTCTACCCTGGTGTTATGTGCTATTCAAATAACAGGCAACAGAGAGGGAACTTGGTCTAACTTCATTCCACCGTGCTGTCATGCCCAACAGATTTCAACCATCTTGTTAAAGCATGGGACTGTTGTCGTGATTTACTCGAGGCAGGCCTGATGGAGCTTGTCACTTGCAGGACATGAGGTCATATTCAACTGGAGAAAATTTGGGGGGCAGCTCTTGGGAAGGCAGGTGTGATGTGGAGAGAAAGAGGTCTCCCCTGTATGTCGGGGAAACTGATGCTGGAAACACATCACTAGTCGCCTCTACTAAAAAGGCCAACACTTCCATGAGTATCTTAAAGCACTGCTCTTGGATACTCTCTCTGATGTGGTATAAACAATAAACATGTGTGACCATGGTTAGTGGAACGCAATCTTTCACTTTCATTCCCCTGGAATGAGAACTGCTTTTGAATTATGTTATCGTTTATTACAAGGCCCAATGGCGTACGATCTCCCTTTCTTCTGGCTCCAAAAGTGTGTGTACTTAGTGTAGATATTGCAAGACATTTTTATTCATACATTTTGAAAACCTTGTGCCACACGCATGCACGCAAGTGGACGCACAATTCTGGATAATGCCTAGTAACAACAGTGTCAGGAATGAAAATGACTCAACGTGGCAAATCAAATGCATTTTGTGATTGACCTATTTTGGGGAAAGAAGAATAACTGAGCAGCAGTGAACTCCATCAATGGGTTAACAATTTTACATGCTATTCTTTTTTGAAAAGGCTTATTTAAATGTTTATCAGTTGTGCAAAGTGGAGCCGCACTGGCGATTCGCTGGGGAAGGCTCATCATTGCCTATGCATGGAAGCGTTGTAGGAAGATTAAAATAACATTGAGTATATTCTGTAAATGAAGGAGAGAACTAACAGAAGCCTCTGGAGTCCATTATAAATTTTAATAATACATCAAGGTAATGTAACTGAATAACCGATCTCTAAGGGAAGAAACACAACATTTGGCTAATATTACAATTTAAATTATGAAAACAAAAAGAGCTCTTAGTTAATCTTGTCTTTCTGCTTTTCTTCTTCAGGCTCTTTTTTATTTTCCCTGAATCCAAAACACCATGTAAACAAATAAAAGTATGGGAGAAAATAAACAGTTTGGCATCTCTGTAGATTAATTAATGCGCTTCAGCCTTGGCACCAGTAGGCGAAAATTATGTGCATAAATAATATCACTAATTAAAAAGATGCAGATTAACATGCAAATAATGTTAATGAGGATCTGCCATTCCAGAGTGGATTCGCATAACATCAACAATTTAATGGGTTGGAAGGCTTGTGTTTGCATTACATTAATAAATTTCAAAGACCTTGCATAAAAAAGTTCTGTCGGAGCCTCTGTTCCCCACTTGTGAGTTGTAAATTCTGTGGGCAGTAGCAAGCGCTCATCGGCAGATGCCAAAGTCATTATCTAAAAGACTGTTGAGAGGGTGCCACGTGCCAGCGTGACCAGCTGTTGGGAACTGGGCAGTAGGCACTATTCCGTGCCAATTATTCATATTATTTGGGTAGTCTTGATATTTATTTAAACTGATTAATATTTTGTGCTCTGCATCTTGATCTGGAGGGAAATCATTTTAAGCAAGCAAAGTTTAAAAAAAAACAACCCTTATCAGCCTTTGATGTGTCACGGAAGTTGAATGCATAATGGAATTGATTAAACAGACATAATTCCTAACCACAGACAAAAACAACATAAAGTGTCCTTAATGATGTCATATAATGTTGAAATAAAGTATTATGGCATTAAATTCCAACTGGGTCATAACACATTGGGCTCTGTTGAAATGGAAAGGCTTGTATACTGCAAAATGCTGCTCGTTTGTTTCTTGCTGCATTTGTGACGGTGCTCTGCAGATGGATTTTTAAGACAAAAAGCAAAGACTGAGGGAGGCCACAGTGAATTCCTTCCTAAAACACCACATTACATACCTTCGTCAGTCTCCCTGGTCGGTCCTTGTCCTCCCCTGATCCCGGGCTGGGGCCTCCCAGCCAATGCTGAAGCATCTACGGCAGTCGGCCACGGGCCATGGGGGTCAAAAAAACGCCCATGTTCTGCCAATGAGCTGTCCACGCTCACACTCTCCAGAGGGCGGAAAAATGTCCTTCCCCTGGAAGCTAGCCATGAATGTTCCAGGACGCGTGGGAACAGCCCGGTTGCTATCTACATGGGCCAGAATCAATATGGTCAGATCCGGAGACCACCAGCGACTTTGAACCCAGGTAAAGCCCCACCCCACATTAATGTGGGATGAGAAGCAGGCTGGCGAGGCTCTAAACGCAGCTCCCATGCGGGGCGAGGCATTCTTTTTCTGGGAAAGGCGAAAAGCAGTAACCGTCTTTGCACACCCCTCCAACTTCCCTGCACTCACACTTCCCAGTTCCTGCAGCAAGATCCGGGGCTCACATCCACCGAGCCTGTTTGGTTTAGGACAAGTCTTAGACACGCATGTCCACTGACCTCCCGAGGGGTCCTCAGAAGCCAAACAAGTGGTGCTAGGGCTCCCTTGCGGTGAGGAGGGCCTCACCCCCTTGGTCTGTGGCTGCCAGCAGGATTTTGAAGGTGTGGAAAGATAGGAGACCTCGGTGGGCCTCAAAAGTCGCCGATTTCATCCCTGTTCTCAATCCTGCCAATTTAGACACCCTGAGGGAGGAGCGGAACAAAAACTAAAGCTTTTCAAGCTTCAAATACAATGCAGTGTGGCAGCTCCCCCAGGACACTGCTGGTCCCCACAGTCAGCTCCCACCCCACGCAGGAAGTGGGGGATGGGAGAGGTCCCACACCCCAGAATCTTGACACTTAGATGATGGGTGAGTGACAGAAGGGGTCACAGAGGTAGAGGTGTGTTCAGCCAATTATCAAGTTTCTTCTAGAAGGAAGTGATGTTCACTTCTCTGCAATGCCATGTTCTGCTTTCATTATAATTTCTCCATGATGAGATCTTACTAGAAGGTGAACACTGGGGACAGGGAATGCATCCTATTTACCTCTGTATCTATAGACTCAAATGAGTGCCAGGCCCTTAGCATGTGCTCCAAGGACTGAGAAGAGGTGAAGGTGGGCCAGCCAGGACACTGTACCGGGTGATGCTCAGTCCATAACTGTAAGTCATTCCCATCTTGACCATTTGCTGAGCACATACTATGTGCTGGGCACCGTACAGAGCCCTTTGATGCATCATCTCACTAATTCTCACTGCGCCCTGGGAGCTAGAATGCACATTTCTCCCAGGACTCACACAGAGACTTTCTGACCCCGAAAATCCTGCTCTTTCCTCCAAGTCACACAGCCTGCCATGATGTGGCTCTGGTGTGGAAAGCAAGGAGGGTTTAGAGTCAGAGGGAGTAACAGTATGCACGCCAGTTCCAGGCAGACGATTCCACTGTGATCAACTAACTGAGCCATATAGGGTCAGCTGTTCCCTAAAGTTATTTACACTAAAGAAGATGCTCATTTATCTTCCACGCCCCTGGATTATCAACCCAGATTTATAATTTCACACCTAATGTTGAGAAAATTATGTGCTTTTTTTTCATTAGTTCCCAGATTGGCAGCAATGAACACACACATACACATACGCACACATAAGTATATATATTGCATATACAAAACAACAATTATGAGGTGTATGTTTCAAAACACACAAATTACATACTAGTAGAAAGGCTGCTATTGACATATTTGTCACTGCTGTTTTAAAGTCTATGATTTTAACGGCTTAGGGCTTCCCTTTGCACTTAGCAGAGATGCAGATGATGGCTACAGGATGGCTATCTCATCCCTTCATAGCCGTTCAGAAGACTAGATGGTGCAGTTCTGAAGTCGTGCATCTAGCCATGGACTCAGGTCTGTCGCTCCTGCATTCTGTGAGTCTGAGTGGGTGGTAGAAAGCGTGTGATTCTCACGGGAGTTGTCCAGGAATATCTGTGTTGCATGTGGAGAGAGGACAAACCGGGCGAGGAGAGGAGACTGTAGAGAAAAGGCCGAGGCCAGGGGGAAATGGACAGGAAGAGTGGACGAACTGTCCACGGAGCACACTCCTGGCACAGGTCACACTGTGACATGGATTTCCTGAATGAATGCAAGGGGTTCCCTGTCTTTGGCCCCAGCACTTTGGCATCTGTGACTATCTGATTGGCTGGCTGTCCCCACCCCACCCTACTCTGAGGTCACTGAGGTCCAGGCAGTGCCTCTGGCTGCTTTACCCCCGTGTCGCAGACAGTGAGCTTGGAAAGCAAAGGAAGAGGAGGAAGGGAGGGGGGTCCCCAGCCATGGGACGCCCAGTTGCATCTCCCAGAGCACCTGCCACCATGCGTCGGCCTGCCTTGCCCTCCCTGAGCCGGATGTGGCTGTGGCTCCTGCTTCACAAGGTGCCGTCCCTGGGATTGACAAACAGGTGCAGAAAAATCAGCCAGCAGACGGTCACATTCCCCAGGCCCTCCAGGGCTGGTCCTCGCAGGCGCCCACTGCCTTCCTGCATCAACACTTCGCGTCCAGTGTGAGCACAGCACTAGGACAGTGGAGGCCTCAGCAGAACTGTTCACAGTGACACCCTTTCAGGCATCTGAGAGACCATTCCACCTGTGCACTGTCTGGAGCAGGGCTCCCCGTAGACGGACACACAGCGGGCGCCTTGTCCCAGCTGCCCCCAAGGGAGCCTGACGTGCTTGTGGCCTGTCCCAGAGTGACCCTGGCTCCAGAACTGGCTGCTCCATCTCAGATTTTTCTTCAGAAGTTCAGGAACCATCTCATCAAACCTTTGGACTTTGGTGTATAGAATGCTTTCCCTTTTGCGAGCCACGCTTATGTGGTTTGAAAGATGAGCGGCTCATTTTTAATCCCGAAAACTCACCCAACTGCCACAGCACTCAGCGGTGACAAAAGAATTGGAGACTTGGGAATGTGTCACCTCTGAGTGGGAACAAGAAAAAGGAATTCCCTTCTTGCTTCAACAAGTGAGTGGGATGAACCTCCCATCCAACTGAGCTCTCTTTTATCCTCAGTTGGTTTCTGTCCATGCAATCTATCCTTCAGGCTGCTGTGGAAAGGCCACCTCCTCCAAGAGGCCTTCCATGGCTGCCCTTGCCCTGGACCTGATGGCCCTGCTAGGGGTGCCCATCCTTCTCCACATTCTTCCTGTGTGGGCCATCCCAGGAACTGGAGGAACAGCTCCCCCAAACAATGCTGTTAAACCACTTGCCACTTTCCTGAATCCAATCTTCTCTACTCATTTTTCTAAAATAAGGACTGAAAAAAACGCAGCATATAAAGCTTCTATCTTAAATTTTGCCTACTTTGTCGTTGTTGCTATCTCACTTCCATGTCTGCAATGGAAAAACAAAGCTGAAAATTATTTGCTGGACTTGAACATAAAGTGATTCAATGTAATTAAGGACTGAAATTTCCCTTAAAAAGTTAAATTATCTCAGTTGGACATCAACATGTCCCAAGTTAGCTGGATAATTCTCAACACTTCATTTCACTAACTGCCTTCCAACAGAGCTTAATGGGGTTGGCGCGCTACAAAATCGAGCACACCCCACGATGCCAGCATAGGCAGCACTTCTGGGCACGGGGCTCTGCGCCCCGACATTGCCGGGGACCCTACCTTCACTCCTGGGGACCGCCAGCCGTGAGCTTCTGAAAAGCTCTGGCTAACATCCCCTACTTCCGGAAGGCAGGGAGCTCATCCACAAAGAGACGTCCTCCCCAAGGCTCCCTTGTCGTCTGCTTCCTGGGAGACCAAGGGAGACCCATTAGACCAACAAATGGAGACAACCCCCACTCGGAGAAAACGGTTCCAGATGTAACGAGTGAGACTAGACGCTCACTTCCTCCGTGCCGTATTAGGTGCACGGGATACATTCTGCCGCCTCCTGCTGTTGCCACAGAGAACCGAAGCGCTGGAGTCCCGGCAGCACGTTTGTCGTTCAGATTAGATGATCCTGGCTCGCAGTTTTCCAGAAGTTTCCCTTGAAGTTAGTGTTTGTAATTCCAACAAAAAGCAGCTACCATTTAGTAGTATTTCCTGTGCCCCAAACAGTACACGAAGCATCATGCAGCTCTTGACAACAAATCCCTGAGGGAGGTGGGTTGACCATATTTTAGAGACAAGAAAACGCAATCGAGGGGCTCAAATGCTCCTACTGACAGAACTACCCTGCGGGAGAGCTGGTGCTGGCAGTGACGTCTGGAAGCAACCAGGGGCTCGGTCGCAGCACTGCAAGATGCTGCGCATTCCTCCCCAGCATTTCTGAAGCCAGGTGCTGGGGGCAGCCACGAGGACCAGGCACAAGGCAGGACGGAGACGGGAGGCATACGGGTGCACGTGTCGGCGAGGAGGAGCACACGGCGTGCGGCCATGTCTGCCCACGATACACTGCCTGGAGGCAGTGCTGGTCTGTCCCTTGCCTTCTCCAAATCTCTGCTCATGGCATTCACTCCATCTGAAGCTCCCTTGCCGTGGTTCCTCCCGTCAAAATCCTTTCCAACTGATGGGCTTTCAACAAAGTCAGACTCTCCCGTGAAGTCTGAATGCAGCTAGACATGACCTTTGTCTACTTGGAATTCATAGAGCTCTCTCCATGTCTCCAGGACACCTGTGCCGTGCTGGCGTATGTTGTAATTATTGGTTAGCCGATTCGTTCAGGTCAACAAACGTCTCAGGCACCGCTGTGCTGGCACTGGAGGTGCAGGCTGGAGGAAGAAGCCAGCACGGCTGTCCGTGGACCTAGCCTGTGGAGCGGTAGGCCCAGAGACAGATAATTCTGGCATGGAGAGATGTCCTCTGGGGGAGCCCCGCAGGAACCTTGGTCGGGCCTGGGGATCCAGGAAGGTACCCTGGAGTCTCAGTCACCTCACCTGAAGAGAAGTCGTCATGCAGCTGCGTGAGGGGGTGGGGGGAAGGGAGTCTCCAGGACAGCAAGCACCAGGAGCAACACTTGCCCGAGAGTGGCACGGAGGCTGCCTTCACTACATCGGGAATGAAGCGGAGAGCTGGGGACATGAAGACGGTGCAGAGGGGACGTGGGGGGCTCCTGATAAGGGCTCCCATTTTGTCCTGCAGGTGATAAAAACCACTAAGGACTTCTGAGTGGAGTTCCAAAGTCGGGTTTCCACTGAACTGGATCTCTCTGGTGAGGATGACGCGGGGGTGATGGGCGGAGACTGGAGGAGGGAGGAGCAGGCACAAGATGTTGGGAAGCAATATGGCTCTGTGTTGACAAGTGCGGCCTCTGGGCCTGAATTCTGGCTCCCTCACTATCCATAAAGTCACAGAAGCAATGTGCCTCAGTCTCAGTGGTATTTTCCTCCCTCAAGGAGTCGATAGAAAAACCAAATATGTTAACATTGCTCGAGTGTTTGGCACAGTATCTGGTCGCATCCGAAAGCTCTTTGTACGTGATTGTTAAATAAACAGCAGGAATCCAGGGGAGAGACATGAGTGTCCAGGGTTATGGCATCTTTTCTCTCCTCTATTCGCCTGCACAGAGTTTGAGGAGGAGGACTCTGTCAGTTTGTCCCTATCCCTAATTTTCTGCTCTTCCTTTGTCAAAAGTCAGATCCCTGGGAAATGGACTCTCATACTCAGATTGGTGTGCAGGAGGCTTGTTGAAGAATGCTCTGGGGAACAGGATGTGTGAAGGACGAGGGTGGCATGGAGAGGATGCCTTTGCAACAAAGGACTCGCTGATCCCATAGGTTGGGTGGGGTGTCAGGAGCTGGGATGACCCTTCAGCAACGTCCCTCCTTGAGGTCGGGGTTACTCTGACTGGTCACTGAATGTGCGTGCCCTTGGATTGCTCATGTCTGTGCATGAAGCAACTTCCTTTGCTGAAGGGCATTTCTGAAGAGCTGAGCAGAAAGCTAGCAGCAGACAATGCTCCCGGCTGAGGAGGACTAAACATTTCAGTCCTGCAAGTGGCTCCTACTGCACATCACAGCCGTCACCACGTCCGCCCCTTGCCCTGCTCAGATCTACTTGCTCCATGCACTGATTCCCCTCATCTGGGAGCAGTGTCCTGGGGTTGCTGCTTGGTCTCTTTTCCTGCCACACTTACAAGAGAAAGGTTAGCAGGGCAAACTTTAGCCTTCGCCTCTGCAGCTGGACTGAAAACTGTGAGTGGATCATCTTCTTATTCTACCCACCAGAGATTCCCCTGCCCTCTGCTGACACTGTGGCCAGCCCAGGTGACTTACCTGCAGGGGGAACCATGCCCTCATTGGAGAGGTCTTGTCTGCTGGTTACCATGCTCTTCTGAGTCTGTGACTGCAGCGTTGGTCCACTTGCTGATCCAGAGGATCACCTAGATGCCCCAGAGGATGAGCTGGGTGCCCCAGAGGATCAGCTGGGGGCCCCAGAGGATGGGCGGGGTGCCAGTGGATTATTCCCTGCCCCCATTGTGTCACAGCAGCCCCAGACCTTTCTGCTGATCAAGAACAGCTGCCTTTGCCAGGGGGGTGACTCCTCTCCTTGCTAGCTGGTCTCTTGCCATGAGGAGCCCAAAACTTCCATGTGACAGCCGGAGCTAAAAATGTAATGGGATGCTTGTGTGTCCCCACTGGAAGCAGTCCCCATGTGTGAACTAAGAGCATCAGACCTGCAGAACCCACAGTTGTAGAACAGCAGGTGCAGACACCCAGAGCCGATCACTGGGACAGATGGTGAAAGGGGCCACTCTGACTTCCAGCCCTAGGAATCTGCTGAGAATGAGGCACCATACTAATCACTGATTTAGAGTATCGACCGTGTCCTGGACGCTGGTGGGCCATCCCCACAGGGTGTCTCACAGCTGGAATTTCAGTTGCACCTTCAAAAGGTTGCTCCTCCCTCCATCAGGGTGACAGCATGTGACAGAACTGGTGGGTCCTGTGGCCAGCTGCCCACACCACACTTACTTTGCTGTAAAGAGGTCCCTTGGTCTGATGCAATGTTAAGTGGGTCCCCATGCCAGGGCATCAGACCCTGCAAAGGCCTTGGATAGTAATGCTGGCTGAGGTCTTGCTGGCAGGACAGCCAAACCCCACCAAGAACATGCATTAATTCCAGGCAAGAAGAGTCCCTTTCCCAAGGTTGGGAGGAGTCTAAGCAATCAACTTGACACCAGATACATAGTGGGTCTCCCCAGGTGATGGTGCCGCAGCAGTATTGGCTTAGCATTGGTCTCTTTCCCTGGCAGATTGGTCATTCTGCAGCAGAAGTTACTGAACGTGCCTTGGGGAGTGGGATCCCATGCTCTTGGGTCCACACGGAGCCTCCATTCCTCCCAGTATGGCTATTCCATTCATGAGTCTATTGTGCTTAGCTGAGGTTAATTCTGCTTATTGGTTGTTTAGTGCCCGTCCCATGGTGGACGCCCTTGGTTGGACGTTACCATGCAACACAACAGCATTCACACTTTGATCCCAACCCTGTAGGTCCCCCCATGTGCCTCTGCCCCAGGTCTCTGCATCTGACCATCTAGTATTTCTCCTCCCAGCCTTGACTCTCCAGTCAAACCATTCATTTGCCACCCACTGTGAGTCTATATGTGTTCTCACCTCAGGCCACTTTATTTCCCTCACAAATCAGAAATCCAGGCGCACCGCCTGAGGCCCTGCCTATTGGGAGGTGTCCCCTCACTGCTGTCCTTCAGGACTGTTCCCGAGGGTGGCGGTAGTGCAGCTGCTGTCCCTTGTGGCTTGCGCACATAGGCCAGGCCAACCCACCTGTGAAGCACGCTCAACCTGTTCCTCCTTCATCAGCTTCCCCTAAGGGACTCAGGGACTCCTCCTGTAGCCACGCTTGTGAGCTGGATGAGAGGTTCTGGTGCACCAGTGACAGAGACAGAGGGCTTCGGTCCAGCTACTTTGCAACAGCCTGGGCTCCATAGCCCCGCTCACGCCTGACACCAGATGTATCACTGCCATCTTACGACGGATTACTGCCGGGCCTACCAAACGTGTGAGCTGTTGGGTCTGATGGAAGGCAGCTCACAGGTAGCACTGGCCTCACAGCCCCTTGACATCAGGCCTCCATCTACCAGGGCCCAACAGCACCGCAGAAGCTGTTCCCACATGTGTGGTAGAAGGCAGGGGCAGGTTTGAGTCCTGGAATCTGTGTGAGATTCTCCTGTGGGTCTTGACATAAGCTCCACACAGTGTCGTGTCTCCCAGAGACACCCCTCGTACCACGGGTCCCGCCCCTTATGTGGCTCAAACCGCAGAGGCACTTGCACCGCAGCCTGGACCTTCTGCAGAGCCCCCTCTTCCTCTGGGCCCCACGCAGAGCTGGCAGCCCTCTGTGACACTTGATAAATGAGTCAGGAACGTTTCCCAGGTGCAGAACGAGCTGCCTCCAGAACATAAAGAGACCCACCAGGCACTGCGCTTCCTTCTTCATGATGAGAGGTCAAGATGAAATAGCTTTTCCTTTACTTTGGAGGGGGTGCCCCAACATACCCCAGACTTCTAGACCCTTAAATATTTCCCTAACATGGCAGACCCCCAATCTTTGCTGGGATCACCTCCCACCCTCTGAAGGTGTCCTAGCAGAGCCTTCAACAGTCTTGCTTCATCGTGATGATCTCTTTTATTAACACAACGTCATTGATAAAGTGGATCATTTGTGTGTTCTACAAAGTGACCAGATGGTCCAGGCCTCTTCATAGTATATCATAATAGAGGGTGAGAGTTCATGTAGCTCTGGGGGAAGACCATGCACTGTAGCCCATTTGACATAATGTGACATGCTTCTTGATAGAGATACAAAATAATGCATTTGCCAGATCAGTGGCCACATGCCAGGTGCCTGAATCCATTTTAATGTGACATCACATCTGGTGCTGCCATGGCGATCCGGCTGCTACTTGGTTCAGTTTGCAGTGTCCTCTGGGATATGCCTGATTATTGGGGAAGCCAGACTGTGAATTAACTGGGGACATATTGGGACCACCACCTCCACATACCTTGGTCTTAAGGGGGCACTAACTGCTATTCCCTGCTCCCGCACCCTCACCCCCGGTTTGCTCTATTGTCCTGGATTCTCATCCTGGCTCCAGCAGGGCATTCCTCTTGGGCTTCCCCACTGGTGGCTCACGTGATACAGGTCAAGGAACCAGTGTGGGGGTTCTGCTGCTGCAAAGGATGTGCATCCTGGTTATTCATTTGGGGCCTGGAAAACTAACCGCTGGTTGGTCCATGGTCACAGAAGACCCACTGTGAGCTGACGCTGACCAGGACTCTATTTAATAATCACCCACGTGCCTCCACTCTCACAGGGAAGCTATGGAGATGCTTCAGGTCCCCTGCTATCAGCGTCGACTCAAGCCCGTGACAAAGGTCCTCAACATGCTTGGGGTTTCCCTTCCCCTGGTGTACAGTTACTCAAGGAAAGCTCTGTGGGTTCCTCTTGGGAAGGCCCTGGGGAATCACTGTCATATACACTCACCATGTAGTGTTGTAGGCTGTTCCTCATGGGGACACAGCCTCTTCTTTGGTCAACACATTCTGGGTCAAAAAATAGCTTCTAGTGAGGAATCTGAGTCAGGGATTGTGATGTTGCATTGAGGTGGCTGCCCACAGCTCTCAGATTGTCCAGACCTGCTTTCTGTGCATTGGTTGAGGGACGCGCCTGTTGGCCGCCCTGCCATCTTTCCCTGGTATGCCAGCTTCTCTTGACCGTCTCCATAGCTCTCTGCAGGTTGGGCGCTCCTGGCTTGCAATCCAGACTTCTCCGGCCTATGTTAAGTCTGTCTACCATGAGTCTGACATGTGAGGACTACCACCTGGCCCTCTCGTCCCACAGCTGTCAGGGGTCCCAGCTACACTACAACGTACGTAGCCTGGTGCAGAGAGGACAGCCCCCACAGTGCTTCTCTGTGGGGGACACAGTGGCCCGGCAGGTTTTCTGGCCGTGCTTAGCATATCTACTTTAATATGCCCATTCTTGGAGCCTTTTGATCCCTTCTCCACCATCTGCCCCAGAGGCTGTCATCTCTTCTCCATGTAGTATGGGCCACATTGCCTTTTCTAAGCTCTCCACAGCCCACATGGCAGCATATTAGCACTGTCTCTTGGGGGTCTTTGCCAGGTTGTTTAGTGCCACTTCGTGGGACAAGGCCCCTATTTAGATAAAATCTCCCTTATTCAAGTTTATACGCCATGACCCTTGACTCAGCTACCTTGGGACCCAGCCCCAAGCTCAGGCCACCAAGTCAATCCCTGGCTCAGGCCAGTGTATGTTGGCGGGTCCTGCAGCTCCTTGTTGAGGGGTCGTCCCCTCTCCCAGCAGCCTCAGCTGTCCCCTGGGCAGGTTACAGGGGGTGGTTACAGAGTGTGCATGTGTGTATGCACACTCGTGCGTATGTGTGTGTGTGTCTTGCGGAGAAGCTTCTGCATCACCCTTAATCAGGGTGAAGGCGCTGGATTTTAATAGAGAGGGGCCAGCTACTCCTGAGGGCCCAAGGGTCCAGGGATGTGAGAATCTGAGATTTTTAAGTGCATTGACCCAAATGTCCCACTTGAATTTCATGTCCCATTCCTTACCGATTAGGATGGGGCCTCGTCTAGCAGGCTTGCCGGAGCTGAGTGTTCACATGTTCTGGAACTCTGTTCTTCTTCCAAGTCCCGGGGATGAACCTCCATTTTTCAGCCCACCATCTGCCGGTGAGCACAGACCTTTGTCAGTGGCAGAGGAGCCCCTCTGGCTCTCACGCTTTACCCTAAAGTGGCGATCAGCTAGCCTCGCTTTTCCTGTCTTTCACCAGGACATTTATGGCCTCGAGCTTCCACCATCCAGGTCCAGCATCCTGGTCCCAAAGCCGGTCCAGACAGTGACCACTCCATCCTCCTCTGCTGTTTGGCATTTGTGAGGACTTAGCACGGAGGCTCAAATGCCTCAGACAACAGACCTCAGCCGAAAGGATGGAGAAATGACAAGGGTGAGTGGAGGACACAGGGGGTCTCTCCCTACAGACCTGAAGGCTAATTTCAAAACTGTGTCCATCAGCTGCAGACAGATTCCTATCGGTTTATTTTGTCTGATGATGTCCATATTCCCATCACCCTGAGAGAGAGTCTATATCTTATCTTCTCTAGGTCCTCATAAAAGATTGCCACAATTTCTCATGGGCTTCTTTCAGATGACTGCACAATCTCTCTTCGTGTCAAAAAGCTGGCCCTATTTTTGTTTTAAATAATATTTTCCTAACTCTGCTTTCATTTTGGAATACACAAGGAGAATGTTGGTTGGTTTTGAATTATGTGGGATTAATGGCCTCAGGTTTTGGGGTTTTTCAATAGCACTTAGCAGAGCCTCCCCGCCCCAGCCCAGATGAAGATTCCTGGAACAAATATTCATGTACCCCACCCCGAGACTTTGATCATTTGGCACAGCTGCCAGCTGCTGGGCATCTGCGGGATAGTTTTTCTAGTCTGACATCAGGGCTGACCCTCCTCTTCCCCAATGTTAAAGTCTGTTCCACCCTTGCTGAGGAGAAGTGCTCTTCTTTCTCCAAATGACAACATGTCTCCTTCTCAGTTGGCAATAATTTAAGCAAAACTGTGCTGGTCTTCCCAAGATCTGTTATCACCAGCTCTTTGCTATCACATTAAACAATAGTGTAAACTTACAAGACCAGAGCCATGCACGCTGTAACAAATGTGCTGTTTGGGGTCCTCGATCAGTAGGCTTACAAGGTTAATATGCCATCTGAACTTAATCAAATATAAGAATGGGTTGGGGTCCCTGAGCCTCCAAGAGATTCCTGTGGAGAAGTGCTGCACAGGAGAAGGGTCATGATTACAAACCGAGGAGCAGTGAGCTGTCGTCCAGCCAGTGGTCACAGCAGTGTTCCCTAACGAAGGACACTATTGGTGCCACGGAGTGGAAGCCCACAGTGAGGACCAGCCCCCAAAAGCATACTGAGCATCTACCCCCTGCCTGCGCGGTTCCTGAGCTGGGGTGTGGATGCGTAAAAGACGGGAGTAGCCCTGTCCTCCTGTTTACACTGAAGTCCAGGCCCAATGGAGGAAGGCTCCGGAACCAACCCTCCTGGAGCCAGCTGGTGAATCACATCACCTTCCACATTGTCACCGTTTGCACTTGCTAATGCCGGACTCTTTGGGCACATGTGGGTTAAAGGGGATTCCGCCTCCTCCATGAGATCGAGGGGAGGGAGGGACAGACAGCGATGGTGCAGGCTGCACAGGCTGGCCGGGAGTCCTTTAGGGTAGAGTCTCGAGGGTCCCTGCTGGGTAACATCCCACCCCCTGGGCTGGGTTGGCGTCAGCAGGCCGCGTGCCTGGTGCTCACCTGTCACAGTCTGCTCTCACAGCCAGCTATTCCTTCCCGTCCCCTGCTCTTATTTGTACCTCAGGGTTGTGACCTTTCAAACCACGTTTTCCGGGTGCCTTCCTGCTGGGATTTTGTTGACGGGAGACACTGGAGGGAGCAGGAGGGAGAAGCCAGGTCTTTGAGCAGTGGCTCTACCTCCTCTGTGGTCCCTGCTCTCGCCCAGCTTCCCACTAAGGCTCCACCCCACTGGACGGCCTCTTCTCCACGGCGGCCAGGTGCGAGTCCCTTCTGTGCCCTCTGTTGGCCCCACGGTCACGGTTCTGGTCACACCTTCTGTGGGGGCAGGCAGTGATCTCGCAGTTGTTCATCTCAGGGGACCACCTTCCGCTGTTGATGAAGCTTTCCGCAACCAGTCCCCACGTTTCTGAGCCCTCCGGTGCAGGCTCTGTTTCCTAACTGGCTTCAGTGGGCACGTTCCTTCACACCCCACAAGGGGAAGGACGAGGACCAGGCGCAGCTGGGTGGGCCAGCTCAGTGAAGCTGGTTCACAGACCTGTGGGGTCTGTCAGGCACCGCCATGCCCCCAGGCCCCGGCCCACGCCGCAGATGGCCTTCTCTGAGCGTTAGCTGCTGGGAACCGCAGAGCGGGTCCTACTCAAGCAAGGACTGGGATGGTGGCTTTTCTCCTCCAAATGATAAATTTGTAATGTTGGTTCTCCAGAACCCTCTCTACGCTTAGCATGCTTTTCACTTGGGAAAGAAACAAACAGACACCTGAGGTGGCCAATAGAACCCTGTAAGGATGATTATTCCAATCCTCGGCCTGACCTAATCATCGGGCACCCAGGAAGCCTGCAGGGGGCCTGGGCATCACCCGTCCGCTTCGCTCCAGACACGACACCTTTCTCTTCCTGTGTAGACAGTCGGGGTGTGATCTGAGACCAGAGCAGGAGGGAGCACCTGTCCACCTCTGAGTCTGTAAACTGCATCTAGAAGAGTCCAGGGCCACCTCACTAAAAGCGCCTGTCCTACAGAACTTCACTGTGGCCACCGTCAGAGGAAGGAGCCGTCCCATCGGCTCACAGCTAGTGTGACAGGGTGGAGGAACACGAGAGCACCAGAAAGCTTTGTGCCACCAAAGACCATTTCAAATCATCCTTCCATGGATCTTCAGGGAAGAATGAACATTAAAAGGGGGACGGGGCTGTGACAGGGCCGTGGGGCGGGCTGTCCTGCACCCTCCTCTCCAGGGCCTCGGTAGCAGGCATTAAGTTAATCTGAGTGGAGAAGGTACTATCTCGGTGAGCCAATTGGGACAGAAAAAAATCACACGGCCACTTTGAAAGTGTCGCCCTGGTTTTTCTGAGAACTTTTGTTTAAATTATGTGCAATTTGCTTGAGAGACTCAATTACCTGTCAGGAAACAAACAAATCCTTTTGTCACATTTGTCTCTCAAAGTTGTTTACATCTTTGGATGAAATGCACGTAGAGGCTGTGGAAGCCTCCCCAGCCGGGTAGTGACTGAGGGTCATAGACCCACCTGGATCTGCACCCCCAGAACATGCACACGAGGCGCATCTCCCCTGGGAGTGGAAGGGTCAAGGCTGCCTTTCAGCACCCAGTTCTTACCACCATCCTGCTTTTGATAATCGTTCCTTCTTTGTGTATGTGTGTGAGGAAGACCAGCTCTGAGCTAACATCCATCACCAATCCTTCTCTTTTTTGCTGAGGAAGACTGGCCCTGGGCTAACATCCGTGCCCATCTTCCTCCACTTTATATGGGACGCCACCACAGCATGGCTGACAAGCAGTGCATCCGTGGGCACCCGGGATCCGAACCCGTGAACCCCGGTCTGCCAAAGCGCGAACTAAACCACTGTGCCACCGGGCCGGCCCCTTGATAATTGTTCCTTCTGCTGTGCTTCCACCTCCTCCTTTCCCCATTGCCCCCTAAACTCAGCTCCTCCACACTCACAACCACACACCCGCACACACCCACACATGCCTACACCCACATACACACACCTACATGCACACGCCTACACCCAAATGCACACATGCATGCACCAATATACAAACTGCCCCCCCACGCGCGCACACACACGTGCAGCAGACTGATGAATATTACTCTTCAAGGCTTTCTGACCACCCCACCTGGCCTGAGAGCTTTGGTCAGGGCTGTGGGTCAGGAGCTTGGCAGGCGGACCCATGGGTCAGGGGTTTCCCGTCTTCTTTCTCAGTCTTGCTCAAGACTTGATCTCCACTTTGTTCTTATGAGTGACGATCAAGCCACAGAAGGGGGTGAGCATCTGGAGAATCTGGGGCCCCAGGAGAAGGGCGTCTTGGAAATCATGGTCCCAGACCTGTGACAACTACAATTCGACCAGCTCATTAGGCATGTCCAGGAGACAATTGCTTCTAGTCCCAATCCAATTTTCTGCAAAACATAGTAGGGAGAAAGCTTAGTGCTCTTATCACCCGGTTGTTGAGTTTGGGGAAGAACTGTTCCCGAGAGCAAAGGTCGGGAGGGGCTCAGAGTCCAGGGCAGGAGAGAGGCCTCTTCCCTCACTACTGAGCTCGCTCACCACAGCACTGGGTCCAAACCTGTGTCCTTGGCCTGGGCGGCCGCCTCACAAGGCTCCGCCTAGCACAGGAGAGAGGAGAGGAGGGTGTAGGAAGCCCCAGCACAACGCGTCAGCTGAGTCCCTGCCTCCCATCCCCTGATGGCTGGGGTCACCAAAGCCGGGGAATTGGAGGTCCAGAACCAGTCCTCTCGGGAAAAGAAGGCACCATCAGCCTCCCCAGCAAGAACCAGCACCGCCCGCGGGCTCAACACTGACTGTGTCAGAAAGGAGCACTGTGACACCTCGTCACCGGAGCCACAGCACCCCTTAACCCAGGGGCTCTCAAACTGGGGCCCTGGCCAGCAGCAGCAGGGGCACCTGGAACTTGTTAAAAATGCAAATTCTCCATCCCCACCTGGGACCCACTGAAGTGGCATCGTCTCCCAGCAAGCTATGTCATCCAGCCCTCCAGGTAAGTCGGATGCAGAGTCACATTTGAGACCCCCATCCACATCCTTCTTCCTCCACCCTCAGCTTGCCTCTCCAAGGCAACAAACTCCGCCTGAGTCTTCGCGCGGCACACCCTGAGGCTGGCCTCTCTCAGCCGTTGTCTTCTTATTTGCCTTGGAAATGCTCGCATGTCTGCCTCATTTCCCGTGAGAGGACGCAAGGCTCTGGGTGCCAAAATTGTGTCTTCTTTCTCTCCTCCACTCAGACCACAGTATGCTCAGCACTGTGCACTCATTAGAAAGAAATGGAAGGAAAGTTTGGAAATCTGAGAGAACAGGTGTGCGTTTCGAGTATGAGCATGCTTTGGCAAAATAGTCTTTACAGATGAAAGAAATTATCTGAGTGTCCTAAATAGTATTACAGAAGATGAAGGGGGAAAAAAGCCAGTTTCCTCTCAGTGTTCTTGCTAATAAAACTAAGGGAAGCTAATGAAAAGCAAAATAGCAACAGTTGGTTTTCTTCTCCTGGCCCTCACGCTCACTGTATTCATCTACCTACCTGTTTAACCTGGACCACTCAGAGTTAGAGTTTACTTAAACTGGCCAAGTTGGGTCACATGATAAACCTAAATGGATGACATGTCAAAGATGATGACACTTCCACCTCCAATGACGCCAAGGAGTGGAATCTGGGAAGTGGCTTTGCTGCACAGTCAGGTGTCGGTCTAAATGTGAGACCTCCAGGAAGCTGGGGTTCCATGTGCAAGTGGACGCCCAGTCCGGAATCCCCTGCCAGAACCCCAATAAAGTCTTTTCTGCCACCTCACTGAGGACACAAGTGCTAGAAACAGGAGCACTGGAAACAGGCATGTCCAGGAGCGTTGACACTGGGCAGGTGGTCCTCATGAGAGAATCGCACAGGAACAGGACCTCGGGGAGCCTTCCGCGCAGTGCTGCGGCCAAAGGCGTGAAACCCTCTACTCTTGTTCAAGCTCTGAGACCAATTGCATCTTCCAGTTGTCCAGGATGATAAAGTGTCTCCACGTCTTTTGTTGAAAGTGTATCACACGGAACACCTTTCATAGCCTGCGCAGAACTTTGAACCTCTGATATGAAGCTCTCCCAGGAACAGTGACACCACTCAAATGACCCAAAAGACCTCTGAGCTCTCCAACAAAGGACATAAGTAAGAAAAGAGAGTTGCTCGGGAGCACTGCACGGGAAACAAAAATAATAACATTAACATTGAAAATAGCAGTAGACTCTAAATGTGTACTTAGAGTGAAGTTTGCCACATGGAAGTGGAGACAGCCCTGGAAATCGGGGATCCCGATGTTTAGTCTTCATGCTTTCAATGACCAGTCTCTCACTTTCTGCAAGCTGAGTTTGTCATTTGATGCACACATTAAAAAATAAAATTTACTAATTTATTTATATGACATAAGTGACATAAACATTTGGAAAAGTTTCCATAAAACTCAAGTCTTTCTCCTTCTTCCTTCAATTTTTTGAAATGACATTCTATGCTCATCATCTTTGCAACTTATTCTGACTGATCACCAAATCTCATTTGAAAATTGGGTACCGAGATCTAAAACATGACAAAATTGGATTTTTTGCTTTGAACAGAGATTAAAACTTAGACTTATTTTTGATCAAACAGCTACACACAGCACTTTATGTAGAGCTCAATTTCAGCAGTTGCCAATTTGAAGTGGAATTTTTGGTAAAGATTTTGGTTTGCGCCCAAAATGCAATGCTGGGTGCCCACCATGTACCTGACCGACGCTGGTGATGGTGTGCATGCTGTTCCTCGGGGGCACTTAGCCTTTATCGTTGGTGGACACCAGGACGTTCACCATTTACCGAGGTGGCCGTTGAGATCTGGCCGAGGTCTGTGTGTATTCACTGCTGTTTCACTTCTGCATTGATTGTACCGGCTTCAGAAGTAGGGTCCAGGCTGAGCTCTCTGCACTTAGGTCTACGTCACGGAACACTGAGGTCTGGCTCACCAATGTCCTCACGTCAGAGGGACTCCAGGCGGCTTCTGAGAGAGATCTTGGTCCTCCTTGACGTCCTCCGTGGCCACCTCGCCCTCTAGATGTGTGATGAGGTGGTGGGTGCCTACTGTGTCTTTCTCTCCGGGGCGACCTCTCACTCCAAGCTGGATAGGGAAGCAATGACGTCCTGTGTGTACTCTGTTCTGCAGCAGGAGAAGCGAGTGCAGGCGTGTCTTTGAGCGTGAGTGGAGGGATGTGCAGAAAATCATCATATGCACAAAAACAATACACGAGAGTAGCTGAGCCCGTTAGTGCTAATTCCAAGTGTGCAAAGCCACGGTCCAGTGCTCTGGTGCTTTATTGGTGATGAAGCAAATGGTCACCCAGTTATTTTTCTTGTGGAAGCTGAAGTTCTCAACTCTAAGTCACTTCCCCTCTGTGGGTCTCCCACCACTAGAAAGGGACTGCCATCTAATAGTCTTTGCCACTGCCACTCCAGGGTCCGCTCGGTGCCAACATGCCTCCAATGGGGGAGGTCAAGCAGGCCCCTTGTTGTGTGGTAGCAAGTCTGAGATGCTGACCCTGGGTCTGTGCAATGCTTCCAGAATTTGTTGCTATTTCTGTGCTGCCGGGTTACAGCTGGGGAACAGGTGGGACCCGGGACGAGGGTTTGTACTGACCCCACAGGCAGGGCTGCAGCACGACGTGTTAGGGAAGGGACGGACTTGAGCAGATGGAGCGTTTGCTCAGGAGCTTCAGGCTTCCGTCCTCACCGGCCTGCCTCGCCAGCCTAACCGGGTACTGCGAGCACCGGGGGAGACAGGGCGAAGGGGCTGTTCTCAGAGGGTACGGTGGGGGCTGAGATGCAGGGGCTCAAAGAGGCTACTCTGGACCCCAGGTGACAGAGAGGCACAAATTGGGGGAAGACGAGGGAATCTTCCCATTTCAGGAAGATCAATGACCTCAAGGAGGGCAGGTAGAAGGCTGTGGATTCCGCAGGAACCTGCACCCTTGTTGGGGGCACCAGGGCTGCATGGAGGCCTGGTCATCAGTGGATGAGGACCTTTGTGGCTTTTCTGGTGGCAAGGACATCAAGAAGGGCCTGAGTGGAGGAAGAGAAACGACTGCGAATAAGTGTAGGATATTATTGGGGCAAACTTCCCGGAGGGTCGTACAGACCCCAGGTGGTGCCAGGAGAGGCAAGAGGCAGGACGCATGGGGCTGTGTCCTTCCATGCCATCTGGAACCCTGACCAAGGAACCCTCAGGACACCAGGTGGCCTGTCTGCTCCTTGTGCCCCTCAGAAGCCAGACTTTTTAGGGCACACATACTCAGTACGCTCTGCCTTCGGCTCTGTGTTCCTGAGAGGGCAGCAAACTAAGGCAGGTGACCCCTTGGCCCAGAAGATGGCCCTTGACCCAGTAGATGACTCTGGCCCAGCAGATGACTCCCTGGATCAGTGGGGCTGCCCTGAAACACAGTCATCCCGGAATCAGCTCAAGGTGAGCGACACCTCAGCCCTGAGTCCGCTGTGACGCTGGGAGAGCCGCAAGCTCCCGTCCTGGCTGAGCCCAGGGTCACACAGAGTGCCTTTAACCTGCACAATCACTGCCTGGGTGGACCCTCCTCAGTCCCCTGTGCCACACACTGGGAGAGCTCAGAGAGAAGAGGGCTCTCCCTGGGGGGATGTGAAGTTCTGGCCTGTGAATCCTCCCTGATGAACAGACCTGGTGATTCCTCCCCCACCTCCCACACACACACCAGCGTGCTAGATTTTTTTTAGGATCTCCTTTAAAAAATTAATTCTGAGGCTAAAAGTAATGAACTGAAAATTTGCTCACAATATTCTATCATACGTCCCTGAAAAAAGGGGCTTATTGTATAAAGTCGAGTGGACCCTGAACTGCCGTGGCATTATGAATTAAACCACATGGGATTTTACTTTAAGATATAGAAAACATTTTAGCAGTGTCTCTCCCTTATAACATGAGACTTAATAATCTTTAGTGAATACATAGCAATCTCCCGTATTGCCCACGATTTCCTCCAACCTCGTTTCCCCTGGGTTCTCCCTCACGGTTGCCTGTGCCGGCTGGTCTCAGAACAACACCTGCTAGAAAGGTTAGGAGCAGAGGGCCGGGAAAGCTTCGGGGGATGGCCGGCTTGTATTATGCTTGGCTGAGAATGCACGACGGCGGGGAGACGCAGCCAGAAGAAGCACAATGACCTCTTCAGTCGGACACCTCGGCAGCTGGTCAGGAACTTACACGGGGATTTGCTCCGCGCCCTAAAGCGTCTTGAGGATTGAGTAGACAACACACAAAAGTATGATGGGAAGATGATGGATTATGGGTCATAAGTCTCATTTCAGCCATAGCAAGAAAACATCATGCTTGTGTGTTATGATAATCTACTGGGTGGATGGGAATGAGCAGATGTGGGCTGCATTCTCGGACATGCCACACACATGCCCAGAACACAGAGATGTGCAGACGTGCTCAAAAAGCTATCACTAGACACCGTAGGATGGATTGCAAGGCACAAAATCTCTGAAAATAGACAAGGTCCATTCTCTGGCTTTGGTGTAATAGTACCACTTTGTCGAAGGTGAGATCTAGAACAGGAAACAAAGTATTTCTGTTAATTTGTAATGAAAGCTCATGCTTTTTTCCCTTTTTACCCAAGTAATGCATATTAAAATAAGCTGGTGGTTGGTCCTTCTTAAAATAAATATATAATATGCAATACGATGTAAAATGATATCAATGAAATCTTATAGCTCAATGTCATTCTCACCGGCAAACAGAGGTTTAAAGGTATGCAAAAAGAAGAAACTTGATGGGACAGTTCATACTTCTGAGATTGCTAAATGCTATGAAATGCGTTTTTAGAGTGGGCTGGTGTTTTCTTCGTTCGTTCACCCAGTAAATAATTATTCAGCACCCATGCTGTGGGTGTTGAGCTGAGAACTAAGGACACACGATGAGCAAGTCAAACTTGACTTCTGTCCTTCCTGAGCATCAGAGCTAGTGATGAAGACCTACACAATCTCACATGACTTCAAGAGTCACATAATAAATATAAAGTTACAGCTGTGATGAAAGTATTTACTAGATGGGATTGTCCTGGTCTGGGAAATTGGGGATGGCTTTGTGACAGAGGAAAGATGAGGTAAACTGAGGTCTGAAGAAGGAGTAAGAGTTGAGAAGGTGAAGACGGAGGATGCAGCCTTCTGGACAGAGGAAACAGAAACTGCAAGCAGGGTCACTAAAGAACCCTGAGCCAAGTGGGGACCACAGGACACATCTGCAGAGGTTGCAGGTAGGGGCCAGGGCTGGAGGGAGTGGAAGGATCTTGACATTGCGTCTTTAGGGAAAATGTTTAAGTGGGGGTAACTTGACCCAACGTGTTGATCACCTGACTGCAGAATGAGCTCACATGACGGATCATCAGTTAGGAGGCCCGGGCCATCACCCACTGAGAGGCAGATCAGTGTGGACTAAGATGAGGTCCAGAGAGATGTCAAGAAGAAAATGGATCAAGAGATATTGAGGAGGCAAGAGCCACAGGCCTGATGCTGGCTTCTGTGCAGAGTGAGGGAGAGGGACAAGTCCAGGAGAACCCCCAGGTTCCACCCAAGGAACTCTAGGGAAGAAGTAAAAGGTCCAGATTTGGGGAAAGAAGATAATGGACCACTTTGGGAGTGAATGTCTTGGGCATACTCTAACAGAGGATCCAATAGGCACCTGGACAGACTTCCCTAGAGACCAAAGCTGTGGTCCAGCTGAGAGTCAGGGATGTCCTGGGACAGTGGCCTCATTTTTTTCCCCAACTCTATCGGGCTATAACTGACACAAAACTTTGTGTAAGTTTAGGGTGTACAATGCGATGATTTGATACATGTATATATTTCAATATGTTTATCACAATAAGGTTAGTTAATACATCCTTCACCTCACATGATTACCATTTTGTTGCTGTTGTGGTGAGAACATTGAAGCTCTGCTCTCATAGCAACTTTCAAGTACACAACACAGTTTGTTAACTGTAGTCACCATGCTGTGCATTAGACCCCCAGAACTTATTCATCTCATAGCTGAAGTTTGGCACCCTTTGACCAACACTTCCCCATTTCCCCAGCCCCCAGACCCTGACAACTATCAACAGACTCTCTGTTTCTATGAGTTCAGGTTTTTTAGATTCCACATATAAGTGAGATCATACAGTATTTGTCTTTCTCTGTCTGACTTATCTCACTTAGCATAATGCCCTCATGGACCATCCATGTTGTTGCAAATGGCAGGATTTCCTTCTTTTTTTAATAGGCCATCATATATATAAAATGGAATATATATATTTCACATTTTCTCTAACCATTGATTCATTGATGGACACTTTGATTATTTCCATGTCTTGACTGCTGTGAATAAAGCTGCAATGAACATGGGGGTGCAGATATCTCTTCAAGATAATGCTTTTGTTTACTTTGGACATACACCCAGAAGTAGGATTGCTGGAGCAAATGTAGCTCTATTTTTTAAATTTTTAAAGAACTTCCATACTGTGTTCCATTGTGGCTGCACCATTTTACATTCCCACCAAGAGTGCACTAGTGTCCCCTTTTCTCCGTATCCTCCTCAGCATTTGTTATCCTTGTCTTTTTGATAGTCGCTATTCTAACAGGTGTGAGATGACATCTCCTTGTAGTTTTGGTTTGCATTTCCCTGATGATTGGTGATGTTGAACACCTTTTCATGAACCTGTTGGCCATTTGTATGTCTTTTTTGGAAAAATGTCTAGTAGCCTCTTCAAATGGTTGGCACCAACGAAGTCATTCTTTCAACACAAGGGTGATGATCACCTACTGTATTCATTTCTTATGACTGCTATAACAAATTACCACAAACTGGGTAGCTTAAAATAGCAGAAATTATTCTCTCAGAGTTCTGGAGGCTACAAGTGAAAGATCAAAACTGGGTCAAATTCAAGGTGTCGGCAGGCCTAGCTCCCTCTGGAGCCTCTAGGGGAGAATCTGTTCCTTGCCTCTTCCAACTGCTGCTGGTGGTCGGCATTCCCCGGTTTGCGGCCACATCATTCCAGTCTTTGTCTCCGTGGTCACGTTGCTGCCCCTGTATGTCTGTGTCAGAGCTCCCACTGCTTTCCTATTACAAAGGCACATGTGACAACATCTAGGGCCCACCCAGATAATCTAGAATACTCTCCCCATATTCTGCCATAAAGATAATGCTCATAGTCCCCAGGGATTCCGATACAGGAAACATTTGGGGGCCATTTTCCAGGCTACCACAGCAACTCAGAGCCAGACTCTGCGCTAGGCCCCGGGAAAGCTGCTCAGATCAGGAGCAGCTCCTGTCCTGCCAGCCCGGCACGGCCCTGCTAGTCTGACCCTCTTGTTTTCAGAACTCCTGGCTGCGAGTGACTTTAAGAAAAAGCAAATCCAAAAGGGTGAAGAAGGAATATTAATCGGTTTGTGTAACTGAAAGGTCTAAACCCAGGCCGACTTCAGACACAGCTGGATCCAGGGACTGAAGTGATGCCGGGAGAGCCCTCTCTCTCCAGGTTTTGCTTCTTCTCTGCTCCAGGTTGATGTCCCCCTATGGACCCCCAGAGGACTCAGTTTTATGTCATCCCTGCAGCAATTCATCCCACAGGAAAGAAGCCTCTTTGCCATGTCCCAGCAAGCCATTTGACAGACCCTCATTGGATCAACCATTGCCACGGGGATGGAGAACCTATCTGGACACTCCTGGGTTCCTTGACCTCAGATGACCCGCCCAGGAGGCTGTGTCAGCCCCAGCGACTGAGAGTGGGGGGTCCACACACACCATGGCAAACTGAGATTCTGTCATCAGAAGAAAGGAAAAAGGTGTCTAACTCACTCCTCCCCTTCACCACATCTCATCACACAACACGAAGTGACAGGGACGCCCACTAAGTCCCTTTACATGAATATCTCTGAAAACGTTGGGCCGGGGCAACCTCACAGACCCCTAGACTCTGGTGTTCAGGTAAGGATGTGGAAACAGTTTGTTTAGTTCAAAATTGCCTTTCATTGCCAGCAGCAGAGACTTACAATATGGTGCTTAAATGAGATAGCTGGGGCTGGGTCTGACACGAGGGCTCCGAGGCATCACTCGCCTCCCGGATCACATCCCGGTCTGCATGGGGCTTTAGTTCTCCAGGTCACCTCCCGGTCCGCGGGGCTGGTGGCCTCCTGCGATGCGCATTCCAGGCAGCAGAAAGGAGGAGGGAAGAAGGCAAAGTGGTTGCCTCCCACTGGGTCAGCTCACTCAGGCAGCTTTCCAGAAGCCCATGAGCATCTTATTCTTACATCTCATTGGCCAGCATCTGCCATGCAGCCTCAGTCAGCTGCAAAGGAGCCTGGGAAGTGTAGTCTTCTTGCTTTCTGCCTTGCCTCCCAGAACAAACTCAGGGTTCCGTCATTCAGAGAGAAAGAGAAAGCTATTCAGGGACAGTGAGCGTTCCCCACTCACCTGCTCTGTTACCTGAATTATCTCACAGTTTTAAAACAGAATTTTAATAAGAAGCAACTATACTCTTTCTGTTGGTGAGATAGGAACAGCATGCTTTTTCCCCAGCTGCCGATTACTAGTTGTAGGTTATTCCAAACGCGATCATGCAGTGGGCAGCTGTCAGAAGTTTGCTTTTATTACAGATGAGAATCCAGGATCTGTTTATCTGCCTACAACATCAGAAGCAGACGTGTAATTACCGCAGTCCTCCTATTACATTTATATCTTACATTGCTTCACTTTCCAAAGTTAGATTGTTGAACAAACACCCATATGACATGTGTTCACAGCTCAACGTTCATGAGCCGGGTCCCTCTCCTGAGAAAACATGGGATCACGAGGCCCAGGGACAGGAGGAAACAGGATCGGCTTCCCAGGGCCAGTCAGGAACTAGAAACAGAAGTTAGAGATGGAGCCAGGATCTCTGAGGTTGGGGTTAGTGGAAAACTCTCACTGAGCAAGAACTCAGCCCAGAGCATCGGGGCCACTAGGGGCTGGTCCAGGGTCACCACCAGGCCCTGGGACACCCTTGTGCGGCCAGCTTTGTCTTCTGCTCGCCCACAAGAGAGTTCTGCGGGGCAGGTCTGGGCCCCAGGTTAGGATAGAACTAACAGGTTCCAGGGCACACAACTCAGATGATCTTGCCCCCTGGGCTCATCACAGGGGCAAGAAGTTTCCAGATCTGAGGGATGCAATGTCAGATCAGCAGCAGTTATTATTCTCACTATCCAGTGTCCTAGGGCTGTGATGGTCCATGTATATGTCAACTTGACTGGGTCACAGGGCACCCAGATATTTGGCTAAATATTATTCTGGGTGTCTCTGTGAGGGTGTTTCCAGACGAGACTAGCAGCTTGCTCTCCAATGTGGGGGACATCATCCAATCCTTGAGGTACCGAACAGAACAAAAGGCAGATTTACATTATTATTATTATTATTGGTTTGAGTTCTCTGGAGAATCCTGACTAATACAGGCACCGTCTTTATGCAGAGTTTGAGAGACACTACACAAAAACCACCTCACGCTGTGAACGTGTTTTAGTCAATGAGAGAAATAAATTAAGCCTGTGTGCATGAAAGTGGTGGGGTGGCCTTCTGGAAAGGCCTCTGCTCTCCTCATAAAAAGACAAAAGGGGGAGGTGGCTTGAGGGTCCCTTGCCCTCCTCTTCCTTCCTTGAATGGGATGATGTTGTTTGTTAAATGGTGCCAAATTCATGTCAGAATCTCAGGGTGTGAACTTATTTGAAGTAGGATCTTTGAGCACATAATTAGGGGAGGTTAGATAAGGTCATCTTGGATTAGGGTGGGTCCTAATTCAATGACTGTTGTCCTTTTAAGAAGAGGAAATCAGGGCTCAGACAGAGGGAGAACCCACGTGAGGATGCAGGCGGAGACTAGAGTGGTGCATCTACAAGCCGAGAAACACCAGAGATCACCAACTGCCAGAAGCTGGAGAGGCGAAGAACCATGGTCCCCCAGCGCCGTCAGAGGGAGTACAGCCCTGCAGACACCTTGATTTCAACTTCTGGTCTCCACACTGAGAGAGAATCAATTCCTATTGTTTAAGCTGCCCCGTCGGTGGCGCTCTGTTACAGCAGCCCTGCGAAACAAACGCAGATGGATATCAGGCTCACAGGTCCCACTGCCACTGTGCGCTCTTGGCTGCAGGAGTGAGAATGAGAAGCCCAGGTGGTCAGAGTGGCGGAGAGAGATGGAGAGCAAGCGCTGGGTCCCGAGGACATCACGAAGCTGCTGCGCTTCAGGCATGGGGAGGGGCCTGCGGGAGGTCACCGAGCCCCTGGCCAGATCCTGGGGGAAGAAAGGAGAGGAAGGCCCGCCCTATGCCATGCTGGGTTTTGTTCCCAGGGTCCCATTTTCAGTTCTTCTGAGCACCCTGTGGATGATGCACCCACTCACAAAGAGGGGACCCCCAGGGCTCCCCAGCCTCACCCTGCTAGGATCCCAGGACACCCGGCACCATCTGCCTCCCAGTCGGCTGGAGGGAAAACTGGGGCACTGCCTCCTTCCAGTGAGACCCTTCAAGTCTCACCAGGGGATTCACAGGAATGTGTTGATTTTAAATATCTTCATTTAATCTGCAAAGTAGTCATAAAATAATCAAGGTCCAATTATGTGTCGATTACTTTCAAGAAGATACAACATTGATTTTCTAAAAACTACTTCACTTTATTTTGTTTTTGAAATCCAGTCATTTTTTTCCCAGCTCTCTCAATCTAATATTAGTTCACCTGCCAGGTTTTCTATCCGGCACCATAAAAGACAGAAAATATGTCTTCCTTACACGAATCGTATGCGGCTTTGAGAACCTGGCATGATAATTCTAGTCAGATCATGGGACAGTGATTACGGTAAGTTTCTGAATATTTCAATGAAGTATACTTCTTGCATAATAGTGTAACTCACGCAGTTGTTTACTCCACATCAAATAAAAAGAAAACTTTTCTTCTTTCACCTGTTAGGATTTGCATTGGAAACAACAATGATAGTCATTTGTTCTATGATGTCTCACATAAATCACAAAATTGGTGATTTTAAATCAATATGTTAAAACTAAATTGCATTTCACAGGTTTTAGAAGATAAACGTTTTGTTATTGAGGCCATAATTATTTAAAAATTCAATCCCCATTCCAAATCCATGTGCTCTCATAGAGATGTAATATTTTTCCTTGATTTTATTTCTTCACTGTATATCGCTCACACTACGAGAGGCAAGTCCAACGCCACTTCCTGTTCTTTGTCTCATGGTTGTCACTGTATCGTCATCGAACTCACACTCATTTAAAAAAGTGATTATTAAACATCTTTCTGTACAAGTGTTACATGATGTCACATATCTATTACTTAGAAGGCCTATTTTCTATGACTAAAGCGAATAACATAATTTAAACTAGAAGAATGAAATGGAATTGTTAAACAATCCTTTGCATTTTAAGCAACATTTAATTAGAAACACACTTTAACCACCAAAATGATAAAAATCCAAGAGATTAAAATTTGAGTGTCAATTATCATAAAATTCATCATTGTAATTCTTATTAAAACTCAGTGTTTAGATAGGTAATGATTTTATAATATGCCAATTTGCATAAGGAGCCCGGAGATGGCTTATTATTTCGATTCTACACAATTACAATTCTAGCTCCATACATCAGAGCTCTTAGCAATGTAAAATCACTGCACTAATTAATAAGCCATTTACTGACTGCAGCTAGTTACGGTGGTCCTGCAGCTGACCTCGCGGAAGATGAGCCATCTCTGAAGTGCCTGTGTGGAGCGACAAACATAATGATGTGCCAGGAGGGAATCATTAAAAATAATTTACACAAGCCTTCATTTACAAGATCTTTTGATAGCACGCTTCCCCCGGAGTTTAGATCCACAGTGCAACCCCTACCATTTGGAAAGTGCCAAGCAGGGGAGTGAAGGAGGATACCTAAGTGGTTAATTAAGAGCCATTCGGACGCCACAAGAGCCTCCTGAAAAATCCCTCTGATGTCTGCTGTGTCAAATGTCTCTCACAGGCAAAGCCACAAGAGGCAGCAGCCGTCACAGGCTAATTACTGGGGACGAGGAGCAGCTGAGAAGGGTCCGTCATGAGCTGGTGCCGTGAGCACCCAAGCTCAGGAGTGAGCAGAGCAATCTTTTGTGCTGCTGGACTGGAGAGCGAGCGCGATGAGTAAGTGGAATTATTGCAGACACTGGAGTGGATGCAGAGCGGCTCTCGAGGAAGACAATGGCCACGCGAGATGAGAACACTTCCCTTCCCACTCTGAATTTCCCTGTGATTTCTTAAGAAAATAAGTGCGAGGAAATAATTCTTCAGAAGAGGGAATTTTTTTAGCTTCATTCTTAAGGAAATCAAGCAGACACAATACAAGTGTTTAATAGAAACCGTTGAGATAATCAGAGGCATGGCCTTGGTGATATATGTGTGTAGACACACACACACACACAGAGCAGAACAAAACAAGACATAAAACAAAGTTCTGAAGATCTTTGAGTCAGGCAAGATGTGTACGGATTAACGCACAAAATGATTGCATAAGACTCCCGTGATGTGATATTGTACACGAGACGGGGACCTGTGAGCAACATTAGCAAAAGGGTTGTCTTAGAAAACAGTTCATGAAGGCGAGTGTCAGAGAGGAAGGGAAAATGGAGAAGGGAAAGGTTGAGATGAGCACTCTCGCTATAAAAAAATTAGGAATTGGTTCTTTAAAAGCCCAACGATGCTAGCAGGGGCATCAGACTAGCTAGGATGAAGATGCTTACACTTTGGAAGTGATCAGTAATAGGATCGATAGTTTGTGTCTGACAGGACAAGTTATACAAATACATAGTCACTAAACATCTTCATGCTTAGCTTTAATCTATTTGTCCGTGTACCTACCAGAGAGTTTAAAAGCACTCACTCCTAAGAGATTTTGTGTAGAAATTGGTAGAACACTTCGATCTGATTCGGGGGACTGTGTGGATCTGGTGTACGGGTTTGGACGCAAGGCTGTCAATAAGCGTGGCATTCCATGTGAACAGTGGACCTCAGTCTTTATTAACTACATATTTCAGAGGCAACATGTTTGTCAGGACCAGGGAAATCTAGCTGTCTTGAGGCTTTGCTGGGAAGGAAATAAAAAGCACGTTGTGTAGTCTTTAAATAACATGTGTGGACGTCTCATGCTAAATTCTCAAAGTGCTCTGTCTTGAAAACGATGATAGGTTTATGTGTGTCATTAACTGTTGTGAAGTTTGTGCGAAGATGAGCTCAGGCATTTAACTGCAGAACTTTCATTGTAATCCCAGTCTTTTAACGCTGGCTTTTGCCATGGAGAAGAGATTCAAATCTAAAGCATCCTTTGAAGTCCAGGCAGTCATCTCCAAGACAAAAGGAAACAAGACAAAAATCAGCTCGTAGCATGGGTGTAATTAATGCCCAGCTCCACTCGGGGAGGCTGCCCATGCTCGCCCACCGCTCCTCTGCAGGCCCTGCTGGATGTGCACTAGACACAGGTTTATTTAATCAATTAATTCATGTATTTATCCTTTGAGATAATTGTAAGGTAGCCATACATACGCCTGCCTGAAGCAACCGAGAACTTTTCAGGTGCAATAATCCACTTGGGTTTGGTATCGATTTTGTAATAAAAGGTGGAGGAATGACAAATGGAGATGTTGTTCATCCAGAGAAATTCTCAGTTCCACACCATCACCATCTGATGGGGAGGATGCTTGTGGAAACACTGTTGAAAGAGGCAGTCATGAGCCATGGTGTGCAAGAGTTAAATCCAGCCCTCCGCATCCCTCCTGACCTCTCCCACGTGGCCTTCTAACTCCAGAGAGCAAAAAGGTGGATCCCTCAAAAAAGGCAAATGCCTAATCAACATGGGTAGGAAAAAAACGTCAGTTTACATGTGTGAAGGGCTTACTCAGTCCACCTAATGAAGTAAGTAGAAATGATTCACCCACAACGCAAAAGTAAAGAAAAGCCACGAAATTAGAAATTTATGGCAGCTCATATAAATAATTTTAATTAAGTTAATTCCCAAACCAATGGAACCCTTAAGCCATGTGTCTTCTGAGAAAAATATGTTCACACTTTTAAAAATTACATACTGTTTTGCTTCAAAAAGCAAATAAAATATTCAACACATTAAGGCTTCTATCATAATCCTAGCCTATCACACCCTTACATTTGTGGTTAAAATTTTATTCTCTAGTTATCTGGCCTACAGTATCCAATGGCTCTTACAGGTCAAATTGCCCCTAGCTTTATGCAAATACTTTGATATTCTTAACAGATATACATGCCTCCACATTCAGTGTATTTTCAATTACATTGAAAAGTAAATTATTGCAGATAAATATCAAATCAATCTATTACATTTAGAGAAAAGCTAAATAGTAGTGGTGAGAATTTCTTGATGGTTTTATGAGTTTGGTTGGAAAAGTTCAGTTTGACTCTTGTCCATGTATTTGAGCAATTATTGGCATTAAGTCTGTTTCTATATATTCAAAATAGAGAAGACATGCTGGAAAAAATGGTTAAACCAGTAGTTTTTGTTTCCGTGTTTATTTATGTAGCTCAGAGAGAAATCCAGTGGGATGAGTGGGGGAGTCGAACACTTGAAACAAAATTAACTCGAACCCTCCTTCACAGGGACAGAGACCGGGCCAGGGAGAGGGGAAAGAAGTTCACTGAAAAGAACATTTCTGGTGAAAGAAAATGTATAAAAGTCCAACATTTCACCTTCCGATTCTCTCTCCCACAACAAAGGGCACTAGAGGTTTTTAAACTGTTTTATTGGCATTTCCAACTAAGTCCGTGCTGAATTGTGTGGTTTTTCAAAAGCTGGGGTTTTGGTTTAAAAAAAAATTGTCTTTTTCTTTGCAAAATACCTATGCCCATTCCCAGGCCTTTTCCGGAGGTCGTCTTCCACAGGACGCAACGTGGGAGCGGCTGCTCCAAGGAGAAACCAAGGAAGTGCTCCCAGAGTGGAGGCTTGGCGGGGCTCCTGCGGTAATAGCTCTCAGCTGACCCCCCGCTTCCCTGTGAGCACGAGGACCACCTGAATCGTGCTTAAGACCGAAGGATCCGCCGTCCTCCAGGGGTGCAGACAGACTTCAAAAAGTTGCAATTAAATGGGAGCTGCAGAGATTACGGGGCGATATTAACCATCATTAAGTGATTTCTGTGTGAATGAGCCAAGCATGCCTTCCCACGTCTAGCTGAAAAGGCCCCTCAAACCTGCGAGTTTAAAGGTAATTTCATAAATACCTGTACTTGTTGGGGTATTTGTCAGACAGACAGACCGCATGTATCACCTTCACAAAGACATCAAGGTGGCTAAAAACTCAACGCTCCTGTTTCTAAAGGACAAGCGCCAGCCTGTCACACGAAACCGCATGGTTCATCCTGGGAGGGAGGCGACGCCTGTCTGCCCTGCTTTAAAGAAATTAGCTCCGTTCTCTTAAAATAATAAACAGAGGTTCCTGGACTCGAGAGACCTGCTCACTAGCATTGTGTGTAAGCTGTTGATCTTTTGTTTTCAGTTTCAGCGTGACGGGATATTGGCACCGGGAAGGAGGCTGCCTGCCCGAGAAGGGGAAGCCTCGGCAGAGGGCACTGTGCAAGGCCGCAGCTGCGGTGGCTCTGCAGAGAGAGGTGCTCACCGCCGCTTGCTGGCCACCTGCGCATGTCCCGGCTGCATCTGCACTCAGCGGCCCACGTCACCGCCATGGGACCAGGGGTTGAGCCCCCACAGTGACCTCTGACAGCACCTTGAAGCTTGAGCAGGGGGAGCCCCCACCCCAAGATGGCAGAAAGAAAATCTGCTTTCAGAACCACAGAATCACAAGCATTTCAAAATTGGCAAAGTGCACTACTGAAAATATACTGCAAGGAAGTCTCATAAATACAGTCTTCTGACAACGCGTCTCCTCTGGGAGCCACCTCCCATCTTTTGATAATGTCATTTATGCCGGTAACTAAGACAGGTTAATTATTAAACACATTTCATTAAATACTTACTATTTTTATGAATGCAGCCAGCGCAAAGCTGGTTTAATTGGACGACCTGGAGCAGCTATTTTTATTTTATTTCACTTTTATAATTAGTATTCAATTCATGCACTCTTAATGAGATGAAAATGAAAGTTTCCACATTTAATACCATGTTTTCATGCCTGCCACGCTTCGGGAGTTTTCCTGAATAAACACTGGTATCAATGGGCCGCCAGAAAGGGCTTCCTTCAGGGGCATGGAATTTGCTTACAAAGCTCCCCAGGCTGTCTGGCTTTGGAAATGGGAGGAGCGGTGGACTGACATGAGGAGAAGGTCCCCTTGCAGCCCCATTGTGTCCCGAAGAAAAGGCAGTGCAACCCTCGGACAATCCTCTGTTAGGGCCCAAACGTATTTCTCTTCCATGACACTCTTTCCTTTTGCCATTTTCGGTGAAAATTAACGAAATATTTTCAGTCCATGAATAACCTGGCTTTCACTAAAGAAAAGCTCTAAGCAGAATTGCCAACATCACCCGGTAAATTTACAATTATTTGCGGAAAAGGCACAGTCCGTCCTTTGGCTTTGGGTCCCCGCTAAATAGACATCTTTGGTTTGAAGTGAAACAAAATCCCATTGCACACGCCCCCACCTCACAGCGGGAAAGACATGGTTCTCATAATCATGTCATTAAACCAAACCATTTTCTCCCTTGTTAAGTCTACATAAAATTTTTGTGTGATTTAAGGAAAACAGCATTATCTAACAGCTTAAATTCAGAGGAAGGTCCAGATTTTGATTTTTCATTTTACAGCAAGGAGCTTGGAAGGCTGACGAGGCAGGCAGAGGCGCGGTGGAGATGGTCTGGAGAGACGAGTTAAGCACAGCATGTGGTTGGGTTTTTTTTCTAAGAACAGAAAATGCGCCCTTATTTTTAGGAAGGCAGCCACCTGCCTAGAGGCCCCAGTGAGCTGTCCAGGAACATTTTGCCCCATCACACTCGCATCCCCAACTTCCCTCTAAGTTTGGCCCTGGGTCGAGAAAGCCGAAAAGGCCATATCCAATTATTTCCATTTGTTTCTAGTTTCTCATCACTCCATAAGATAGTAACAAAAATAACAGGTCTCCATCCTCACTCTGTGCGGGAGGAAGCGAAGACATTGAGGAGAAAAAGGAAAGGCCTTCTCTCTTCTTTCCAAGTTACCATGTCAATAATTTCTATGGTGAATTGCATTGGCCACGGTGCCCTGCCAGTGGAACCAGAGGGGACACAAAGATGACTGCCATGCCAGGTGACAATTTTGCTAAAGAGGAGAGTCTTCTCCCATTTTATGTCATGAAAACATACTCAGCAAGTGCCCTTACCAGGGCTTAACAATACGCAGTGGACAAAGTTTACTGTCAAATGCACTTTCTTGTCTTCATCCAGTTATCAAGTGAGCAATTACCAATTGGGGTCAAGAGCTGGTTAGAAAATTATATACATATACATGTAATTTTCTAAACAATTGTTTTCAGTCATAGTATCATATGTGAAAGTGCTTTAGAATTTGGGTTGTGATAAGTAGTGTAAAAAATGAAACCTTGGATACTCAACGCAGACAAACAGCATTTCTCCTTCTCGGGCACACAGGCAGGTTAGACACAGCCGTGATGGGACGTATGCAAAGCCAAAGTCAGTTGATTTAGTGGAAAGGTGAATATATCCCCTGGGAACATTAATTAATTGCTTGTCATTATATGCACAAAATAACTACACTTTTTATTAGTCAGATAGTTAAGAGGTCACTGTGTAAAAAAAACTAAGTAAAACTTTAAATCTGCTTTTTTATTCATTTACTTGAAAATATCTACTGAGAACATACCATAAACACTCTTCCGTGCTGGGTCTTAGGTGAGATACAAATTTGGACAAGCTCTGCTTCCTCCCCTGTGAGAAAATGTCACTCTGGGAGCACACACAGGCACGTGTGGAACCACGTCAGCTGTCCTACGAGGCCAGACATGACAATACTGGCAGTGGTTATTTCCGAGCTGGGGATTATGGGTGGTTTTAATTTCCTTTGTTTGCTTTTCCTTATTTTATTACTTCCCACAAAGAATAGTTCATGCTTTCTCTACCAGAAGACAACAATACAATAAAAACTATTTTTAAGAATGTGGTTCTGTGCAAGTGTCGTACGAGTGACAAGAGGAAGGCTCACGCGGGGCTGACTGGACAAGGGAGACATCCTGGAGACGCTGCGTTGAGAGGTGGTGGAATAAGCTCGGGTAGAGAGAGGGACCGGTGGGGAACCTGCATGAGTTTGCATCAAGTGCCCATTGCGCCCCACCCCGGGAAGTCGTGCAGGACCCCCGGGGAATAGAAACTGGGTGAGTGCTGGAGGGTCTGACCCCTGAGCGAAGGTGTTCGAGTGAGGAGCCTGGGAGCATGTGGAGGAGGCCCCGAGCCGCTGGGCAGAACCACGCACAGCGCAGGTCCATCTCAGAGTCCTGTCTTCCCTCCACTACCTCTAATCCCATCGACTGTTTCTTGGTTTCCAACTGGACTTTCAAATTTTCCTTAAGGCATGCAGTCCTAAAGGAATGATGCTCACGAACTTCAAAATAAAATAAAAACTAAAATTCTAAAACCAAATAAAAATCGTCATCAAAATTGATCTGAACAAATTTATTTTCCTTTCTCATATTTAAGTGTATTCTTAACACACTTAAAATTAGTACACTTAATACACTTATATTTAAGTGTATTCTTAATTTTCTTTTATTTAAGTGTATTCTCTCTCTCTCCTCTTCCTTTCCTCTCTCTCTATCTACTTTGACTCTGGAGGAAAAACATAAGCTATTTGAAGTGAAAGACCTTATATTTTTAATTGTTCGAGAACAGAAAGACCTCTTCGTAAACATTGCCCAGGAGTTACAACTGAATCCATCGCAACCCAGCCCAACACTGAGTGGATCTATGCATGAAAGGAGTCAAATAATTATCTTGGAAACACACTTCCACACAAACTGTGGTGACATACTGAACCTACGAGAGTTCTTTCTTCCAATGCCAACATTATGACTGAATTTCAGGACAGTCATAAGAAATTGTTAAGATAAATCAAAATCAATTTCATTTGTCACGTGATGAGCAGCACATGGAAAAAAGTGCATTTTAAAAGAAAAGTAAACGAGAACCTGGACTGCTGTGGCGTTAGATGCTTTCAGACACTGAGTTCAGTAAAAATAAAAGCTCAATTATTTTTTATTCCAAGAAAGTGTACAGGGCACTCTGGCTGACATGCAGGGGCAGCTTTACCTCGGCTGCAGGTACAGAGGGAAAAGATGACTGTTTCTCAAGAAGAAATTCAAGGTCCCTTTGAGACATCTGTAAAAATCTCCTCTGGGACCTGACCTATGCGGCAAGTCTGTTAGGAACATTCCGGAGGACAAGCTTGTTTAATTTGGTGGCCACTAGTGGCTTTATTCAGCCCGGCCGCCTGCATCATTTTCAACCCAGTCAAAATGTTTCTAATCCCTTTACTTCTGGATGCTCTCAGAGGAAAATCATATATTTACACGAGCTTCGTATCACCTGAAAACTCAATACATAATGCATGTTGAAATGAACAATTGCAATTTTATTAAAAAATAACCTAAAAGATTACAGGGTTTTCGAATATTGTTATTTAATCACAAGTTACAGTATATTTTACACTGTAATCTCATTTAAATCATATAAGGAATGCCATAATGAAAATTAAAATCCCAATACGCTCGGGTGTGCCTCTTTTAATCTACATGTGCTTTTAAATAGTATTTCTTAAGAGTCGATTCTTTTATTTGGTGAAACTTGTCTCGGGGCTCAAGAATAAGTGCGCTTCATGATTTGCTTTTGTGATGTCAGACATTTTTCTTATTAGAAGAGGATTTATCAGTCCCCAGCCTCCCTCCGTTCTTGCACACTCCATAAATAGTAATAATTATAATAATGGGTAGATTGTGCTAATAACACATGCAACGTTTCTCCTCAAACATAAAACACTGATTCTTGGGGGGGGGGCAAGGAGGGTGCTGAGAAAGAATAACTAAAAATTATTCTGGCAAATAAAGAAACAAATTCAGACCAAATGAATAAGGAAATACATTTCTGGTAGTTTCCGGTGAGATTGTGTGTCTTTCCCTTGTACGTTTGGTTTCTTAGAATCACTATTTTAGCTACCCTAATTGTGGAAAACCAGGAATTATAATTTGAGCATAAAAAAATAAACATCAGAAAGCTTTGGGGGGCATGAGTGACTTGCCCATCTACACCCTTCTAGAAACAGAGCCATAGGGTCTCATGTCATCCACCCGTTCATCACACAGCGTTAACTGAACACCTATTATGTTCAAGCGCTGTGATAGACACCATGGAAGACAGAGGCAGTCCCTATTCTATGAGCACAGAGTAAGCCATGCACACTCGTACCTAATAACGAACCCCAGATTATGTTGTTAACTGTGGATTTATACAACTTTCAATATCCTTTTCACGGACCAAGAAAAACGGAGTAATTAGTAATCAATCTATGGTATGACAATTTAGAGAAATAAAATGATTGGATTTTTGTCTTCTTAATATTTTATTGTTTTTATTTTCCTTTTCTTTTAGGTACACATAGCAACACATCACTCAGAACGGATTTTCTCTCTTCTCTTCATTTTCAAAGTGTAAATAATTTTCTTTCTACAGTTGGACTTGACTCTCCAGTTTCAGAAAGGATGTCACCATCATTCCATTCGCCCCATGTTGAACGTGGGGGTGTCCCTGACTTCACATAGGTCCGTCCTCTGCCGTGTGCACGCGTGGCTTGGCCCCGGCCGGCAGCAGGACACGTGCGTGGTGGGAGCTCGCAGAGATGTGACAGGAAAGTATAAAGTGTCACTAGGAACACCAGTGCAGAGAAGCCCCCACCTGCCCTCCTGCCTTTCATTTCTGCTTCCAGTTGTGGTGGTTATTGGCAACAGCAAAGCCATTTTGGAGGAGAAACGGAGTAAACACTCAAGGTGTTTATGGTGACTCAGACATACAAGGTTTTCAGTGTGAACTACACACCCGGCTGATGCCCCCAGTGAGGCTAAGCTTTTGTTTGCGGTTTGTTTGTTTTTCATTTTAAGAATATCAGGGTCTGGGGTGGGTGGGTCCTGGGTAACTTGGCCGATGGATAGTGCACAAATGACAAAACCTCCCATACGCCTCCTCCATGTACCTGCCCAACACAAAAGACAGAGGGAGAGACGGCACCACCTCAGATCCATCCCATAAGCTCGAGAAGAGGGGAAGAAAATAAAAGTTTGACAGGAATTTATAAATACAGCCTTGGTTAAGTATATCATCATTCATAATACCGTTAAATCTATTTCAATAAACAAAAACATGCTTTACTTATCCCAGGAATTCTTTGTGAAAGGAAAACATTATGTGAAGAATAAAGTGTTATTGCAAACACAGTTAAAATCTGGAGTGGGGTTTTGAATAAACAAATTAAATTGCAATGGAATATAGTGTACCTCGGAGCCATTTCTTGACAAAACAGTCATCTTATTTACACGCTTCACAATACCCCACCATGGATGTCGAAGGAAAAAAATAAGGAGAAAAATAATTAGCATATTAATCTTTTTTACGCCGCCATCTTTCAGGCCCAGAAGACCGTGGTGTAATTTAAATCTAAACGCTTTCCTGGCATTAGAATTCATTTCAGATGGGTCAATTGTTCCATAATAAAGGGAGAGAAGGTGTACTTCATGCAAGAGATTTATGTTTGCCATTTGTTCATATTCATGTGCTACTGAATACCCTCAATTCAAATGGTGATGGCTGTTCATATCAGCCGGGCGCCAGCCACACAGATCACTAACCGGCAGCAATGAATTTCATTTGCAGGACAAAAAATACGGCGAAATTAACTCCAACAGTTTATTGATTTTTGCTTAACAGAAGCCAGTATAACAGCTCTATTGCCCTCATAATGATTAGTGACAAAAGTTTAATTAAGCAATTATGAAGCCAATAATAGAGTTGTCTGGCCCGCGCTGCTCCAGTCCGTTCAGGACTTATCTCCCTCCTGCACATCAGAGCAGCTGGAATGTGCTTGAGGAGATTAATGCGGGAGAACACAGATGCCTACTTTAATTCTGCTTCATGACGCCGTCTGAATGGAGACGGGAACACAAGCTCCCCTTTATCAAATTACAAGTCCGCTTTTCATGAATATGTAGTTTAAAAAAAAATCTAGTTGTGGCTTCAAGGTGTAATTATAAAGACATACAACAAAAATGACACACAATTCTGTCTTAGTAATCCCTGCTATGAAATATGCATGATAATGTATTACTGAATAAAGACTTAACAACGGGCTAAGAGGCTTTGCCATTGTACCGTTATCCAAACAATTGGCAGCCTTTTCCAAATGTTATGTGAGATATTGTCTGACCTTACATCTTTGTTTTTCTTCCTCTTAGATGTATTGTTTCAAGCTTATTGTATTGTTATTTGTCTATGATGCCATTAAACGCATCTTATCTGTTTGTAAGAATTCCCAATTTATTATGTATGCTTAAATATGTTAATGTAAAAATGTGAGCTCCTTTCCGGCATTAATCATTTCATAAAATATACGCTCTGTCCGGGGAACCTGCAAATCTGGAGATCAGGAGGCATCTGGGCTCCTTTCTCCACCGTCAGTTCCGCAGGCACCGACTGCCTCACAAGAATATTGCTTCGTGCACGTTCAAAATACCTTTACTCCAGAGAAAGAATCTGGCTTTTTCTGCCTCTGAAGCAGCAAATGGTCTTGACCAATTTGCTGGCTCCCTTCTCTTTCTCCAGAAAAAGAAAAGGCCGTGCCATCTCCCTACAGAAAACAATAATTTATCCTTCTACCACCCCGTAGAAACTCATTTCAGAGGAGGATAAAAACGACACATATGTATGTAGGTAAATAGAGCTAGAAATCCCACTTTCAAACTTTACATGTGACAACCTGAATTGCTACATTTCATTTCAAGAAACATAAAACAAATTCACCCGTGGGTTTTTGTCACTAATAAAATGTCCCTTATCCAAATGATTGCGATTTATTTTATCAAAATCCTCTGAAAAGACATTTGTCTTCTTGGAACTGCCTGGAACAGCTGCTTCCATGTAACAGGCAGCAGCTGGGGGGACGGCGACGAAAGGTTTCCGGGCGGCCTGCTTCTCTCCCCGGCAGCCGCCTGGGTGGACAACCCGTGCGTCAGTGGTGACGCGCGGTCCTCCGCGGAGGGCGCAGCAGCACGGCCGCATCCTTGCAGACTCTGCCTGGGCCCCCTCGCCCGGTCGGGGACCGTGGCCCGCACAGTGGGGCTCACCGCGAGCTGCACGGGAGGAGGTGTTCCTCGGAGCGTTAGAGTAAATTTACCCTCCGAGTGTTCTCTACTGTCAGAACGTGTCTTTTTATTTGTAGCCATTATCAAGCTGGCCTGAGAGGGCTTTGCATCTCTTCTAATCCCCGTCAAGGTATGAATCGGGACGGAAGCTGGCTAACGGGGAGGGGCCCTGACTGCATTCGAGGGACGTTCCGAATAATCCGGGGACAAGCTCCTCCCCCCTCATTAGTGGCTTGTCGTGCAGCACGAGCTGAGTCCAAGCGTGTTTCAACCTCTGGGAAGTTAAAGCAACTTCGTCAACGGCCTGGGTCGGTGTGATGCTTCTTGTCTTTGAACATTGTCTTCAGAGGGAATGTCTGTCATTCCAGCAGCTTGAGAGGTCCAGGGGAAACGTGGGCAGCGTAAATCAACGTCTTGATTTTCACCTCTTTTGGTTATTAATGAGGAGGGGTTCCCCCCGATTCCTCTCCAACTGTTACCCACGAAGACCATTTTTAGAATGTCTCTGCGACACCTGCCCCATCTCCACCCTCCAAGATAGGAATACCGAAAGACTGGACTGACAAAAAGGTTTTTTCAGTATCCTTTTGGCATTCACTAAAGATGCTTCGACCTGGAAAGAGCTGAAAGAAAATCCCAGAATGTTAGAAGGAATATGTTCTTCTTCTGTGTGGTTAATTGCTAGAATTTTCAAAATCTGCCCCATGATGCCTGAGTCTTTGAAAGCCGAGCAGAGCTCCTTCTTAAAGGAAATGCAATGAAAGCATCCCAATGCTGTCCACGTGAAGGACTTCCCCCTTAGGAAAATTAATAATAGTGCCTCACATGGGTGAATTTTAGGGACAAAGATTAAGTTAGAACAAGCTTTGAAAAACTGCTAGTCAAAATAATTGTGGCTACATTTTTATCTTTCTCAAAAATCTGAATATCCAGAATGAATGGTCATTAAATGCCTGTACATTTCTCACAGCTTCTTACCGTTTGTTCACTGGATTTTTAAAGATAATATCATACATATGCTTTCCTGAAGTCTGATCCACAGAGAGGCAAATCAAACTTTTCATTCATTCTGAAGGATCTGTGGGTTGAGATGGCCTTATCTTAAGTGTAGTTTGCTTGCACAGATCTGCTGCCATAGTCCTCCTAGAATAAATGTTGAACCATTTGATAATTAGCTCAGCCATACCTGTGACAAGTTGTGAATTGTTGAACTACAGAATGCCATCGCAATTACTTTTTCTTGAGAGGCCCAACAATAATTTACTTGTTCTTGAGGCACGAAATGATGTTAGTAATTAAGTAAAGAAAGATCTCACGTGAGCATATTATTTTGACAATAGCCAGTGCCCATGATGTGGAACTTGCTGGTGGCGTTTTATTGACAAACCCAGCGTCCTGCACACAGTGGTGAAGCGGCGAGGCCATTCACGACGTGCAACTGTGCACACACGCTGGTCAGATCTCAGGACGTTCGGAAGCACAACAATTAAAACCCAGGCAAATCCATTTCGAACTGGAATTGCCTGTTATGTGATAGAACTGTTCTTTCTTCCTGACGTGTCTGTTTCTCTCTGATTTAGCTAGGAAATATGGTGAGGGCTTTATAGCCCACCGCTGAAATTAACAAAGAGCTCTTTTCAGCGTTCTGGGTGTGGGCGAGAATCTATCTAGCAAACTTGTTCTGTGCCCAAAGACTGCCTGCGTGTCTTTCATCCTTATTGCGTCTTTTTACACGAATTTTTTGTTTGTACTTTCTGGTTGCCAAGTGATGATTAATGGCAATTTGCTCTTATTAGCAAAGGATGCTAAAAGCAGAATGACAATTTTCACTTTACATATTCAGTCCGTCACTTTCCCAGATGGATGCAAAACCATTCACCTTTGCATATTCCCTGAATTTTGTACTGTGCGGTTCAAATGGTAAGATGTGCTTTAAATCCGCAAATTAAATATTAGGTGCCCCCTATAGTAATGCAGTAAGCATGATTGGCTTAGGTAATGCCGGTGAGTATGTGACAGAAATTCTATCAATCCAATATATGCTTGTTCTTCTGTTTGCTCTCCCACGGTTTATTGTGAAGACGAGCAGGTGAAAACTACAACTGTTTGCTAATGGGACTCCCACCTTGCTATGGGTGCTGATTTCCCGTTTTTCATAACTCACCGTGATTACTTTTTTAGAAGCTTTCACTTTTTCCCAGCTGATCCTCCTCTAGTTAGGCAGCATTAATGACACTTCAGTCATCCTGGCTTTCAAGCCGAGTCCTTCCACAGCGAACAGAGAGTTGACATTTCCTGACATTTTCCCAACTAATTACAGGACAAATAATTAAGCATGTTCTCGTATGTAACAAATGAAGGCAAAAGCCGTCTGTCAAGGTTGGTGATTGATGACACTCCGGGAGACTTGATCTGATGGGCCCTGCCATGCGATGGAGGAGAAGCAAATTTATTAGAATGAACAATGCAAATTCTGAGTCATCTTATCCAGTTATGCGCCAAAGCAATATCCATGTCAAGGTGAATGTGACAATGAAAGCAAAATATTTGCATTTTGTGGAGCAGGTTGAAGGGGAAATCAGAGCAAGAAGATGACAGGCCTAATTATTTTGGCTCATACAGGCTAGGACAGCTGTTTCTGGTGTCCTGAACAAGGCTGTCACACAGGTAACTAAATAGGTCTGCATATAAGTCTGTATCCAACACTGCTGAGATGTCTACCACTAATGACCAACGCTAATGTTACTGCCATCCCTGAAAAACAGAAAATGTGTCACCGTGCACCTTCTGTATGGCAGTCAACATTTCGCAACATAATTACTTGTTAGTGAATTAATTCCTATCTGTCAGTATCTATGCCAGTGTCATTTTTAGACCATTACAAAATTATGCCATCACTATGGCAACTGCAAGCACAGTTAAAAGGCAAAGGAGTTCAGATCCCAGGAAAAGTGCCTAGTTAGGCAGGAGATGAGAATGTAAAATCCAAGTCTTAGTGTTCTTGCCTATCATCCTAATTTTCTTTATTTAGATTACATGTTTGATCAACAATGATGAAACAACAATTTCAGGTTTCCAACTGTAACCCACGGTTAGTATTTTCTGTAATTAAAACCACAGTCCACAGTCGTGTCTCTCTGAAAGAAGGAATGTCCCCACACTGTCAAGTCAATTAACTGGGTGTCTTCAAGGGACATGCCAGATGCAGAGTCCCAGTCCGGGAGCCTGTATGCAGATGGCCCACCGTGGAAGCATCTCGGCCGCCTCCCCTCCCCTGCTTATTGACAGGAATGTCTATGGAGTCTGTATTCAGATTCCTCCCTGTTTTCTTCTGTCTTCCTTTGTGCAGTTTCGTTCGCTCCTGACCGCTGCAGTACTGTGCTTTCAGCTTCATCCCACTTAGCAATTCCAGATGCCATCACACGAGTCCAATCACTCCTTGCTTTATTCAAATCAAGACACTACAGGATTCAGATACAGTCTGTATTAAGAACAATCAGCAACCCTTTGAACCCTAAATGCCCCTGGAGAAGTACATTTTAAGACAGAGAGAGAGAGAGCACACAGAAGAGATATTTATGAGTAACCAAAGAATTAAAATAATTTTTTTAAAAACTTTGACTTTCAACTGGGACAGAAGAAAATGTAAAATATCCTGTAGAAAACCGAATCTAAGCTCATTGATTTTTCTCTTTTAATAAATTAAAATGTTACCAGGCTGGGAATGAATAACTCCACTAAGCTACCCACAGAAATTCATCATGTTCATCTGTAAAACACAGTCACTTTTGTTAAATGCGAATATTTTACTGGTAGATTCAAAATGATGTATGGCAGACATATGGCTCAAAATGACATCTTTGGGCCCGAATGAGTCAGTGAAAAGGTTGTGTAAGGAAGAGAGAATTTGAAAACCAAAAAGACATAGATAAAGTAGAAAGTTCCTTAGAAACATCATCATTTCATTGATTGCCACACAGATTTTTTATATTGTACTGGCTTATTTTTAATACTCCATAATGCGATGGGAAGGCATGGATATGTTGAATGTGTTTAGATATTTGTCATTGGTGGTATGTTAATAACACAAATGGGGAGAGATGGGGGAACGTAAGGGCTGCCTTAGTGACTTAAAGTGCCAGAGGCAACTCTCCAAACAGGTAAGGATGGAATTAGACAAAGTGAGCTGTGATTATTCCTCAGGTAAATATGCATCTAGGCTGGTGTCCAATTAGGATAAAAGAAATAATGGTCTGATCAGAGGGAGCTGCTGACAGCCCTGATGTGTTAAAGCAAGTCACTCATTCTCAGTTGACTAACATCATCTCACAAGAAGCCATGTCCCTTTGCCACCTGTAACATTTCGAACAGATCACCAGAACTAAGGTCCTAAGTCTTAACCAGGAGAGAGCCTAACTTCCAAGGCAGTCTCTTCCAACACGGAAGCAGTGAGAGGTTTAATCTGGGTTCCAGTCAGCAAGGTTAAGCCAGCGGTGCCTCTGGTTACCGCTGAATCCCGAAAGGGCAGAAATCAATAGTTTCCCTGAAGGGTCTCCGAGAGTACTCCCTTCTGACAGTGCCATTGACAGTTGTTAATACAAAGGCAACAAAGAACGGCAAGGTCTATCTTAAAATAATATCCGATTTTGCATATTTTTGTGGTCCCTGGGCACCCCGGAGACGATCTGAACGCTCGTAGCAATAGTACCTCTTCTTAGCCACAGGTCACTGAGCACTGAACCCGAAACTGCAGTCGTTAATGAGTTTGAAATTTATTTTTTTTTAATTCTACACATAATGACTGATCCCAAACCAATCCATTTTAAGCAAAAGTATCTATTTTACTGTAATTTGTAGAAGAATAGTTGGTGCTGGGCATAAAGAGTCTAGTCCACTCTCTGATTAAGAACTGGGTTTTTAGCCATGTAAATAATGCAATATCTTGATAGAGATTGTATACAAATTTGATACAAGGAACCAATGAGATAGTTCCTGTCTAACGATCCTAGTCAATCTAATTAATGTATTCTGCTACATTACATTTTAAGAAGTGACCATTGTGTAATACACTTTGAAATATGCATAAGCTAATGGGATAAGATACAAAAATTATTATGCTGACAGTAAATCATATTACATTCCTAATAAGCATTAACTAGATAACTAGGTCAAAGCAGTATTATCTTAATTGATTTTTCAAAAGAAACCTGACAGAAAAATGTCAATGCTCGAATATTTCTTCATGCATCATTAAAACAAGATTGGCTTTTAACAAAAGAAGAACCCTTCACAGAATTGATTCTTGCTTCGGGCTGCCTGCAAGTGAGTGTATTACATAAAAATCTATACAGGATATTAAAACAACACTGCTCTGCAAGACAGTTACAATTAAAAGCTGACACCCCCAACGTGCTGGCCGCAGTGGCTTGCCAGCAAATATATGAAAGTCTTCCTAGCCAGTGCTACCAATGCATGAAAACCAGACACATCTACTCTTGGAGGGAAAGACGTTGATTAGAGGAGTTTCTGATTAAATCAGGACACCTGTCACTTATCTGTTTCACAACTGCACAGTTACTAACAATCACACAGGATTATTCGGGAAACCGCGTCAACGTTACCTGGGGTCTTTAACTGGAGTGCACAGCCTGCAAACTTCCCGCAGGGGCTGTGGACAGGAGCACGTTACAGCAGACTGCTGCAGGTCACTGTGGACAGGGGACACGATGGTCCTCTTCCACCCTCACAGGAAAAGAGCGTTGGCTCTAAATGCAGATGAGGTTAGTCTCCTAATGCAGCGCTTGCAGCTCCTGGTGAGAGTTTAATTATGTTCTCCAGGGGCTGATTGGGTTCAACTTGTGGGTGACTCCTTGCACTGGAATTGGATGTGACTTGCAGACATCTCACTCCCAGCTGGGATGCCAAATTGACCCTCGTCCTCAGGATGTCCACTTTCTTGCTTAATCTCTGTTCTGTTTTCTCAGACCACGAATGAGGATCATCAGCTCAATTTGCCTAAAGCAGGACCACGAAGCAAGAGGTACACTGGGTTTGTTATTAACCACAAAAGATGCCCCCGAAAGATGCTGATCACACCCCACGAGCCCGGCCAGGCCTCTCCTGAGGGAGTCATCAGCCAGGAGCACCTTCTCTGAAAAGGGATTTTGTTGGTTACATATGAGGCTTCACTTAAGGACACTTTAAGCACCTGTAAGAGGTCTCCTCTCCATCTATGGTGAAAGTGTCAACACTTGGGGTAAACACAAGGGCAAAAATAGGTACTGCTTTCTTTGTTTTTAACTTGATAAAGAAGGTGGCTGGAAAACAGCACATATTTCCTTAAACTTCTTTCTTTGCCTCCGGCACAGCGAAGCACCTCCTTCCTCTCTTTCTCCTTTTGCTCCTCAGGTTCCACATCGCTTTGTTGAGATAATTTATCCTTTGGGTGTGATTAAGCTTGAATATTCAGTGTGTTTTGGGAGGGGTGCATATTTATTCTCACGTGAAGAACAGTAGGTCTTGGTGGCCCGCAGGGAAGACTGAAGACGTCGATAAAACAAACACTCTGGAATTGAGAGTTGGCTTTATTCAAGAACCACTGTCTTTAGGTAATTGGTAAAATGATCAGCAGTTACAGAAACCCACTGGTGATTCTTTATGAAGAAGGAATTTGTCTTCATCAGGCAAAACTCAGCTATGTGTTTGATGTGGTTTTGGAGAATCTAGTATGTTATGGAGCAGACTTTCCAATCTACCAGCCCAAGAGACTACTGTTTCTATCCTACATGCATCTCATTTCCCTAATAAAGCAGTCCAAGTACTTGCATTAACAGAAGCACTTCCACCCCCAACACTGCCTGTGTGACCCCGGGGCAAGTGCTGAGTTTCCCTGAGCCTCTGGGTGTGCCTGAAGATGGCGCCAGGCCAACACACAGGTGTTGGGAGACTAATTTCAGGGTGGAGAAGAGGGGTAAATGTGTTCCAGCACTGGAAATCCCTAAATATTGGTGCTTCCCCTCACCCAGGATCAGTGGGCAATCAAGGTTTCTGCCAGAAATGATTTTATAGACATCTGAAATTTACCCCTTTTACACAACAGTAAAAATTTTCACTAATTTTCTTTTAAAATGTTTTGCATGATGCCTTGCTATTAATCAAGAATACACAAGACACAACTCAGTCTCTCCTAAGGGGGCCTGACACCCGCCAATGCCACATGGGTATGCAGTGCCTACGAAGTGCCAAGGCCTGGGGATGGAAGGATGAGCACAGCCCTAGGACGGGAAGGGCACAGGGCTGGGGGAGCTCCCCGGATGGTGCCGGCCCAGCCGAGAGGGCCAGGAGGTCCTGTAAGTTGAGTAGGATGCTCCAGTAGCTTCATTCCCCAGGAAACAAATCAGCTTAGGAATTAACTTTCTTTGCTGTGTGATACCTACAGGCCGGTGCGGCCGGTGCGGACGCTTTACCATGTCATGGGTGTAATCCGATGGGCAAAGCTAGGAGGGAGCTCCTGTGAGGAACACCTCACTATGGGTGAGGAAACTGAGGCTCCTGTGTCCAGGAGGCAGCAGTCTGCATGTGGACTTTGTGACCATGAGCTCTTCACCTACAGGGGTTTGTTCTGGGAGATGATGGCTCTCTCCCCTCACCACGCCTTGCTGGGAAGGAGGGATGGAGCCCTGGATCCTACTCTGTCACTTACCCCTCCTGTGCTAGAACCAGCTGACTGAGCCACTTCCTAGTCCTTCCCGTCTCAGGGTCCCACTAACGGTCTCTGTGGGAAGGGTGTGGTGGTGAGAATGGCCCAGGACTTGAAGCCACACAGATCTGAACTGAGATCTCATCTTGAACGAGCGGCTTTCTTCCCCAAGAACCTCTTTCCTCATCTTTAAAATGAAGACAGTGAGGTCGAGTTTTCAGGATTGCTGGAGGAATTGGGATTATACAGAGTTGACCATATGGTCGAACCAGTACATGATTCCTCTTGCTGCTTCACAGCATGGCCCGGTGATTGCTCCAATGGATCCCTTCACCCAACTCCATGGTGCAAAACCTTCCCATTCACCTCCAGATTTGGCTCCACCACACTGACCAGCCCCTTGTGCCCAGCCAACGCTTTGGATGAATTGGACTCGAGTTCCTCCTAGAAGACTAGGAAGATGTCCTAGTTCTTCATATGCCCTCACACAGCTCCCCAAACCTGGAAGTTTGTCCTCCCTCATTTACAGGTCTGCTACAACCCTCATTTGGTTCATACACTGATCCAGGGAAGACTATACCCTAACTTCCTCATCCTTAGATTGGATTTAACACTGATCATGCATTCTCCTTCCCACCACAGAATAATTGGAATCTAGTACAAACCTCTGCTCCCCATTAAGGGTCTACCCATATGTCCAAGAGCCAATAGTTAAGCAATTTCAAGTACAGAAAAATGTTTTTTTATTTCCTAAGAATTTCTAGGTTTCTTAAATAAAATTAGATTTTAAAAACATGAAATCAATTTTTAAAAGCTCAACCAAGTTTAAATTTAGAAAACTTGCTGAAAATAAAATGCAGCAGAGAGAATCAAGTGTATTCATATTGAGGTTTTAATTTTATTTTCAAGTTATACATAGAAACATCTGCAAGTTGTTTATCCTTCAATCAAACCGTATCCTAAATAAGGCTTATATGTCTTTAATAGCTTTTTTTTTTAATTACCTTTTGAGATAGACTTTGATGAATTTTTAAAATACTTTGGACAGGCTATTGAGGGGGAATGGCCAATCAGAGAAAACTCTGTGGCCTGATCATCTCTCTTTAAAATATGCATATATTTTAATGCATCATTATATACTTATTGTTATTATTTTAACAGAAGGTATATGTGTGGTGTTTTGGGAACCATTCTTGAAGTCATCATATAGGAATATGAATAATATATTCAAGGAAATTTAAAAATATAAAAAATAAGATCAATAAATGGAAAATTTTACTAGAAGACTGGAATCTAAAAAGAAAGAAAAGAAGAGAAATGATGAAATTTTACAACTAAAAACACAATATCAGAAATTAAGAACTCAGTTGATAGGTTTAACAGCAAATTAAATGAAGGAGATAGAAGAAAGTTAAACAACTGGAAGATGGGCCAATGAAATATTTGCATTAAAACACAGAGAGGAAGAGGGATACAAAATAAAGAAAAGACTAAAAGTGCAGATGGGACACAGTGACAAAAGCTAACATACATATAATTGGAGACTTAAAAGAGAAAAGAAAAATGAGGCAGAAAAAAATATTTGCAGAGATAATGGCTAACCATTTTTTCAAACTTATAAAAAACATGAACCTTCCTACTCTCAATCTCCAAGGACCATGGGCAGGATAAATATAAAGAAAACCATACCTGGGAATATCATAGGAACACTGCTAAAAACTAAACTCAAAGAGAAAAATCTTGGTTCAGGATCAACTGTAAAACTGACAGCTGACTGTTCAACAGAAATGATGGAAGATAGAGGGCTATGGAATTATACATCTACGTGTGCTGGAAAACAACTGCAAATTAGAATTCTATATCCAATCAAAATGTTCTTCACAGATTTAAGTAAAATACATACATTTACAGATAAACAGAAACATAGGGAATTTATCTTCAGTAGACCTACACTAAAATAAATATCAAGGAGAGTTCTTTGGGTAAAAGAAATGGATCCAAAATGGGAGAATAGAACAGTAGGAAAAAATAAAGACTATCAGAAAAGGCACATATGTGACTAAATATAAATTAATATTACTGATGCAAGAAAAGGAATAATAGTCACAGCATATTGGGGATATTGTAATAAATGTAGAATTTTAAAAAGGTATTCAAAGAATTAAATTGGTGGTCATATATGGATAAATGAGAATTACTAAACTGGAAGACAGTGAAGGAAATTACTCAGAAGGTGGCTCATAAAATTAAACAGATGGAGGGTGTAAACTAGAAACTGAGAGAGTAAATGATAGAATAAAAAGACTAAAAGCAGAAGCAGTAAATATTTTAAAAGGGTAAGCAGATATTTTAAAGGAACCTGAATGAGAATATTCTAGAATTAAAAGAATACACACATACTCAATTTGAAAACCACACGAACACTGGGAAATACAATTTAAAAAAAATCCATGTCTAGGCAGTAAGGGACTATGCAAAACAGAAGAGATCAAGAGAAAATCTTAAGTACAAACAAATAAAAAGACATATAAAACCTTCAAAACAACAACTTTTCATCAGCAGCTGTAAAACCTAGAAGGCACATAGTTAAACATTTCAAAATGCTGTGGGAATAATTTTAAACTTAAAACGTGTGCCTACTTAGTATTGTTCAACATCTCTTCCTTGAGGTTTTGGCAAATCTCCTCAGGAAAAATGCCCAGGCTTATCTAAATCTAGGTCTACTAAGATCTCTTTATTAAGTCAGTCTAGGTTTATTTTTATTTTATATAAAACTATTGATTGTTTTCTCTTTACAACTAGTTGTGGTATGAACTATCATTCAAAAATGAAGCACAAGAAAGAAATTTTCAGAAAAAGATCAAGACTGAGAATCCTTACAATAGCTAGGTGAATGTGAAAAGTTGGACTTCAATCTTATAAACTTGAACACAGAAACAAGAGTATGACAGGAAAATGTAAAGCAAAACTGTTGCTAAATATATAGGTATATTTGAAAAAATTTATTATAAAATTAGTCACTTGTGAGTTGAGAAACCAGATAGAAATAATATACTGAACACAATACTATGGAAGGTAAGGAAATGATCAGAATTAAACATTAAAATTTTGTTAGTAAAAAGATGATGACATTAGTAATAAACTTTACAGAAAGCGATCGATTGATTTTATACACTAAGTAAACATTTTGATTTTTTATATACCTAAGACAGAACACTTCCAAATTAAAAACAAGGGGAAAATTAGTAAATAAATCTAATTTAATGCAATAGAAAAAATAAAAGTAGACCAAAAAGAAGAAAAGAAAATACATGGCAAATGAAGAATTTAACATAAATTGGCAGAAATAATTGTCAATATGTTAGTAATTTAAATTAATGTAAAAACAATAAGTTGTCTTATTTAAAGATAAATATTATCAGGGTGAAACAAAAGAAAATCCATCAGCATCCTGGTTAAAGATGAGGAAAAAGTAAAAATAAAAAATGTTTACACAGAAAATACTAACCAATAAAAGATGTTGTTGACAATATCAATAAGAAAATAAATAAAGTTTTCGGCAAAAAAAGCATACAGGAAAGATAAGGTCATTTCTTAATGATAAAGGGAGCAATTCAGCAAGAAACAATAAAAGTGCTTATCTTATATGCACACAATGACATAGATTCAGAATATATACTACCAAAAATACAAGAAAAAAGGCAACAAATGTATCATCATAATTGGTAAATTTTACAAAATATCCTGAAAATGGCTAAAGAAAACAAATAAAGTTAGTTATAATTATAAAAAGATTTGAATAACACAAACTATCAAACTAGATCAAATACACATGCATAGAACTCTGCACCCAATGATTAGAAAATTCTCATTCCCTCTTTTAAATATATCCAACTGTTGACAATTTAATATGCAGTGAGATTCAAAAAAGTCTTTAAAAGGTCAAACATTTTTATATCAGACCATTTTCTATCAACAACAAAATAACATTAGAAAGTAATAGAAAATAAGAACCAACTAAAGCATTTAGATGTTAAAAACTCATGTCCTAATAGTTTATGTCTCAAAGAAGAAATTATAACAAAAGCTAAAAGACATTTCAAACTTAATACTAGTGAAAACACTTATAGGGTACACCCACATGATATTCAGAGGGGAGGGTATTACCTGATATTCATATACAACAAAAGGACAGAGTGGACATTAATCAACTCAGAAAGTTAGAAAAATGGTGTGAAAGCAAAGTTCGAAGATTCTGAAAAATACGAGTATTAATTAAATATAAAAAACATTAAGAAAAAACAGAGTGCATGAACAAAATCAATTTTTTCGTTAAAAGATTAATAAAAATATACAACCATTTAAAAAGCTGATCAAGAAACAAATGTTTATTCAAATAACATTTTGATTAGAAAATGAAATATAACTACAGATAGAGATTTTTAAAAATCACACAGAAATGAATTTTATGCCATTTTATGATGCAAGTATAACCTTGACATCAAAGCCAGAAAGCAAACAGCAAAAAAAGTAATAATGATAACAAAACAATACCTAACGTTTATTAAGTTTTTTAATATACCAGACATTGTTCTAAGCACTTTACTTTCATAAACTCTTTTAATCCTGACATGAGCACAGTGAGATAAATACTATAATCTCCATTTTACATATGAGACGACTGAAGCACAGAGGGTTTGAATAATTTGTCCAAGTTCTTATACCTAGAAAGGTGAGGAATGTATAGGCTAATTATTCTCTTAGTAACACATATATAAATAATTACATATTATTACATAACAGTAATATATATTATATATGTAATATGTATTATAATATTATATAAATAGCTAGCCCTAAATAAAATTCCTCCAAAATCTAGCAAGACAGATGGTAACATCGTGATGCAGAAGAATTTCTTGAACAAGAAAAACAATATGTATGTATATATATATAAATCATAAAGGAAATAACTGATAAATCTGGCTCCATTATCATTCACAACTTTTTCAGGACAAAAAAAAGAACATAATTAAAATCAAAATATAAACCATATATTAAGAGAATGTATTTTTTGATCAAATAAGATAATTTCATCTAGAAAAAGTTAAAAGCCTCATATTTATAGCATATAAAATTTATGACAAACATACAAATATAAGCAATTCACAAATGAGAAAATCTTATGCTGACTAGCATAAACAGATGGTCAACCTCACTAACCGCAGAAATGTAAAGTAAAATAACAATAGATAATGTTTTATTCACAAATTGTCTAGAGATATGACAGCTTAAATCAGTGTTGGTAGGAGTGTATGCGAGCACACTCACTTTGGAGAAAAATTGGGCCACATAAAGTACAAAAGCGATTATAACCTATGACCCAGCAATTCTATTTCTAGGAATACATTTTAGAGCAGTGTCTTCCAAACCTTTTGTTATTGTTGTATTCCCATTAAAACAACTGTAAAATCATATGCACAGATTTATAAATTTTTATGCTATGTTTACACTATTATAGACATTTCTATTGTATTATAAATATTAACATTTTTAAATATGTTACACTCATTTTTTTAAATATGTCTAATGAAATTCAAATGTCATATGATACATACCATTGTCCACAACGAAATATGTGAATAAGCTCTCTAAATCTCAGAAATGTTTTATTATTTCTTTTAATCTTGGAATTTATATTTCTATTCTACTTTCTCCAAAGAAATTTATACTAATTACTTATTTTTTGGAAATCGATCATCCCATCATACAGTCTTGCAAAATATATGTGTTATAAATTTTAAATATTCTGTCCTAGTAGGGGTCTAGGTGATAAGTTTACAGTATCAAATAATCTTTTGGCAAAATAAATGCTCGATAAAATAGAAAATGCTGACTTACTTTCTATATTTGATCCTGGCATTGATCTGCCAGAAAATAACATGGAAACTTTTATTTCCTCTTTCTTGATATTATGGAGAATGTGCATCTGAAACTCACATCAAGATGTGGGGCACTGATCAAGCCAATTTTCATTGCCAAGCATGGAAAAATGATGGGAGACAACTCACATTAAAATTGATTTTTCAGAGCATGCATTTTATAAATTATAATTCTTAACAAAATATGGAAGAAATGTAGATAGATACATAGATGGACTACAAAACATTGCCATATCTTTTTTGCTATGATTAATTAGAGTTCTACAATATTTAATGGTTTTTTATTTTGGGTTTTTTTTGGTGAGGAAGATTGGCCCTGAGCTAACATCTGTGCCAATCTTCCTCTATTTTGTATGTGGGACACTGCCACAATGTGGCTTGATGAACAGTGTGTAGGTCCATGCCCGAGATTTGAACCCACGAACCCCGGGCTGCCAAAGAGGAGTGTGAGAACCTAACCACTACACTGCTGGACCCAACCCCCTTGAATAGTTTTTATTGACACTATCTGCTGTGTTTTCATGGAAGGCCCCAGCAGCACTGTACTCTTGACAATAGTATGGGAATAGGATAGGAAAGATCATTAAACATTGATCATCATGCCTGCGGTCTCTCTCTTTCAGGGAAGTCCAGCAAATCCTTTCTAGTTTTACCTTTGGCATAAGACAGTGAAAGACACTAGTATTTCAAAGTGCCCTTTGTTTGTTCCCTAGAGGATTTTATTTAATTTATTTTTTTGTGTGTGGGGAAGACCAGCCCTGAGCTAACATCCGTTGCCAATCTTCCCCTTTTTGCTGAGGAAGACTGGCCCTGGGCTAACATCCGTGCCCATCTTCCTCCACTTTATATGGGACGCCGCCACAGCATGGCTGACAAGCAGTGCATCCGCAGGCGCCTGGGATCTGAACTCGCGAACCCCGGGCTGCCAAGCGCAAGCTAAACCGCTGTGCCACTGCGCGGCCCCCCTAGAGGATTTTAAATTGCAGCAAAATTCACCCTAGTAAGGTTGAGGATGGGAAAGGGTCACACCCTTATTTGTAAAGTGGGGTAAGGAAGTTGCAAGAGGAGCTAAGAAAGCAGGAAAAAAATAAAACAGGTACAAAGAAAAAAATGGGATAAATAGAAAATAAACAGCAGGATGGTGGATTTAAATAAAGCCAGATAGAAAATTGCATTAAAGATAAATGGTGTAATCTCTAACTAAATGACTGTGATTGTTGGGTTGCATAAAAAGCAATACTCAAATATATGTCATTCACAGGAAATCCACTTTAAACCTGGCATATATAATTGTAAATTAAAAGCATGGAATATATATATTATGCTAACAGTGAGCATAAGAGAGCTAGAGTAGTTACATTAATAGCAAGAAAATTAGACAGGAAAATAAGTATTAACAGAAATAAAAAAGAGACATTTCGCAATGATAATAACAAAAGAGGACAATTCATCAAGAGGAAAAACAACCATAAACATGTATGCATCAAATAACAGCTTTGAAATCCATGAAGCTCTGACAGACAGAACTAATGAAAGAAATAAACAAATCTGTGTGTGGAGTTCAATAGTCATTTTTCAGTAACTATTAGAACAAATAGATAAAAGTCAGCAGGAACACCATTAACCAACTTGACACAACTGATATTTATGGGACATTCCACTCAACAGCTGAATACACACCCTTACAAGTACATGTAGATGATATGCTGGATTGCCAAAAAAAATTTTTTTGGGAAAATTTCAAGGAATTAAAATCAGGTAGATTATGTTCTCTGATCCCAATAAAATTAATTTAAAAACTGAAAACAGAAAGATACAGCCCCTTTCTTCTCTGCTGTCATCAGCTATTCCCCTCCCCACCTCTCTCTGGTCTGGCCACACTAGTCTTCTCTCTCTTCTCCAGCTAGAGGGGCACACTCACCTCTGAGCCTTGGCCTAGCCTCTTCTTCCTCCATATACCAGCACCCCCAGGACCACCTCTTCTGAAGCCATCTAAGCCATGGCTATTATTGACCAGGGTGAGGGCGAGGGTGGGGAAAGACCCCTTTTCAAACTCGCTGGAGTGGTGAAATGCTATGAAATGTCCACCAGAATGAGAAGGTCATGCCCAACTACCAAGGCATTAGAGCTCATGCCTCTGACCAGGTTAAGCAAGTCATTTTCACATGTGTGGGGATGCTGGTAAACGCAGTTTCTCCCACTGTCATCAAGATTTGGTGTGCAATGTACACACACCTTGGTGATGAATTCAAAGCCATCAGAGTGTCTTCTTTCTATGGAGACTGACACTGTCCCAGTGACTGTCCCCTGGCCCAGCAGCATGGAACAGGCACAGCCCTGGAGCAGGCCCTGCTGACGTGCTTTGAAATGCATTACACTCATACATTCCAGAAAAATTTCAGCAATTTAACTTGCAAGAGCCTGGAACTGTAAAACTTACAGCTAAAGACAGAAACAATACACCTTCCCCTAAATTATTTGGGTGAATTTTGTCATAAAGAAAAACATTTTCTAAATCAATTGTCAAGATTTAAATATGTATGTGTAGGGTTTTAATTGTTCATATCATATAACAAATTTGTTTTTTTTTTAAATCTCATTTGATTCTGTCATCTGCCTCCTCTACTTCCTAGTCTTTGTGAATTTAGTTGTATTTTATAATCAACCTGTTGATACATGATTTTGTTTTCAAGAACTATTGTTGACATTTGCATTAATTGTGTAATCATACTGGTCATAGTCACTTATGTTTAGCTATTTACTCTTTTTTTTTTTGTGAGGAAGACCAGCCCTGAGCTAACATCCGTCACCAATCCTCCCCTTTTTGCTGAGGGAGACTGGCCCTGGGCTAACATCGTGCCCATCTTCCTCCACTTTATATGGTACGCCGCCACGGCGTGGCGGACGAGCAGTGCGTCGGCGGGCGCCCGGGATCCGAACCTGCGAACCCTGGGCTGCCAAGCGCAGACTAAACCGCTGCGCCACCGGGCGGCCCCCAAGCTATTTACTCTTTATAATAATTATTATTATTTTGTTGTTTTTAAGTTTTCAATTTTGTTTTTTTTTTTCATAGCTGACTGGAGCATGCTTTCAGGAATTTTTTTCTCCAATAATTGTGTAGAATTTCCTAATTCTTTAAATACTTAAGAATATATCTTACTTTTATGTTTGAATGACAAATCCAATGAGTACAGAATTCTTAAGGAAAATGCCTTTTCTTTTTTACTTCTGGTGAGTTTTAGACTATCTTGACCCTCCATCACTCATCTCTCAAGCACACCTGCTGATGGACTGTTTCCTTTCTTGGTAACGCACCAGCCCAGGCCACTTCTAAGACTCGGTCTGTCCAAGATACGGTCCACCAACATCAGCCTTACAAGATTTCTATTGTCTTATATGAGTGTCTTAAGAGTCAGAAATGTATTCATGTTGCCAGATCAGACACATTGTTTTGTTTTGTTCTTGAGAACAACTCCAAGTATGCAGATATGTTGGATTTCTGACAATTTGCGTTTTTGTATTGGTACAAATGAGAACATCTTCCCCCTTGCTCTAGATTCACAACACCCCTGTCTTCTGATATTATCTTGGGAGACATTTGAGACCATCCTGTTTTGACTTCATTTTTCACTTTCTCTGAAATTCATAGGATGTTCTTTTTTCTACAGTTGAAAATAAAAAAAGAGAAGAATATGATTAGGCCTAAACATATTATTCTTTTGACCCAATTATTTTTAAGATACACAGAGATCTTTTTTCGGTTCAGGAAAGTTTTCCAGATAATTTATTGAGTATTGATCTTGATATTATTGATATTGATATTTTACTCTGATTTATTAACTGTGATTTCTAATAGTTATAATTACCCAAATGATAGAAGTCCTTTCTTTGTCCTTGTCATATACTGTTTTTCAAATCTTTGGGTTTTTTTCCTCCACATCCTGGAAAAATCTCAAGTCTAAATTTCACATTACTGATTCAGCATTTGCAACAGGAGCTCTTCTCTTTATGCTAAAATAGAAATTTAATTGTACTATTAATTTTGGGTTTCCTTTCATTCTTTTCTCCTTTAATTTGGATTCTTTCCAACGCATGTGTTTATCTGGCCTCTGGCCTCCTGTGGCATTCTGCTCCCTTTCCTAACATCGGTAACTTTCTGCCCACTGCCAAAGGAAATGGGGAAATGGGGAAAAAAGGACTCTTTCTAACACGTCCTTCTGCTACTGCAACAAATGATTCTTAGAGGTGGCTCTTCCCCTCCACTTCTGTGAGAGCACGGCACACCCACTGCACTACAGAAGCTAGTTCAGGACACACGTGTTGACCTCTTACTTGGTTTATTCATCTTTGAATGTGGTTGAGTGGATTGAAGGCTGGTGTCTGCTCACCTCCGGGCGCAGGGTGCATACTCTGCCCCTTCTGTCCACTTGGCAGACTCCGCACTTCACATCTAAACCAAGAATGTAGGTTGATGAGCATATTTCCTAAAACCAGTTTCAATGCCTTAAAGGGATTCTCTCCTATCAGGGACCCTAATGGCATGAAGTGAAACCAGTTCCTGTTCCCAGTGTTGTTTTCCCAGTGCTCGCCACTCCGGAGAATTCTGTATTTGTACCATATGGTACACACAGAACCACACCTTCCCCTGCCCCACCCACACCCCCAGCATGCACTGTACACACACTTACTATGGGAGTCAAAGGGCAGAGAGCAGGACTCTGGCTGCCTCAGGACAGTCTTGGGAGAAAGGAGGGGATGGACACCACCTGGTCTTCCAGGAAAGGTCCTGTCCAGGAAGCAGAATGCGGGGGAGGTATTTGGGTGCATGCATCCCTCCATCTGCTCTGAGCAAGAAGGGGGAATCTTCGTCCGGGACGGGATTTCACAAATCCGTGCGGTGATGACACGGTTATCCATTGTAGTTTGGGTTTATGATCTCCCTTTGTTTTAGCTTTGCCTCCTTGTGTAGCATCTTGATTATTTCAGTGGTGTTTTAGAAAAGAAAATATCAGGCTCTGATAGTTACATGCCAAATTTGCTCCAGTTTTTTCCTATTTTATTCCTAATAGCAGCAAAAACACTTTTGGAGGAGCCTACATTTTGTTTAAATAGATCCACTCATCATTTTCTAGGTTACTATCCTGACTTTATTTCTTATGAATAAAACAACCAACAAAAAAGTAAAACCATTATTTCCGATGTACAAAAATGGAAATGCATTTTTTTAATCAAGGGTGCTGCAACTTTTGAGACTTGTTTTTCCTGCTGTAACCTATGTTATAACAGGTTCAGAATCGCCGCCTTCCCTGCCATCAGTCACTCATCTCTCAAGCACACCTGCTGATGAACTGTTTCCTTTCTTGGTAACGCACCAGCCCAGGCTACCTCTAAGACTCTTGGTCTGTCCAAGATACAGTCCACCAACGTCAGCCTCACACGATTTCTATTGTCTTATATGAGTGTCTTAAGAGTCCGAAATGCATTTGTGATGCCAGATCAGACATGTTGTTTTGTTTTATCTTGTTCTTGAGAGTCCACGTATCACATTGAGGTGTGCAGATGTGTTGGATTTCTGACAGTTTGGGTCTTTGTGTCAGAATAAATGAGAACATCCTCCCACTGGAAGCCCACGAAGAGGGCTGCTGTGAACCTGGTGCCCCAACGTTAAAGCAGAATGTGCTCTGAGAGTGATTTTCATAGCAAAAGCTTCTGGAAATTTTAGTTTTCCCTTTAAAATTGTTGAACCTTTATTTAGTCTCTTTTGTTTAATTTTCTATTGGAGAACCAGAACCCGTCCTATGTTAAAATACATCTTATGGAAGCCTGAATGGTGGAATGTTTGGCTATTAGCCCTGGAAGCAAGATGAAGTCTCTATCCAACTATAAAAAACATAAGATATATATATATATATGTATATAGCACAATTTCTGCAGGAATTGCTTAAACTAGCTTAGTTTGTGTAATATCCATGTGCATAAGTTAAGCCATAGTTCTATACCTATATATTTAAAGGCATATTATTGAAATCCTTCTTATAAATTAATTAATCATTGTAAATCAATGGATTTTTATTTTTTTCTCTTTTAGAATTTCTTTTTTTTTTTTTTTTTTTTTTTTTGGTGAGGAGATTAGCCCTGAGCTAACATCTGTTGCCAATCCTCCTCTTTTTGCTGAGGAAGACTGGCCCTGCGCTAACATCCGTGCCCATCTTCCTCTACTTTATGTGTGGGGCGCCTGCCACAGCATGGCTTGATAAGTGGTGCATAGGTCTGCACCAGGAATGTGAACCCATGAACCCCGGACCACCAAAGTGGAGCACACGAACTTAACCACTACACCATTGGGCCAACCCCCAATGGATTATTTTTTAAACATGATTCTCAACATATGTATGTACAGTGAAGTGCATTCTTTGGAAAATCAACAAGTAAAAATTACCCCAAAAAAGATATACTATTTACAAATTACATTTATCTACATATTGAAATAAAGTGTGGGTAAGGCTTTGTTTATCAGTAATTTGTTTATTAGCCAAGTCAAATATCATAACAGCTTTTCAAAGAAACGATTTTTTAAAATATATTATAATTCCAATCTTGTTTCCCAGTAGTGACCAGATTGGTCTGTTGGTACCGCAGTGGTGACCGCAAAGCTCCACATTCCCACCATCGTCCTGTGGGGACAAAGCTGAATGAGCAAGCACGTGTGGTTGTTTCAATAACCTGGCCCTCGGTGCCCTTATTTCTGAAAGCAACATCCCGGTTTGGGGGAGAATCTCTGAGTTCGATTAATTGCATGCATTAGCCCCATTCTTTGCCCTTCCCCGTATGCATGCCCAGTCCCTGGTGACTTTGTTTTCCTCCATAAATAAGCAGAGTCAATTTCTCTGCTCCTTCATTCTGACTTCCTTGTGTGAGTTGCTTTGACTGATGGGATGTTAGCAGCGATGGATACAGAAGTTTGAAAAGTGCTGGCATGTTTTCGCTTCCTGTCTGCTCTCTTGCCATGAAGACATGCCTGGGCTGGCCTGCTGGAGGATGTCACACCTGCAGCAGACCTGAATCACTCCATGTCCCACCCAGGCCATTCTAGATCAGCCAGCTGGTGGGCAAGCCCAGCCCAAATCAGCAGAACCACCTAACCACGTGCACCTGACCCCAGATGCCTGCTGGAGCCGAGATCAATTAAACCTAGCCCAGATCAACGTCCCCTAGACTAGTCAGACTCAGGACTCAGTTGATGTTTGTAAGTCTGCCACTGAAAGTCTGGGGTTGTTGCTATGCAGCACCATTGTGGTAGAGACACTGGAACACCCCTTTCCCCCAGGCTGCAGAGTCCTGGGGAGACTGTGAGTCCCTATGCTCTGCCATAGTGGATGGCACACGAATCGAACCGGGTCCCCAGGCACTCTCTTCACAGGGACCTGAATCTTGAGCAGAGTCTGAGAGGACAGCAAATGCAGCGGAGCTGACTCCTCCAGGAAGCAGTCCCCGGGGACGCCATTCAGGAGCAGCCGCTCCCAGAGAACCAGCCGCTACCCCGTTCCTGCCCTTCAAGCCTGATTCTTCCAGGAGGCACCTCTTATCTTCTAACAGTTTCTCCGTAGGGTTTTGCAGTCATGGTTTGTTCATTTTGCTTACACCCCAAGAAATCTGAGCGTGCCTTCTGCGTCACACACTGTGCTGAGACCTGAGGATCCAGTGACAGCGAGAGCGAGGAAGGCCTGTCCCCACAGCAGAAGAAAGTAGGGAGCCAGGGGGAATCTCGCTTGGTGCCTGGGCTGGATTCTTAGCCCCATCACACAAGACGACTTCAGGCAAATTACTTACTCTTTCTTCATCTCAGTGTTCTCACCAGTAAAGTGGGTCTAATAATGGCACTTATATTAGAAAATTGCTTTGGGGTCTAAATGAGATAAGATATGCAAACTCTTAGCATGATGCCTGGTTTTCATCTTCTCCTCTCCTGCAGTCTAAGGGAGAAGAAAGCAATTTAACAAGCAGCTGTAATACTTTATCACAAGGATGAGTGTAGTGGGCTTATCATCAGGATCAGAATACATGTGGCATGGGGTGTCTATCCCATGTTTTGGCGATCCAAGAAGACTTCATGAAGGAACCGGCATCCATCCTGGGAACCAAAGAATGTTGCGGGCATAAGTGCGGGGACAGTGTGTGGAGCAGGAAACCTGTTCCTGCCAGACAGATCCGAAAGTGGGAGGAGACTGAAGCCTTGAGGAACAGAATAACATCTAGTGAGCTTAGCCGTGGGTTGGGAAGGCGCAGGGGTGGGTGGGGGGACAAGACATTAACTACTTTAAGCAGTAGTTAGCCAGAGGAAGGGTCGTGAAGTCTTGGTGACCCGTTAGGGTTGGGATTCTGTGCTCAGCACAAAGGGAGACACGGGGAGGTGCGACATGACTAGATGCCTTGTTGAGCACAATTACTCTGGCTGCAGTGGAGAAAGGATTGGAAGCCAGTAAAGGAGGGAGACAGAGTGGCAACTAGGAGTCTGGTGCAGGGACACAAGCAAACCAGGATGGACGCCTTGACGAGGGCTGTGGCTGGGGGGATGGAAGAAATGAACAACTTGGGGACATCCTTACTATGGAGTTGTCATGGCGTGATGCAGGGGTGCTGCGTAAGGAGAGGTTTATGGTTTGACTGGCCAGTTAGGGAAAGAAAGAGAAACAGCACATTGCGGGGGAGCAGAGATTGTGAGCTAAGCTTTGGACACTTCAAATCTGTGAGGTTGTTGTGGGACATCTAAGAAGAGTGGCTGAGGGACAGCCGGCTCTGTAAGTTTGGGGCTCCATGAGTGATCCGCACTGGTGGAGACGCCGGATCCCTGGGATGTGGGTAGCGTCAGGCTCCACGAAGCGGGCAGAGAGACCACAGGGAGAGTCCAGGGGTGACCAGGGCTGGGCAGGCCTTTGACTCACACCCCACACACCAGGTCTCTGGGCAACTCTCCTCTCCACGGTGGGACTCCCCCTTCCTTCCTGCTCCTTCTAATCTGAAACAGTTTTGGAAAACAGTTTGGTGGGCTTATGAGGCCTGTGCATGGACAAGGTGCTCCTCAAGAGCGGCAGACTCGGGGGTCCCCAGGTAACATGCAGGGATTCGCCTCTTGGTGGGTGCTGTCATCTCTGCGAGTCTGTGCAGAAATGCTCACGTTTGCTCTCTGGTTCCTGCCCACGCTCTTTATCGGTGAGTTTGTTCGTGGCTCGGGTTTCTGATAAGTGAAATTTTACTGCGATATTTCTATACCTTACAGGAGAAATGTAGTACGGAGGGGAGGTGGGCATCCTCACAGTCTGAGGAGGTATCCTTCAGCGTTGGTGTGATTGACGGAAGAATATCACCCACAGAAGGATTCTTGTATCTAAAGTTATCTGAATTCATTCTTTCTCTGGCAAATGGCAATTGACTCCGACCAAGGCCATAGCTGTTTATGGAATAGCTTCTGTTTCCATCTCTGTGGCTGTTGCTCAGGAGACTGGAGGCGCATGTCCAATGACATCTACAAAAGATAAGAAATCTATCCATCACCTTGGCTGTAATCCCCAGCACATGTTGAGTGAAGGCAAGGTTGTGTTCCATAAGATAAACCTCAAAAAATTAAAAAATATATCATCAAAAGCCTAGCTTCTGAAAGCCTAGATTTTGAAAATAAGGTCCTATCGACTGCGTTAGTGTGATCATTCTATGCATAGAGGTGCACACACACGAGATCTAGCAGCTTATTTATTCCAAATTTTGTGGTATTTTATTATAAACGTTTTTATCTTTATCATAGCTAATGTTTTTCAAGTTCTTGTTTTGTGCCAGACTTGAGAAATGCCTTATGTACTTTGTCTCATTTAATAGTCATAAATATCTTCGGATGTGGATACTTAACGTTTCACAGTTGAGAAAGAGCTAAGCAATTTGCCCGGAGTCACGTCAGTTACCTCACCTGACAGAGCAGTGAGGATTTCAACTTAGGACCATCGTGAGTCTCCAAAACTCGGGTTATCTGAAACCAATCTCGTCCCCTCCCCACACAGAGGAGAGGTCCACACCCCTGACTTGCTGATTTATGTGACAAATGTCCCAGTGCCCCCAGCCAGACAAAGACGAAAGCACTGGCACCAAGCAGAATTTGTAGGTCTTTCTGGACCCCAGCAGGTCCCGGGCTGGGTCCACTGGACAATCTACAGTGACCTCTGAATACCACGACTCTGTCCAGACTGATCGTTTGGAGCCCATCACTCTCCAGTGATACAAGGTGCTGTAGGAGAGCCCCCGCCCCTTATTCCATTCCATGTCTCGAGACTGTTCGCCTCCTGCTGACAGTACAGTGCTTAAATGAGCATCATCAATGGAAAGAGAAGCAAAGCCTAATTCTGAACCTGAACAAAGATTGTAACCTCCTCTTCCTAACACAGAAAACGTGTATCGGTTAATCAACAGCTATTTATTACTGGAAGACTTGGTACCAGGCCCCCTGGGAGGAGCTTCCCCTTTGGCTTGCCAGGGACCCAAACTCCTGAGGAGCTGGTTAAAATGCAGACTGCAAATCACCAGATCCAAGCTGGGTCTGCTTTCTAACTACCTGGTCTGAGAACCACACATTAGGTACATTAAGGGATGAAGCTCCTGGGGCTGCGGGCTGCAGATTTCCTGGGCAGCTGGCAGCCTGGTGTGGCTGGGCCCTCAAGCCAGGTGCTTCTTTCCTGGGGTAAACGCCTCTGCATCTCTCCAGGTGAGGCCAGGCCCATCAGGGTTCGAAGGCTCTCCCTGCAGCTCGGAGGAAGGCCCCCTGACCCTCTCTGTGGCCATTCCATCCCCTGTCCTCCTGGGTGTCCTTGTCCTTCTGCTGCTGCTGCTGCGAGTGCCACACTGCCCCACACACAAGGACCGGGTGCCCTGTCCACAGGTAAGCAGGAGGTGGGGCATCCACTGAGGAGCTCATGTGGATGTGCCAATTACAAAGAGGAGAGTCCGTCTGAGAAAGGCAGATGGCCTCCAGCTGACGAGGACGTGTGACGAGGAGCTGAGATTAGATGTCACCCTTGAAGGAGAGGTAACACTCTTAGTTTGGATTTACGATAAGGAATGATGGTCTAGGAGGGAGAAACACACAAATTGGAAAATACAAGCATATTTGTAAAGTAAGAAGTAAAACAATCTCTCTGGAACAACAAATTTATCGTTGCAAATTGTGGAGGACATTGAATTCTAAGCTTGGACTGGCTCAGAGATAAGGTGGTGTCAATATGTTTGTTGTGACACTGGAATAACATAGTATACTATTTGTAATAAGAAGGTTAATTTATGTACAGAATCCAAAACTCAGCAGGCTTTATGCAGAAATTGACAGGCTGATTCTAAAATGTGTATGAGAAGGCAAAGGACCTAGAGTAACCAAAACAGATTTGAAATAGAAGAACAGAGCTGTAGGATTTACACTTTTTTATTTCAGAGCTGACTGTAAATCTGCAATAACCCAGGCAGTATGGTGTAAAAGTAATGGAAGTCTAATAGATGAATGGAATAGGAGAGAGTCTTGAAACAGTCCCACACATTTGCGGGGAAAATTGATTTTCAACAGTGGTGTCAAGAGAATTCAATGGATGAAGAAAAGTCTTTTCAATAAATGGTGTTGAAACAACTGCCTATTCAGATGGAAACAAAAAAAAACCCATACCTTACCCCCACCATACTCAATAATTAATTTGAGATGGATCATAGACCTAACTGTAGTACTTAAATCTACAAAGCTTTTAGAAGGAAATATAGGAGGAAATCTTCACCACTGTGGGGTTGGTCAAGACTTCTTAGATAAGACACTAAGTGTATTAACCATTAAAGAAAAAAGATTTGACAAATTGACCTTCATCAAAATTAAAAACTTGTGATATTGAAGACACTATTAAGAAAACGAAAAGGCAAGCAACAGAGCAGAACAAGCACATTCACGACACCTCCGTCTAGGTGACCTGTATTGGATCCAGAGTGTGGAAACACACTGTGCAATTTAATAATAAACAGACAAACAACCTAATACAAATTGGCAAACAATTTAAGATACACTTCAAAAAGGAAGATATAGGAACAGCCCATGAGAACATGAAAAGGTGTTCAATATTGTTACTCAACAGGAAAATGCAAATTAAAGCCACAATGAGAAACCACGTAGAGTCCAGTGGAGCAGCTAAATGAAGAAGAGGGTGTGGAGCAACTAGACTCTCCAATATTGTTGCAATTCTCATAAATTCCACTTTGAAAACTCCTTTGGCATTAAAAAATAATAAAGTCAGATACTCTATGAAGCAGGATTCTACTCTTAGGAATTTACTGAAGAGAAATGAAAATCAATGTCCGCGAAGACTGGGGTAAGAATGTTCAGTGACCTGCATTCCCAACGGCTGTGTTCACACCCGGCTGGTGATCCACTGGAGGAAGGATGACCCCGCCGTGGTGCATCCACACACGGGGGCACTACTCATCACAGAAAGGGACATGCTGCTGATACACGAAGTGTAATCGATGGCTCTCACAGACATAACGTTGAGCTAAAGAGACCAGACAGACACAAAAGGGCAATTCTGTATGAGTCCATGTACACGAAGTTTAACAACAGACAAAAGTAATCTAGAGTGAAAGAAATCAGAGCAGTGGTAGCCTCTCAGCGGTACTCACTGGAAAGGGCATGAGGGGCATTTCTGGTGATGGAAATGCTCCTTTTCTTGACTTGGGTGTGGGTCACCTGGGTGTGCACAGTTGCTGAAACTCATGGAACTGAACACTTACTGTCTGTGCATTCACTATTTACACCCAACTATTATGGACAGAAAGGGCAATGGGGAGAGGAAATGAAACACTAGTTAGGAGGAGACAGCAGAGGCTGGTATCACAGTGACCGTATGTCGTTGGCAGATGCAGCAATGAAAAGGGGATCTCCTTCATACGTTCCTAAAAGATTTTCCCATTCTATGAAATAAGTCAGAGGGAGAAAGTCAAAAACCACATGATGTCACTTATGAGTAGAAGATAAAAACAACAACAAACAAACACACAGAGAGAGAGATTGGATTGGTGGTTACCAGAGGGGAAGGGGGAAAGGAGGAGGAAGAAAGGGATGATTAGGCACATGGAGAGGGATTGTAATTAGTATCTGGGTGGTGAGCATGATGTAATCTATGCAGAAATAGAAGTAGAATGATGTACACCTGAAATCTATACAATGTTATAAACCAATGTTACCACAATAAAAAAACAAATACAGCAACTACAAGTCAAAAAAAAAAAAGATTTTTCCATTCATCTTTGTACTGAAGACAATTATTTTATCCAAAAAAGAGAAACAACTTTAAATAACATAGATATTTCAGTCCATATTTTTATGTATCCATTTTGAAAAGTATGTGTGCACATGTATAATTAATTTTATGTATTCTGAACTCCACTAAACGCACACACACACAATTCTTAAATTGCATTTTCCTGTCTTTGCAATCTTTTCCCAAAGCCAACCCAAATAAGGACTCAATCTGCATAAAAGGACTGTGCTAACTAGTGTGAAAACAGCTTTATGACCAGTTCCTCAATAAACTCTTCTAAGCAAATAGTGATCACTAAGTCACGTCTACATAGAAATTCTGGAATCTGCTCATCCCTAAATCCCTCCTCTCCCCCCCACATTTATCTGACCTCCATGTTAAAGTAATGTGACAATTATTTGTGAAGTCCTTATCATGTGCCTGACATGACACAAGAATGGGTAAAGCAGAAATGAAAGACCTTGCCATAAGGTTGTGGATCCCAGAGCAGCCACGGCAGCGTCACTGAGAGCCACGGAGTGTGCTCTAGGGCTGTGGTGAGTGGGACACCTCAGGAGGTACATGTGTCACTGTGGCAGGAGTGGAGGACACACTCAGCAGCAGCTGGTGCACAAGACAACACTGAGAGTGTGCCCCAGGGCCTCACTAGGCAGTAAGTGTCCCTATGTGGTGTCCCCATAGAAGCACATGCACTGAAATATTCCCATAGCCCCTAGGTTTTGCGATGGCATCAGCCAATTTCGAGAAGGAAATATGTGAACTGAAGTAATTATTACTTAGATGTGCTCACAAATAGGAGAGTGAAAGCAAGGAACGAGGACAATGAAACGTGTATCCGTGACGGGGAGGCTGCCTGTGGCTGTGCCGACTGCGGTTCTCTCCTGTGGCTGCGCTTACTTGGAATATCCCGGAGCCAAAGCATGTACAGTTTTGCCAAGCGGTATTCCCTCTGCGGAAGTGTAAGACGACAGCGCAGCCCGGGGCTCAAGACACACGTTTTGGGTTGGAAGCTGCCCGTGGCCAGAGGGAGAGGCCGTGTGTCTGGGCTCCCTGGACGGCCACCTCCCCACAGCGGCTCCCTCCCGGCCAGGAGCCCGCTCCCCCTTGTTCTCAGAATCTCAGATTCCTGAATGGATTGGGGCCCCGGGAACACCAGCAGCCAAGAGGGAATGATTGGGAGCTGGACAGACTAGAAACAGAGTCAGTACATCTTACCAGGGACCACAGGGAGGAAGGTCTCTGCCTTGATTTGCTCCAGTGAAAAGACATCATTTGACTTTCTAACAAAACCAAAGAGAATTCCAGAGAATTCTGTGATGCAACATACTAAAAGGAAAAAATTGGATTTACTCTGAAATTTTACATGACATGAATAGACTCTCCAGAGAGAGAGAGGCAAGGGACCAAGTGTTCCCACATATAAATAAAGGAATATTGATTAATAAAAGAAAAAAAGTCGTACGTATATGAAAGTAGACATGAAATGAAAATAACTCACCACAACAATACTGTTGGCATTATTTAATAGGGCAAGAAACTATTTAATTTAAAAATTCATGCACCATGTAATCCCAGGTAATCAGACCGATTTGTTCCACCAGCGACCTCAAGATCTGATCTATATTCAATTTTGGTCCAACTTGTCGTGGACGCTAAACTGAAGCTGCACCACCTTGTCGAACTAAGATAAACACCACTAACAAAAATTATATAAACTTTTTGAAGCTCAATTTTAAAAAATTAAATAGTTTCTTTCTCCCATTTTATAATGTTATAGTTAAATTGACTAAACATACCATCATTGTTATGTAGAGAAATCGAGAATGGTACCGATGCTTAAGGGTTACATTATTTTATTTTCACAGAGATCAAAGTAATTTCTTAGCTACCAAATGACACACTAAAAGCATTCACGTCAAGTCGCCATGGAATGGCTGGTGGTTCCCAGGACGAGATGAGTCATGCTGGATGAATGTGTGTGTGTGTTGTGCTGACATATCTAACAATACGGAAGCTCATGAAATCTCAGCCTTGTATTTTGCTCTATTAATTGAAAAATTATTCTTGATATCCTAATCTTGTTCAAAACTCCTAGATCAACTATTGTAGTGCATCTGATTTCCACGTTTAGTGTCGGTGTGTCTTTCCCACTTTGTGTGTTTGTAGCTACATAAACGGGGCCAAAATATGAGTTTCATTGAGAAGCCTACGATCACGGACCAGTCAAAGCCAAGTTCTCCTCGAGCCACGGATTTTGAATTTGACAGGCAGCCAGGCCAGAAAATCTCTCCTGACTGCTCTCGGCACTGCCCACTGCCTCTCCGACAGCAAATGGACAGACAGAGCGCAAACCTACCTGAGAACATGATGTCTAGGCATCTTTGAACAGCGAACTCCCCAGGTCGGGTATCAAGGCTCCTCCACGCCCTGCTACAAAACACCCTGATCATGTAAGCAGCCAGAATGAACGCCACTTGCCATAGTATCATCTCAACAAAAATGCACTGACTCCTGGGGCCAGAGCTGAAGGCTGTTGGAGCTCCTGCCCCTCCCGCGCTCCCAGCCCTGACCTCGGCGGCTGGGCAGATGGTGCTGTCAGCTCTGCCCTGTTTATTCTATCAGGCATGTGGAAGCACATTTTAAAATGCACCAGCTCATGTATTATCTATGGGTTAAGCACAGGCCGCACACCGACCTCTATCAGAGGAGCTAAACTTCTGTAAACAACCAGAGCGCTTGTGTAAATGCCATTTTCTTGACATAAATAACAGAAACATATGGCCCGAGACAGGAAGTGGGGGCTACCTGGATAGATTGATATCCTGCTCGACAAGTGACGATATTTATGACATGATTCTGCCTGACAGAGAAAGAGGAGGGGCGGCCGGCTAATGACTTTTTCATGAACTCTGTGACAACACAGGCCGAGCACTGGAAACCGCTCACGGCTGGTCCCGCACGCCTGGTCCCGCACGCCTGTAGCTATATGTGGTTGCTGACGGGGAAGAAAATGCATGTTCCAAAGGCAACAATGTGTCACTCTGTTGTAAGCAACGTGATACAGCACAGATTCTCACACAGAATGGGCTGTCCATGTGCAGCAAGTCTCATGCAAACTTTACCCAGAAAAACTATTCATTTTTTACCAGTTCTTGCCGTACCCACATTTTGTTGTTGGAGTGAGTGCAGGCTTACATCACATTTCAAGCCAAAGAGTATAAATTTACCCGTTATACAGCTAGATGGAGTCAGTCATATTTCACACAGTCATATTCCATATACTTGTATGTTTCATGTACGAGGCCACGTGAAAATACCGACGGACAGAGTTTCTCACCTGAGAGGTACTCACCTAGGAGCTCTCCCTTTGACTCACATTGACCTGGGTCTCAATGCTGTTGTCCTCTCATAAACAAACACCGTCTACAACAGGCACACCTGTTCTGATGCCCAGACTTGAAGGGCAGTGTTTGTTTAATTGGGCTTAATTGCACAGATATTTGTTGACTCTTTTGCATGAAGTTCTTCAAAAGATTTGGTCCTCGGTGAAGGCAATGGCGCCATCAGATGTGGGCGTGTTATACGTACACAAGTAATCCTAACAGAGAGGGGACTATCACAGACATGCACCCTCGCTGTTTGTCTTTCTACAGGATCATTCCCACCAGTCTAGACACATACTGTTTTTCTCATTCTAAAATAAAATAAAACACAAAAAATGTAAAAGGAACTTCTCTTCACCTCACTTGCCCTGCCAGCCTTCATCTCATTTCTCAGCTCCATCCTGCAGCCAAGTTTCTCTAAGGGGTGGTCTCTCCTGACCCGCTGGCTCCAGTTTCTCTCCCCACATTGTCTCCTAAAGCTTTGCTGCCTGGTGTTAATCTTCCTGTCCTCAGCGTACCCCCTCAGAGGGCCCCTCTCTGTCTCTCATACACTTTGTCCCGTTGGCTGCAAGGACTCTGTGCTGTCTTGGTTTCGTCTTTCCCTTTCTCGAGACACATTCCGTTACCATCTCCTACATAAATGCCCATTCTTCTCCCCAACCTTGGAATATCAAGGACCCCAAGACTCAGTGCTTGGCTCTCTGTTCTTCACTGTCTACACAGAATCCCTAGACCAGGCTTCTCAAACCCTACGTGCATGCGGGGAGCTTGTTAAAATGCATGTTCCGATTCTGCAGGTCTGGGTGGGGCCTGGGCTCTAACAAGCTCCAGGTGAGGTTGCCTCTGCTGGCCCTTGGCCCACACTACGAGGGACAAAAGGGGCTCCCCGGTCTCATGGCTGTAAGTACCCTCCACGTGCTGATGACTCTTCAAAGTGTGTCTTCAGCCCAGACCTCTCTCCTCGGCCCCAACCTCTAATTTCGTCCGTCCACTTGGATGTCTAATGGACGCCTCAAGATGGCCCATCTCCAGGGGAAGCCCTGCTCTTCTCTCACCTGGACCAACTCGGGCTCCCTGTCTCAGGTAATGAAAACCACACCCTTTTCATGGCTCAGGTCAAATCCCAAACCCCCACCCAATTCATCAGCAAATTCTCTCAGCTTCACATCAGAGGTATTCCCGAATCAGACCATTCTCTCTGCCCTCCACTGCTGCCACTCGGATAGGGCCACCACCTATGGCCCAGACTACTCTCCCAGCCTTTGTCTGGGCAAGGCCCCCATGTAGCCTCCTGTCACCAGCAACCAGTGTGACCCTTTGACAGCACAAGCTGGGCTGTCCCTTCTCTGCTGAAGCCGCCCCACTACCCTACTCAGAGTAAACGCCCAGGTCCCCAGGGGCCCGCAAGTCCGATTCCCTCTCTGACTTCACCTGCCCCTGCCCTCCCCCACCTCACTCCACACCAGCCACTCTGGCCTCCATAGGGTCTCTCTAATATGCCAGGCACGGTCTCACCTCTGGGTCATTGTCCTGGCCTCTTCCTGCCTGGAACGCTCTTCACGTAGATACCCCTGAGCACGACTCACTCCCTCTCCTGCTGCGGCTTCCCTCACACATGCGGTCCTCTCAGTAAGCTCGGCCCCGCCTGCCCAGTTAAAATTGCAGTCAGCCGTCCACACCCACCTCCTCCCCTCAGCCCTGCTCTATGCTTTCTGAAGCTTTTGCCGTGTTCTTATTTATACACAGTTGACTTAACTAGTTTGGTTCTTGTTTGTGGTCTGTGTCCCCTTGCAGAACATCAGCTCCACGAGGGCAGGGCTGTGGTCAGTCCTGCTGTCTGGAGCACCCCCAGTGCCAGACAGACTAGGCACTCACTAATTACTCACTAAATAAATAAAGGATATGTCAAAAGAAAAGTACAAATAGTGGGAAAAAGAATTTTTAAAATCTAAGATGAATTCAAATTGGTAGCTGGATTTGTGGTCTGGCAAGACAAATTAATTAGTGGAAAATTTTACTATGCAAGTTCTGCTTGAAAATATGTAATAGTTTCAGAAAGAAAAGACAAAGATATCTGATACCAGACCGACAGTGAGCAGGCGTGTTCGGCAAACTTCCCCTCCCCTGGACAATCCAATCTCTTCTTCTGGAAACAGCCATTCCTGCCTTCTCTGCCCTCCTCACACCTCCTGACCTGCTCCCTCTCTCCACTCATCACCTCACTTCTTGTGTCTCTAAGAAAATCTGTGCAGGCAGAAGAGAGCAGCAGAGCCTTCCCACCCCCAAACGCTCCAGGCTCTAAGTGTCTGTGTGTCACTCTCCACCATTTGTCCTGGTCCTGTGGACGGGATTGCTCCTCCCAGCCAAGGCCAGCTCTCTCCTGGGGCCTGAAGCTGGGATGACACTACATCAGAGTTGCCCAGATGGTTCTTGTTCATGTCTGCTGTACTATCACCCCCCTTTTACTCTAATGGGTATCCTGTTCTTTTAAAAAGAAAAAGACATTACTGAGACAATAAATAAAATTTTAATATGAATTAGAATTAAATTCTAGCATTATATTAATGTTAAATTTCCTGATTTTGAAAATTGTCCTGTGGTTGTGCAAGAAAATAGGAAATAGACATTAAAGTATTTATTGAGTAAAAGGTCTCAATATCTCCAACTTACTTTCAAATGAATCAGGAAAAGAAATGCATACACGTATATAGTGAGGATGATAAAACAAGGCAAAATGTAAACTGGTGAATGTGCGGAAAGCATATAAAGGGTTAAGAAAAAACTGACTTCATGAAACTTAAAAATAAAATGTTTTTTTCTGGTTCCAGAAAGACGGAATAGATGTACTTGTTCCTATTTCTCCCACTAAGTACAACTGAAAACCTGGACATTGCATATAAAACCAACATAAGAAGACTCTGAACGAGTCTTGCAGAGAGAAGACCGCAAACCAGCTAGGGGTCTTGGGACCCAAGGATGAACACAGAAATGAACTCCCTGGGTTTTCTTTTTGCCCTGGACATCCCAGACTCAGAGAGAGAGAAGCTCACAGTGGAAATGCCAATGGGTACAGACAAAAAAGCCTCAACAAAAGGCTGCTCTCTCTGACCAAAGAAGCAGGAAAGGAACATTCTCACAAGACAGGAAACTTTTAGACAGTAATCACTCCACTGCAGCCAAACACAATATAAATAATCTGTGGCCCCCGTGCCCAGTCATGCCAGCAAAGGCTGAACAGGAAGTCTAAGTTTCCACCTGCAGAGGCTGTAATGAGGGGATGGTGTCAGAGCCAGGACTTTCATTCCCACTCAGTGGTAATGACAGCTTCCCCATAGTGTTGGTGGAAACCACGTAGGGGGCAGAAATGAGACACTCTTACTCCTCCTACATGGGGAGGTATAGGTGGAGACCTAGTGGGGAACTAGAATTTCCACCAGGAGCCCCCACCTCAGGTATCAATGGAGACCAAGTGGAGAACAGGGGCAACTACCCCCACCTGGCAGAACCAAGGCAAAGCCCTCTCGTCCCTTGCCAGATCTGTGTCAGAAAAAAGCAATCTGAAAGAAGGTTTAAATAAGATTCAGTGTCTCATAACTCAGTTAACCCAAATGCTTAAGTTTCAATCAAAACTCATTCATCATACCAAGAACTAGGAAGACCTCCAACTGAATAAAAAAAAGATAATCAATAGATATCAACATTGAGATGATAGAAATATTAGAATTTATCTGAAAAAAATTTAGAACAGTCATCATAACGTTACTTCAACAATTACAAACACTTTTGAAAGCTATGGAAAAAAATAGAAAATCTCAGCGAAGAAACAAAAGATATAAGAAATAACCACATGGAAATTTTAGAACTGAAAAATACAGTAGATAAAACAAAAATAAAGTGGAGGGCCAACCATCAGAATGGAAGGCACAGAGAAATGTATCCATGAACTGGAAGATGGAAGAATATAAATTACTAAATCTGAACAACAGTGTCACTTGAGCCTAAGATGGAGAGGAGAAAGAGAGCAGAGGTGAAAAAGAACCTGAAGAAATAATGACTGAAAACTTCTCAAGCTTGGCAGATATATAAACCTACAATTTCAAGAGACTGAGCAGACCCCCAAGCAGAATAAACCCAAAGAAACACACTAAGACACATCATAGTGAAACTTGTGAAAACTAAAGACAATATCTCTAAAGCAGTGAGACAGAAATGACAGTTTATCTGTAGAGGAAAAACTCAAGTGACAGTGGAGTTCTTATCAGAAGACATGGTGGTCACAAGGAAGTGCACATTTTTTCGATTAATAAAATAAAAAAACGATTATGTCCTTTTGAAAATAAAGAAGAGGAAATCTTCAATTGAAGGGAAATTAAGAAAATTTGATGCCAGCACAACTATCCTAAAAGAATGGCTAAGAAAATTTTTCTGTACTGAAAGAAAATGATAAAAGAGAGAACGGAAAAAAGTAAATATACGGAGAATACAATGAGTTTTCTTTCTCTTGAGTTTCCTAAATTTTGTTTGAGAATTCAAGCAAAATATTATACCACTATCCAATGTGGTTCTAAATGTATACAGATAAAATTTAAAGCAATTATATTATAAATGGGGAAGAGTAAAGGGACATATGAGAGGTAAGGTTTCTACACTGCATTCAAACAAGTAAAATAATAACACAATTAGACTGGTGAGTTATGTTTACATAGCTTAATACCTAGGGCAACAACTCAATAAGCTATACAAAGAGATACACTAAAAACACTATAAATAAATCAAAGTGGAATGCTAGAAAGTGTTAAGTAATCCATAGGAAGGAGGAAAAAAGAAAGCAGAGGAAAGAAAGAACAGAGAGAACAAACAGAAAACAAAAAATAAAATGGCTGATTTAAACTTTAACATATTAATTACATTAAATGTAAATGTTCTAAATACACCAATTTAAAAGACAGAGATTGGCAGAGTGGATTTAAAAAAACATGACCCAAATGTATGATGTCTACAAGAAACTCACTTGAATTATCACAATACAGTCAGGTTAAAAAAAAATGAAAAAACATATATTATGCAAACGATAATCAATGGAAAACAAATGTGGGTGGCTATAATAGTAAGCAGATAAAATAGACTTCAGAGCAAAGAAAATTAACAGAGACAGAGAGGCACATTATATAATGATAAAAATGATCAGTTGCCCAAGAAGACATGGCAATCCTAAGTGTGTATGCACCAAAAAGCAGAGCTACAAAATATATGAACAAAAAATTGACAGAAATGAAAGGAGAAATGGACCAATTTACAATTATGGTTGGAGAATTCAAGACCCCTCCCTCAGCAACCAATAAAACAACTAAAAAAGCCATCAATACAGAAAGTCAGCAAGGACAGAGAAGAACTCAACAACATCATCAACCAACAGAATCTAGTTAACTTTTGTAGAACACTCCACCTGCAACAGCAGAATGTCATTCTTTCCAAGTGCTCACAGAGCATGGATCAGTATAGACCACATTGTAGTAGGACAGCCACTATTAAGAAATAAGGCAATAACATGTGTTAACAAGGATGTAGAGAAATTGGAAGCCTTGTGCACTGTTAGTGGGAATGTACAATGGTGCAGTCACCGTGGAAAACAGTATGACAGTTCCTCAAAGAATTAAAAATAGAATTACGATATGATCCAGCAATTCCACTGCTGGGTATATACTCTAAAGAATTGAATGCAGGGTCTCAGATATTTGCACACCCAGGTTCATAGCAGCTTCATCCACAATAGACGAAAGGCAGATCCAACTCAAATACCCACGGATGGAGGAATGGATAAACACTGTTTGGTATATACATACAAGGAATCTTATTCAGCCTTAAAAAGGAAGGAAATTCTGACACATGCTACTACGTGGGTGAATCTTGAGGACATTATGCTAAGTGGAATAGGCTGGTCACAAAAAGACGAGTACTGTATTATCCACTCCTATGTGGTCCCTAGGGTAGTCAAGTCTATAGAAACAGAAAGTAGAATAGGGGGGTGCCAGGGGCTGGAGGGAGGGGAAATGGGGAGTTAGTGTTCAATGGGTGCAGAGTTTCAACTGTGCAAGATAAAACTAGTTCTGGAGATCAAGGCGGTGATGGCTGCACAAGAAAGTGAATGTGCTTAACACTACTGATCTGTACATTTAAAAATGATTAAAATGGTAAATTTTATGTTATGTGTATTTTATCACAATTAAGAATAATAGGAATAATAAAAATGTCAAGGTCATTAACCAAAAGTCATGAGAGGTGGAAATGGTGTTGAAGGTGGTGGGAGATGGACTCGTGGTGTGTTCGCACAATCCGCTTACAGCCCCAAACACAGGATGTTTGTAGAGTAAAATTTGCTAAAATCTATGAAGGCCCTTATGTGTTCTTTATCCACGAAAATCTTAAGAAACCCTTTGATTGGTGTTTCATGCAGTAACTTAATATTGATTTTCCTAGTTGCCTGTGTTTAAAATATAATATAAATTAATGAATTAAGTACCTCCAGTGACCTCCAAAATATTCTTTATGCTCAGGAGTAGAAAGAGCACTTTAAAATCATTAGCAGAACAGGCTGAGGCTCTGGTGGCCTGGGCGAGGCCCGCAACTGTCTAATGGCCTTGCGGTTTGCAAGGTACACGTCCCACAGGCCGCACGGGCAGTCCCAGACCGGGGAAAAGAGATCCTCCTTACCCAGCCTCAGGCAGCCACTGAGGTTTGCCCGAGAGTTTTCAGACCCGCAGCTGCAAGTCTGGTCAGTGCTGGGCCACATTTCTCTGGGTTCGAGGATGAGAGAGAAGGGCTATGATCGCAGACCGAGGAAGCTGTGCCTCGTTTTCCCACCTGTCACCCCGCGGGTTGGGGCGGAGCTGACAGGAAGTGGCCAGGTCTTTCCTAACAACCTGGAAAGTCTTCCGCAGGCCTCGCTCTGCTTCCCTGCTCAGGACGCACGGCTGGGGCCCTGGCCCAGCAAAACAATAGGGCCTTCTCTGGGCAATGCCCCGTGGGCTGAGCGTTGTCAGCTTCTGTTATGTTTTCAGGGTAGACGCTTCAATGCCGGTTTTGTGAGCAGTTGTAGCAGAACAAGAGCACTAAATAAATAGCAGGGCCCCGGGGTCCTCCATTCATCAAACAGTCCTGACAAGGCCCCCACCCAGGGCCTACCCACAGAGCCGCCTGTCTCTTGTCCGGTCCTCTCCTTTATTATTGCAAATATCTCCTGAAACACCTTCCTTTCCAAACAAATGTAGTATTCCCCAACTTCCGAAGAGTCGTTTTGGAGAATCAGAGTGAAACAACGATAGGACAGTGTCGGACATTCTTGGGACATCATAGTCACACGGAAATAACCTGTCCTTACAGACACCAACTGCCCCGGGGAAGGATTTACGGCTCACTCGGGACACGAGCTGCCAAGCTGCATGAATTTAGAAACATTCCAATACACCAGGAGGAAAAAATGTAAGGTATAAACCCTAATATTTCGGAGGAGTTCAGTGCAGAAAATCCGAAAGGACGACACTTAAAAAGTGTGTGTAGAGCATGTGTGTGCACGTGTTTGTGTAGGTGGAAGCCACACGGGATTTAATACCCTGACGCAGGCTGTCGATGATGGAATTCCACATCGGTGCTTGCTTTTCATCCCGGGGACGCTGGGCAATGTCTGGAGACATTTGTTGTTGTCACTCCTGGCAGAAGGGAGCGCTGCTGGCGTCTGGAGGGATGCTCTGCATGTCCTCCAGTGCGCAGAACAGACCCCACGACAGAGAACAATCCAGCCGTGATGTCAGTAGTGCCGAGACCAAGAAGTCTGCTCCAAAGGAATTCTGAGAGATTTTAGTTATAAACCGTTCGAACCTGGCCATGATGTTTTCACTCTTCTGTGTGTGTGTGTGTGTGTGTGAGGAAGATTAGCCCTGAGCTAGCATCTGTTGCCAATCTTCCTCCGTGTTGTATGTGGGACACCACTGCAGCATGGCTTGATGTGCGGTGTATAGGTCTGCACCCGAGAACTCAACCCATGAACCACAGGCTACCGAAGCGGAGCATGCAAACTTAACCACTATGCCACTGGGTCAGCCCCACTGTTTTCTCTTTTGCATTCATCCACCAATGACAGCAAAGTTTCAAAAATTTCCTTACCAGGAAAGTAAGAGAACTCTTAAAAAGTAGCAAAAAGCTCACTAAAACTGTTCAAACAGACTAGCCAAATTTCAAGTGTGGTTGTAAAGGAAATATCA